>VXBI01014085.1:51525-276315 GCA_013397375.1 Toxostoma redivivum
TTTTTTTACCAGAGGTGTTGCTATGTGTTTGACTGGTTTGTGATCAGACAATTGGACTAAAAGTCTCCATAGGTACTTTCTAACTTAAACTATTCCATTAATAGTTTTAAACTTTGCAAATTCACACTAAATACACACAGATCAAATATAAAAATAAAACCACTTTTTAAAGACTGTTTTTTGCATTTTAACACTAGAATGCAGAAGAGAGCTTCTCTGCTCCTATGTCATCATCTGGGTTTTAGACTTTTAAGTAGATGATTTCTAGAAGTCTAATTCTCTTTTTTTTTCAGTATTTGCTCAGCATTTTGCAAGGCTCTATTAAAAGTATGAAATCTAACTGAAGGATTTATGAACTGATTTGACAGACCATGTGAGCTCAACAGGCTGATAAAAAATACACTAACTTATTCTGAATGAACAAGATGTAAGAAAGGAAAAGAATGTCATTAAAATACTGAATATGCTTTGCTTTATCATAAATAAATAATAATTTATTGGGTTAGATTTGCCTAAAATCTGTGGGAATTTTAGTGTAAAGTGCTAAGTAAAGTAGAGTGCTACTTAAAGGAAGAGAGAAAAAAACCTGAATAATATGACTGCTACTACATGATATGTGATTTATTTATTCATGTATTGCATGACATTATCCTCAATAACATCATCACGATCATAAAACAGGGACAAGGTCTTAGTGAAAGCACACTGCTGAGCTACAAAGCTACTAACTTGGAGCAGTTCCTACAATTTTTCACACAGCCTTTGGAGATGTGGTAGGGTAAAATAGGTAATAACCTTAAGTATGCATACTGGATAATTCAAATATAGATACAAGGTTTTGAAACATCTTCTGCTCTAAATTTTTAATTTATAGCTATATAACAATCTGCATTTTTTTCTTGCTGTTGTTGAAAGTAAGAACTCCAATGTTTTGTGTCTTTTACCTCCATTTCAATATATATACATACCTACTAAGAGCATTTCAACAATTAGAACTGACAGATTTAGACACCAAATTTCAGCTGTTATTTTACTTTGATGGTAATTTTAAATGGTGGTAAAGGCCTATGTAAATAAATTATGGTAGAATATTATATATATATATGCATGCTTGTTTATTTATGCTTTTCTTGCATATCACCATACTTTATGATGGAAATAAGTGAGCATTACAGAATTCCTAAAAATGACTCTTTTTTAATCTTCCTTTTTTACCTGTCTAATTCATTTTAAAGAGAATAAATCAGGGGAAGGTATCTAGAGTTCCAAAACTACAGTGAGATTAAAACATAAATAAATTATTGCTTCATGGTATTTCTGAAAACTACGTATCTTGCTTTGTAAGCACATGTCTAAATTCAACTTGCTTAATAAGGAGTGGGATTAATTTAACTGAATCTTAACAATGCAAATAGATGTCTAATTAATAAGCTTTTTCCCCAGATTCCCTCTGCAATCAGTATTACACAGGAGAAACTTCTACTTAAGCTTGGCACTTAACATTCTCATGCATCGGAACAGAAGGAAACACATTATTTTTTTTCCATTGAGACAGAAATCCTCTATTGATAATTTATATAAAATGTGCAATCTCTATTTTAAGAACAAATCTGTTGGTAAATTCTATTTTTCCTCGCTTGTTGTCATATATTTACCTCAAAAAATAGGTGGAATTTTTTTCAATAAATAAATTTGTCAGAATCCTCAAACACTTGTTTTTTCTTTTTTTGAGGGAAAAAAATTTAAAAGTTATGTAAGAAGGAGACTGGAGAAAGATTATCTCAGTAATGTATGTAATTATAGAATTAATGCACCTCTGGAGAGTTAGCATACATTACCCATATATTCAAACTGAATTTCTTAATCACAGCTTTCTGTCATGTCTGCTGTAGGCATAAGGATTTTTTTCATACGTCTAACTCTAGCCCATCATTACTACTGTTAAAAGCTGTGTATGTTTGCAGGTTTGGTTTTTTGGGTTTTGTTTTGTTTTTTTTTGTTTTTCCAAAGAGATTATCTGTGTGTTCTGCCCTGCATCTCAGCTCTGTTTATCTCTTTAATCTGTTTATTTTTTAAATATTTCTTTTCATTATCTAACTTCAGCCTATTGTTTTTTCTCCTTTTTAAGTGTCAATACTGTTTATGAACTGTATATTCCAGGACAATAAATGTTGTTTTTTTCGGTTTTTTTTTCCTGTTGGGTTTTCAGGCACCTCAATCACTGCCTTCATCATTCCCCATGAAAATTTGTGGAGTAAGCAAAAATTCTGGGAATAATAAAATTCCTGATGTCTTTGATAGTTTACCTGCAAATGCAATCCTGAAACCTTTCTGCAAAGTAAACAGAGCAGGCTATCACAATTCCCCATAAACTCATGTATAAGTACTAAAATACTTTGTGACATATTAGAGTTGAAAAAGTAACAAAAGAATATGTCATGTTTTATTCTATTATAATAATTGGAAACTCAGAGCTTAGGAAACATTGTCTTGAATAACTAGTAAGCTGTGATTTGTGAATGTAAACCATTAAATTCCTATATTAAAAACATTTTTTATGGGAAATAGACAAACCTCAGATGTGTCTAATACCTAATATATGCAGCATAACAGGTGCAAGAGTGACTCTGTGTGTAGCACAAACCTGTGAGTGATCATCTGAGAGCCTTTTTTCCCTAATGAAGATAGAGAAATGCAGAAATCTGTTGCATTTTTTCTCTTGGCACTGCTACTTTAGAGTAATCATACTGCAGTCAGTCAAACCATTTGGGCTAGATAAAGAATTAAGAGACAATTCTTGATCAAAAATTCCAGGATGGGGATGAATGCAGCTCGTGCTCAAACTGTTAAATAGGTGAGAGACTAGTGAGTATATTAGATACACAGAGCTTGTATGTCTCTTCCCACGATCAGAGTGACAGAATGTGTTTCAGCAGAGTTATTACACACTTCTGAGCTGAGTATGTTTGTAAAATAAAACTCCAGATTGTGTTTTGGTTTGAATGGGGCATGGTTTTGGAGCAGATGAATAATTTTCATTTGGATGAAGCTAAATTTGAAGACAAATTTGAAGACACTACTGAACTAGGTAGAACGACTCTGAACTAAGAATATCTCTGAACAGTGCTGCCAGCAGTGGTTCAGTACCAGCTGTTCCATCCAGGTATCAGCTCCTCTTAGTTCTTCTGTGTGATGTGCTGACACAGAAATAACCAAAGGACCCATAAGTGAGACTTAGTATCTCAGATAGCCATATAGAAGTATTCTCTAATTTAGGCTTTGAATATGAGATCACCAATCCTCCAGAAAACAAGTGCCATTGCACAGGTAGAAATATTTACTCTGGAAAGTTGTTTATCTTACAAAGTTCCTGCTAGGTGACTTGAATGAAGTGGGGCAGAATCTTGTTTAGAATCTTTGCAGCCAAGCCATGCAAAAAATTAAGTTCCCTTCCTCCCACGACTTATTTGAATTTTTCCTAAGACCATTCATATAAACAGATTCACATATTTTGAGCAGTGGAGATGAGGGAATATCTTAAATCATCCCTTTACGAGCTGTACAATACCATGCAAATGTTCCTACAGAGCCACAGAAACCATTAAACCAGCATTCAATCATGCCCAGAAAAGATGTAAACACAGATCTATCTACAAGTGTCCTTTATGTGGGGTATAAGAGAATTTTGATGCATCTTTTTAATAATAAGGCACAAAAGTATATTTAATCCATAGATCAGATCATTAAATATTCTAAATTGATTACTCCTGTTTCAAAAGTGGTAAGTTACTGCCAGGGTCAAAAAGTTTCTGATCGTTCATAAGTCTAGGCAATTTAATAGGTGACTGAAATGTTCTAAAGGACAACTCTATTTTCATGCAGGAAAGATACCTTGAAACATAGCATTAAAAGTGAGACAAGGTTAGAATAGACTCCACTGATTCTGGAAACCATATAATAAATGTCTTGGGATTTCTTGGCACTAACAGTGATTTCTAAATTTGATGTTCTAATGCATGCCGAGTCAATATAATTAAAGATTCTGAATCTCAAACCTGGAGTTTCTTTTTTTTTCCTTTTCTTTCTTTTTCTCCTTTTTTTTTTCTTTCTTTCCTCAGAGCCCACAATCATGTCAGCAGATTCAAGCCTTCCAAATTTCAAGCTCTTCATAACACAAATCATGTCAAAAAATTATTATAAGCTTATTTAAACCAACATATTCATTCAAACTCCTATCACTTTAAATAAAGGCTTTCTAGTATTGCTGCTCTTTCAAACTCACATCAGCCTGAACCAATCCTGACTGCACTATCAGAATTCAAGCTGTCTCAGAACCCACATAATACCTTTACCCATGTGGACACTGTAGTGTCCCTGAATCTCTAATGCTGTTTGAGAACCAGGTAAGCCAGGTATTAGCTATGTCAAAACCAACCTTCTATATATCTTTTCCTGAAAAAGAAAGAATAAATTATCCACAGCGTTTTCATTGTCTTCTACCAACAGAAGCACTACTGATAGCATTTCTTTAATCTATTTTTAACTTTCCTTTCTGCTGTAGATCTAACAGAGATTTAGAAGCATAGTCATTGTAATTCTTAAATAAATTCTAACCACAGGCTCCATTTGTTGATTTTGCATGACTTCATGGATTTTATCTAAGTTTGTCAGTTTTTGTTTAAAGATTAAAATGGGAAAATATTAGGAATAAATCACAGAATCAGAATTTCATTTGGGACAACGCATCCCTTCAACGAAGAAGTTTAACATCTTGCACAACCAGGGTTTTCTAGGTTGTATAGGCAGGTCTCTGTGGTAAGGAAACTTCCCTATCCAAATATCCTGGACCAACTCTGGCAGTCACACTTGCACAGACAAGATTGGGCCAAGGCTCCTTCACAGCTGCACACCCCACACTCACTTAGTCAGAACCAATTTCTTCACAGCTTGACCCAGTCTCAGACATCAACTGAACTTGTTTTAAAATTCTTGCTTGCACTGTAACCTGGTATAGTTTCTTTTTTGAGAGGGTGGGGGGCTGAGGGGGGTGAATGGGGGAAGAGGCCAACAGTGAGCATCAAGCTTTTTCTTAAGGGTCCTTATGTGATTTTACTATCAGATAGGTTAGGATACTAGATAGGTTATCAGAAAGGAGAGGTTATGGATTTTTAAGTAATCTATGGTTTATTTTTTCTTATTGCTTTTGTTTTATCAATTTATACTAGTTAAAACCATCCAAAGTGCTACACTTCTCTTACCACGTCTTATTGGAAACCTTAAAAGCTATTTTATTTCTAGTTCATAAATAATAATCTCTTTTCCATTAATATGAACTCTTCACTTCGCAACAGTATTATTTCCTAAGAATTTTCTCAGGGTTTTGGCACTGAGTATGAAACTCAGGCCCAAATAAATAAATTGACATATGGTTTCAGATAATTTCTGAAACTCAGTAGAAAATGGATACTGTGACAATATTAATCATGCCAGCAATGCATTTCATCCTGGAAGAAGTATTTTGAAAATCTTAATTTCATTTAGATTGCGTGTTTAGGGCTTGGGGTTTTTGGAACCTTTTGGTTCTTTAAAGCTCTTGTACTAGATCCATCACTTTGTCAGACCACATATTCCTTTATATGTACATGTGAATACATGCGAGATAGAAGTAAGAAAGTGAGATAGAAATAATAATTTTTTCTCAAAAAGAAGAAATTATTAGAACCTTGAACTACACACAAGGGCTGTTCATGCAGTGAAAAATCTTACCAATGGCAATTCAGTTCTTAATAGCATTTCTATTATAAAGATTATTAAGATGATTTGAGGTAAAATATGTTTGTTTCATTTCTTCATCTGCAGAATAGTGTGCAACCTTCTTTGCTGCAACTTTTAAGGATATGGTTGTGTTGCTGGTGGACTGGGGGGGGCCCGGGGGTCCCCAGGCTGCTTTGCAGCCCCCAGCGACACAGACCTGGCTGGCCGTGNTTCTGCTCCATCCACATGGTTGTACCACAGAGAACAACACTTCTGGTTTGCCTTGTCCTTTAACTGAAATCTTCTGAAGAGAGGGGGATTGTTCCTATCTTAAAATTTAAGGTTTTTTTGTCTTTTAATTTCACAAATTGCATATATGCATTACAGCTCTATAGTTTCAAAACACTGGGAATATTTTTATAGTTCTTAAAGATATGGCCAAATCTTTAATGCAGCTGAATTTTTTTACTTTTAATGTTTTTTTTCCATTAATTCTTTTTTATTTGTTTGTTTGGTTTAGGTAGGGGGGAGCAGTGTACTACAATTGATAAGTTTGACATTGATACAGAACTGGCACCATTATTTAGTAATATTCTGTCCATACTTGAATGTCATTACCCTGATCTTTGCTAAGGCAATTATTTTTTTCTTGAAGTATTTTTTTTTTGAAGTATTATACTATAGTCACTTGAAAAAAAATAAAGAACACTGTTAAAGAATAGCTTCTGTTTTCTTCAGCATTATACAGATTAGATCTTAGCAAAACAACAACAGAATGTATATAAGAATAAAGACTTTTTTTTTGCAAGATTTTAAAATTCATCTGTGTAAATGAATTGTATCTCAGACTGCATGTCAGAATATGTCTAGCCTGTAATTGAAGACACCAGCCCACAAAAATTTTTTTCCACCTTTATACACATAGGACTGAAAGATGAACATTCAAAGCCAAGAGTCTTTTCTATATCTGTCAATTATGAGATCAGGCAGATTACTCAAATGCTGTTAAGAAAAAAAAAATTTCCTTGACAAAAAATAGCATAAAAAATTTTCCTTTTCTACTACTATGTTACAAAATGGCTATCCCTGGCCAGAAATGGGGTAAGAGGGAAAGTAGGAACAAACAACGAGCTGACAAACTTGAAGTCAACTCCATTATTGCATGGTGTTTGTGCTGCATTGGTGGTTGGACTTGGACTTGATGATCTTGGAAGTCTTTTCCAATATTAATGATTCCATTACATGTATATATATATATATACACATATATGAATGCCATTCCCTCAAATATTACTTGTCTCTAGATACATTCCTGTGCTGTTCAGTCAATTATAAACTTGCTATAAAACCTCCAAAACACTTTCCTTTCCTTTGTTGTGAATTGCATACCATAGAATATGCATTTCTCTTATACTCATTGACTAAAACATGAGAGATGTTCAACTGAGAGGAGGATAAGACCTTGGAGAAACAGAAGATAAGTCTCAAAGTAGTTGTCTCTCCTGTACATTTGTGAACTCTACTGTAATCTGAATGTAGAAAAAAAGGTGACAGTCCTGAAGATGTACCTGTACTTGCAGGAAAGATCCCATCACATGTGTGCATGTCCATGTATCTATAAATGATGGCACATGAATGATAAACAAATGAAACTAATGATACTGAAAATGATGAACAGAAAATCTGTCTCCAAAGTAGCATTAAACAGAATCAGAATTTCTCGGTGACAACAGAGAGCATAATATGACATCTAATTTATCTACCATGGGAAAATGGCTTCCCCACTCATGTGGTTGAATGTCAATTCCACACTTTACTTCTGTCATCTATATAAAATACTTAGCAAGATACCGTTTTGGAGACTTCTGCAAAAACAGCTCAATACCATTCTTCTGTGTACAGAACCTATAGTAAGAAGATGAGCTCCACATACATTTAAAGATGTACAACACCACCTGTCTGCAATTTTGCAAAGATAAATCGCATAAACCTCAAATGATGAATTAGTCAGTCCTACAGTATTTAACTTGATGTTCTATATAAGATTGAAAGTAAGGACTGCTGAATAATCAATCTAACATATGAATGCAGAGACTACATTTCATGGTGAAATCTTCACAAGACAAGTGGTTTGGGTTGTGTTTCTTTGTACATAGAAGACAAAACATGGTAAGTCTTCGTCCCATGCAGTTTTGCTCACTTATTGGTAGCAAAAGAAATACAAAGAAAGGAAAAACTAATTGAGACTATACTCCTTATCCAGTGAATGGAGACACATCATTTTGGTCCCAAAAGATCATAAAGAGACAAACTATATTATTAAGCATAGGTTATTTGATCATCAGGCTTCCTTATATCCTCATTCTATGACTTGATCCTTTGAATAAAATCATACAAATGTGTATGTGGATATGGACCAAACTGTAATGCTTTTCTATTGGTGTCACACTTAAATATTAGGAGGGTACCTGGTACACAAAATAGCATAACCTGTATACTTATGACAACTTTTTAGTGACTAATACAAAACAGAAAATAAAATACATGCTATTAATTAAATCTTCAAAGTATCTTAGTTGAAATTATTTCAAGGATTTGTATTATTGCATAAATATTTTGCTGTCTGGTGTTTTATTTTGACCAATAGCTGACTTGAAAGAATTCAATGAAAGAGATTGGATTAAGTAAAGAAAAAAATATAAGAAAGTTAGACAACCCTCTCTGAAATATAAAATTAATTTTATTTATAATATTAAGAACCACACAAGTATATTTTTGCACTTCCAAACTACTTTGCTGTATACACAATTATAAATATCTGTAATGAACTTCTTCTGCAAGTAAAATAACTCATTGGAACTGAAAATTTTATCTGAGAAACTTAAAGCAGAGTGTTCAATTTTATTATTCGTTAAAAGAAAACATAGCATCAGATTTTTCAGATTTGAAGAATAGCTTTCCCACATATAAAATTGAAATATTAAAGTAAAATATTAACCTAATACACATGCCATTTAAAATTTGGAACCATATCAGCTTGATATCTCTGAAATGCCATGTCACAAGTCAGACAAAGTCAACTTTGCATATGTAAATTTAGGACAGGTGAAAAGACTTTCTATTCATACAAATCAAAAGAGTCTGGACAAACTGTATTGCATGGGGTTTAAAATCAAGAATTTCAATCATAAATATAATTAAGCTAGTTTTATGATGACAGGGAGGAGGATTGGTTTATCTATAATGTTAAAATTAATTATAATGTTGCAAATTTATTTTGATACTTCATTTCAGCTTTCACTTATTAACACTATAACTCCAGATCTCTCTAGCTAGAAGTTATTACCAAGGCATTTTACATGAAATTAACTCAATGTATTTGCCTGCATAAAATGCTCATGCCTTCTATGCTGCTGAACTAAGAGATGACAGCTACTATGAAGTTATTTTCATTTACAAACTTGTGACAGGAATGACATTTTTGTCATTGAAAGACATAAATGGTCATTCCTTTCACTAATATCTGCTTCTTAAAAGAAAGGCAACAGCAGATAGAAGGAAACAAACCTATTAAATGGCTTCTTTCTTTTAAGCCTCCTTATGCTAAAAACAAAGCAAACTCACCACCTCCCCCAAAATTCAACAGAAAAAGAAATCACAAAACCAAAGAAAACATATACCAAAACCATCCCCTGAAAACCTAAAACAAAACCACTGAGCTGAATTTACAAGTGTGGACATCCACAGATATTTCTGATAGGAAAGTGGTCCTCCTGAAATCTCTAAATCCGAAGGATTCCACTCAAAGTTGAAAGAAATCAGCAAACCAGAGTGTGAAAATATTTTAGATTAAAAGTTCTTTCAGCTGTGGGATAGACACAAGGAAGAATAAATCCTATGTTAGTGATTTCAGAAAAGTGAAAATGTTATGTTAGGAAGTGATCCCTATACCAGCAGTGGAAGGAAATAGCATTCTGGGAAAGAAACCAGTAAAATTCCCCATATGCATTTGCAAATCACCTTCATGGTAAATATGTTAAAAGTAGAGATCTTTATTAGTGGAATGCTAAAGAAGAGAAAAAAAAATATAGGAGGGTGTTCAGTATCACAAAAGAAATTCCACCAATGAACAACAGCAACGAGATAAAATTTAAAAAAAAAAGAAAAAAAAGGGAAATTAAACACAAAACATTTAGAAGACATTGTGGTTATAAATCATAAATATAGAAAGCTGACTTGTAAGCGTTTAATCATCATAGTAATCAATGTAAGCAATATGATGCATTATAATTCTAGACTGGAAATTAATAAAATTAATATTGTCAGACTCAAGCCATGCAAGCAGATATCTGCCTCAAGTGTTCTAGGCAAGTAACTCCAAAGGGCCATTCATCCAGTCTTAAAACAAGGAGGAACAGCTGCAGTTTGACAGTAAATCCAAGCATTTTAAGGCATATCCTGTTATATAAGAAATTGCTGTCATATGATATAAAATACTGCTACAACATCTATTTACAAAACCTTCCCAATGCTCAAAAAATATTTTCAGTTTATTTCTGCACTGGCTGCCTTATAATGCTCTAAAAATGCTCTATCTTGTGTGATGTTTAATTAGTTAGAAATGTGACTGCGCTCTGAAATCTGAGCAGAATGTATTCTGTAATGCTGAGTGATTCAGCAGTGCAGCTATTAGTACTGAAATAATGGCCTAAATGGAATAACAGAATAAAATAATAATGGAATAACTGGAATAATGGAATAATAATGGAATAAAAGATGAATGGCACCTGAAATGTTAAAGTTAGAAGTGAGCAAATTCTCCTGTAATACCAGATTCAAAGGCCATTGAAATCTGTGGAAAGGATCTGATGATATTGCACACTTCAGACATATTAAAGTGACTAAAAATATTATTTTAAACACTCAATTATTATCAGCCAATGTTTTCCATTTTTGTGTTCTTACTCAACTACTTTCAGTTCTCTTTTTTTCACAGCTACTACTTCAGCTACTACATGAAGTTATGTCAATTGATGAAAATGTTTCATTGTGCCTAATACTCTGGTCTGACCCTGAGAAATACAGCTCCTGTCTCTGGCAAATACATGATTGTTCCCTTTTCTTTCTCCTTCACTTTTCTTGAAGGTTTACTTTTGTATTTTGTGCAGAATTTGCTGTTCAAAACAAAATTACTGCAGATTTAATTGGCGTTTTTCCAGTATGTATTGGGCACTTCATGCTTTGTCTCTGACAGTTGAGAGAAAATATGCTGTAACAGGTATTTCCTGTTTGCATATTGCTTCTGGCCTGTTGTCAACTTTTCACACTTTAAGGATAGACCTCTGACATCTATTCTATAGCTATATTATTCACATGCCATTTAGACATGTTCCATAATCCTCGTACTTTTATCTTATTGTTGAACCACCAGAGGTTCTTATTTTCCTTTTACACATATGTAAAAGTTTTTGAAATATTCTACTTTATTATGCCTCTTTTCCTACTTTGATTTTCAGGATCTGTGGGCTCTGTTTTCTATCACGTTACTTCATTGTAGTCTCAAAGAAGACTGCAGAAACTGAAAAGTTGTAATGTTTAAATTAAGAGATACTGTCGTGGTCATTTGCAGAAGCCTAACACAAAAATGAAAGACATAAAGACAAATAAAAGACAAAAGACATATTAGCTCAAAATTCTGCTCTGCCTAATGATGACATGTGAAGTAATTTATTTCTTTGTTTACATCAGATGTATAAAAGAAGCTGTTCTTTCACTAGCCTTGGATAATTGGTGGAAAGTGCTGAAGAAGAACCCCTTATTTAATCTGAAATTCATCACTTTTACATTTTCCTCTCAGAGTAATGTAAAATTGTGTTAAATTTTAAAAATTATCCTTGTCAGCCATAAAAAAAGTCCTCATTGTTCCTTAGTTCAGGATAAAATAAATTATTTCTTGCTCCTCTACTCTGGTCTTGTGAGACCCCAGCTAGAGTATTGCACCCAACTCTGTGGTCCCCAGCACAGAAAGGACATCAGCGTGTTGGAGTGAGTCCAGAGGAGGCCGCCAAGATGATTAGAGGAATAAGACACTCCCCCTGTGAGGAAAGGCTGAGAGAATTGGGATTGTTCTGTCTGGAAAAGAGAAGGCTACAGGGAGTCCTAGTTGTGGACATCCAGTACCTGAAGAAAGTCTACATGAAACACAGAGAGGGACTTTTGACAAGGGCATGGAGTGGCAGGACAAGGGTCAAACTGAAACAGAGTAGGTTTACACTACATATTAGGAATAAATTCTTTACTCTGAGCATGGTGAAGCACTAGAACAGGTTGCCCAGAGAAGTTGTGGGTGACCCACACCTGGTAGTGTTCAAGGCCAGGCTGGATGGAGCTCTGAGCAACCTGGTCTAGGGAAAGGTGTCCCTGCCCATGGCAAGAACGTTGGGTTAGAGCTAGATGGTCTTTAAGGTCCCTTCCAACCCATACCATTCTATGATTCTGTGATTATTTTCTTACAGAAAGAGATTATGAATGTTTAAACCATCAAAAGATACAAATAACCTTTTGTTTTTTGTTTTTCTCCACAAAAAAAGGCAAGCTAACAAAAAGAAAGAAAACAGACTGACACAATGGGCAAGAAAAATCTCATTGTCAAATCCTTTCCCTTCAGATTCTCTAAATTTTACAAAATTAATAACTTCCATGCCTTTTAAAGGATTGCTTTGGGCAATCCTAGAGAGAAACAACTCTAACATTATGTGCTATAATAATAATTAAATAATAATTTTCTTTCTAATTTTTATATAACATTTCAGCTTCTTTAGGTTTTCCTGCCCACCCTTCCCCTTTTAATTTGGTGAAGGATGCTATCTCAGCTGCCTTTTGTATCTCCAGATAAAAATTGTTTGTCTGATTATATTGGATGGCTTATAGATGAGTAAAATATAAATTATATCACGTTATCAGTGGTGAAAATTTTCCCTCATTAAATAGCAGATATAAAATTGTGTAAGGACAATTGATACAATGAAATTAAAAACTGTAAGGAACTAATAGAAAGGTTAACCTATTTTTGGGAATATATTTTTTGTTTAAAGGATAAGAATATAAAAGAGAAGAAAGTAAAGCATTCAAAATCTTAAAAGGGTTTGAACAAAGTATCTGTTGTCATTGAATAACATTTCTGTGGAGGGAAAAGGGCCGATAATCCAGTTAAATACTCTTGCCCAATTTTACAAAATGGCAAGAGGAAAGTAAAAGCAGATACCTCCCTTGTGTGAGCTTTCTGTTTGTTAATTACAGTGTAGCTAGAGTATGAAGACACCATCTGTTTCACTCAGACAACATTAGCTACTCACAGAAAGTATGCTGATACTTGAAACAAAGTTGCAAAGAATTGTTCTCTTTCCTCTATCTCCTCAAATATATTTCATTATTGGGTAATTAAATAGTATGTCCATAGAGCATTAGTGTTATTCAGGTTATGTAGCACATTACTTTTAAAATCTTAACTTAGGAAAAAAACCCCAAAAAACCAAAAAACTCCGTTATTCTACTGAGACTATACACCCAAACTGTGCCACATCAACTATTTGAGAAGGAGCACTCCGATTTTGATAACCTGGGCTAAAGAGAATGAGAAATGCTGAGGCAGTAAAACTTCATGGATTCTTTAAAGTGTCATTAGAATTTAACAAGCTGCAAAAGCATGGAGAAACAAATAAAGAGCCTCTCAGATAAATTTCTAAACCCTCCTTTCATGTAAATCACTTCAAGTGCATCAGCAGCTGTTTTATAACTTTACTCCCATGTACTATCCAGTTTTTCTTGTAACCCCATTCTTATTCTGCATCAATCTATTTTTCCACTCAGCTTAAATGACTGCCTAAATAAGTTCAGTGTATAATGGTCTCCCTCTCTGGCTTCAAAATTAAATTTAAGAGCATGTCTGAGAATGGAAATACATATGTGAGTATATCTCAAAAAGGTCAGGAAGGGAATGAGGTCGTAAAATAACAAAAATACTTTGGAGCCAAGGGATTAAAACCTCTATTCATGGCTTCAAAAATATAGAGCCGAAGTACTCTTTCCCTACAAATAAAATAGCTTTCACTTTGTACTCCCATTTACATAAATCATTCTTCCTTCAAATACTGTATGGACATACATGTATTTGTCATACACATAGAAAGAATGAGGATGGGGAAAACAATGGCTAATACAACTGCAAAGCACAGGAAGCACAATGAGGTAAATACTGTTAATATTAAGAGTCTCTGTGTCAGCCTATGTTAGAAATGTTGCTGCTGCTACACAAAATGATATTAGACTAGGTCTTGCTAATCCTGAAATATATATATATAAATTTCACTGACCAGAGGATAAAGAAGGTCAGTACAAACCTGGCTCAATGATTTCTTCTGTTTCAGCAAAAAAATGTCTAAAGGGATTTAATAACTGTTAGGCAACTGTTTACATTTGTCATTCTGCTGCCTGCAATAAGATGATATAGCACTAGAAGGCAAAAGGGAGAAGGACATTGCTGTTCCTGTGGAGCTCTTTTCTGTTTCATCCCATACAATCACAACAGAAATGAGAACTCCACACAGATGTCTCTGAAAGCAGAAACTCTTACTGATTAGAAAAGGATGGATATTTTAACATGCCTACACCACCTCCTTTGTGAAAAACACTAATCATAATTATAAGCACTCTGGCACTGCCCCAACTGCCCTTGAAAACCAAATCTAGCAAAGAATAGGATATTTTATTGGGTTTTTTTATTTGTTTCTTTAAGATAAAACTATAGCTTTACAACAAAGTCTGTGCCAATTCTTTCCCTTAAATCAGAAATGTCATGATTTCAAGTGTTTCCAGCACAAGAATTATCTTTGAGTGAACTATCTTATAAAATAAATTAAAAATTGAATTAATCAACTTACTTGAAAACTGTATGGCGAATCCAGATTTACTGATATAAAAATCTGTGTCAAACTGGATAGTTACTATGTTGAGTGTGCTGTGAATGCCTTCAGGAATAAGGGAGCCACTAATTTCTTTGAGCAACATCTCATTCTCAGGTGGACCATCCCAAACTCGAAGAATGTCATGGGATGCCTCAGTATCAAAAGCAAGAAATTGGAGGCTGAAAGAACATCATTTTATTGTCAGCTTTAATATTACTCAACAGCATAACTTTAACAACAAAACTAAACAAACAACAGAAAAAAGCAAATAAAATGTAACTTTAAAGGGTAATTTTTTATCATGTTTCACACATTTGTCTTTGAATGCATGAAATCCCAATATCAAAATTAACTTGAAAAAAACCACCTTAGAATATTTGAATTTGTCCACCATAAAGCAATATATTACTTTAGCCATTCAAATAATCTATAAGTATCTACACAATCTTTTCAAAAAAGAGTTTCAGAATTTCTAAGAATATTATTTATCACATTCCTATCAAAACAAATTAACTAAAAAGGACTGTAAAAATGCAGGTTGTGTTGTTTTGTTGCTTTGCAGTTTTTTTTTTAAATGTAGTCTTTAACTAGGGAGTTTTGCTGCCTCCATCATTTCACAAAATTATAACCAATATAAAAGCTTAATCTTCTTCGGATAATGCTTATTGAAAAATCAACAATTTCAACCTAAATCTCAAATACCAAAACCAGTGATCTGCATCTTAAGTTTTAAGCCCAAAATCCCTTTTATTTTTCTCCCCTCTAGAGGTAACATTTGGTTATTATAGTTAAAAAAAAATTGTTAAAATTGTAAGATCCATTTTCAGTACCTGACAATATTTCCTGGGTCTACTTCAATCATCCACATGCAACGCAGATTGTTGTCATAGGGAAAAGGATAGCCAGGAGACAAGATTCTTCCTGATGACTCTCCTTTAAACCGTCCTCCACATTCAGCTAATAAAAAACAACATTATGGAATGATTTTACAGCTCGTCATCTGAGCAATCAATTTACTCTTTTGTTGAACAGGTTACACAATTAAATTGACCATATGCCATAATACTGTAAAACACATATAAGGATTGCATTTCACCCCTTGCTTCACCTACTTACTAAATTCCATTTTCCTCTAAATGAAGATGAAAAAGAAAGCTACTATAATATTTAAGTCTTCTCTTCTTTTCACTCTCCTATGGAAATAATTGAGCCTGTAGGTAGCTGAAAAACTTATGAAGTTATAGCAATAGTGTAAAGAAACAGGAGTGACAAAAATACAAAATACCTTTATATCTTTTCATATCTTGTTTTATTTTATCTATTTCATATAAATAGATGAGATTTTTCTAGCTTATTGATATTTATATATAAGTTTAAAAATTACTAATTTTACAATGCATTTCTAACTAAACTTTTTCTGTTGATTATTTGCTGACATTATCTAGATTTGCATGTATTAGGACTTCCAGTATGCACAAATGTTTAAGAATTACTATTTTTTTAACCTAAAAAAGGCAATACTACTTAGATTGACTAAGATGAGATATAAGCAGAGAGAACTATAAATGCTTGTGTAAATATATCTGTACTCAGATCATATCGATCAGAATTTACATAGATCTAAAAATCCTTAAAACTTTTTTTCTTTCTTGCATTAAAAAAAAATAAGTAAAGCAATAAAAAAATAGAAGAGTGATATACCAATGCATGATGGTAGAGGATAGTCCCATGCCCTTCTTTCCCCAGTCATACACTTTAGAAGGCTACTTCCATGGAGTGTGTAACCTGGATTGCATCCATAAATTATAGTACTTCCAGCAAAATGACCTTGGTCACTGATTTTATATCCAAACTGTGGCACACCAGGGTCCTCACAATGTGACAGCTCAAAACCTGTGCAAGGAATAAAATGTTGTGTTTACAGAATCTAACAGATAAATGTATTAATGAAATTCAGATTTTCTGGATTTCAGTGGAAATCAACCATTTTCAAATTATATATAGCAACATCTTTAGGATTTCTCCTCTGTAAGCAGTCTAAGTAGAATGACTGCCTATACACCTTTCTTATAGCAACATCTTTAGGATTTCTCCTCTGTAAGCAGTCTAAGTAGAATGACTGCCTATACACCTTTCTTAGAGCATGACCAAGCTGTGTCATAAATTCATTTTTTCTAAGAGTTCAGTTAAAGATAGAAAAAAAATCCATTATCATTATCAATAAGTTTTAAAATTTTATTATCAATTATAAACTGGCAGCTAAAGGGATTGACCACTTACTTGTGAATAGACATTTAAAGGCTAATAAACAAAACAGCAGATTTTTCATTATTTTGCATAGTAACAACAGCAGCACAATAGCACCCGTGGCACCGAAGAAAAACTGCTATTTTTATGAATCCCAACCCTAATTTTTTGTTCAGTAGTTCATGAATTTAAGAACTACATGCAGGAATCAATGATAATGATGATATAGAGAATTCAAGCCAAACAACTTGGACATATTTGAGACTTAAGAGACGTGAAGAAAGAAGAAAACAAAGTAACAGTGCATTACATGGAAACAGGGGGGTATGCTAATTTATGGAGAAACATAAACTGCAATTTGGGAAAAAAATTTTCTATTCCAAATTAAGTTTTCTGTTATTAACTGAGAAGCAACTTGAAATCTCACTTTGTTCAAAACCAAATAATTTTACCAATATCATGTGGCTTAGAATGTGTGTAGGCAAAACCAAGAGCCTTTTAATCAGATTGCTATTCCTATACACAGGTAATATGGGAGGAAATGAAGGGGTTTTCATGTCTGCTTTGTTCAACAAATCATTCACACAGTATCTGTCCATCTGGTCAGCAGTTGGTAGCCTTTCACAATCTCTCCTCAGATGTGGCATTACTATTCTTGATTGAAAAAAAAAAAAAGAGTTTTTCATTTTAATTTACAGGCAAAATACTTGTAAATACATTGGAAATGTTGGATAAAGCTGCTCAGGTCAAGGGGGAAGAAAAAATATATCAAATGCTCTATCTTTCTCCAGCTCATTTCATGTGTGGTCAAATATGTCGCAGCCTACACAACCTCTGAACTGAACTTTTCTCATTCCTAAACTATTGTTTCTTAGTACAGGGTGTGCTGCAGAAGCTCTGAAAGACATTAAAGTGAGTTCCAGATGAAGAACCATTTTTAATAATTCTGGTCTGGACACTTATTGACCAGTTAGAATTTCCTGTCTTCTATGAAAACTTCTGACTGTACTTTGAAAAGAAGTTCAAATCTTTGATTTGCTTTGATCCCTGACATGTCCTCGTTTCTGGACAGCCCCCTTACAGACACAGAACCTAAGTCAACTTTTTTAACTGCTCACCTCCCTTTTGAGGGTGAACATATAACTCCATTGCCTAGCCATGGCAACTAGCAGCGTTTTCACTGCCCTAACTGCATGTGACCAGAGCAGGCAGAGGCTGTGGTGCCTCAGCCAGGGCATGGTGGGGCAGCACACAGGGAGAACACCTCTTTGAAGGGTGAAGCTTCCACTGGCCCAGTAGAGACACTTGAACTCCTCCTAACTCAGCAAAGAGGCACTGGTTATTGACCATCTGCACAGCTCAAGGGTGCTCATCCAACCTGACCCGCAAGGCAGAATGGTGGGCACTACTCTGAGCAAAGGCTGCAGCTCTGGTTGGGAGGTCTGCACCATCTCTCCTGGCTTATGGATCCATCCAGACAGAGCTCAGACCCAGCTTTTCCTTGTATCCAGTCTAAATGTGCCCTCTTTCTGTTTAAGGCCAGTACCCCTTGACCTGTTATCATCTGTTCTTGTAAAGAGTCCCTCTCCATCCTTCTTGTAGGCTCTTTTTAGGCACTGGAAGGTCTTATAAGAGCCTTGTTTATTCCAGGCTGAACAGCCCCAACTCTCTCAGCCTTTCTTCATAGGAGAGGTGCTCCAGACCCCTGATCATCTTTGTGGCCTTCTTCTGGACTCAGTTTTTTTCTTCCAATTCTACCAATATCAATAAAGGAAGGTTCATCACTATTCAGGCTAAGAATATTTCAGGCAAGGAAAGTGTACTCTAATATGAATGTCTGAAAAGACAGGAAATGTTATTGATAAGATTCAAGTGCTGGGTTTGGTTGTACCTATATAAATAAGAAAATTTAAATTCCTTGACACTTACATAGTAACACAGCACTGAAACTCCTATCTTTAATCATAGGGTACAGTCCTATTCTATCACATGCTACTACAGAATATAATTATGCAACTTTCATCTGAAAAATAATTACATGCTCTTTTATTATCTTGAAATATTTTCCTATAATTCTGCAAGAATTACGTGATTTTTTATTAGAATTAGTTTTAAAAACATTATGTCGAGCTTTTAAATAAACAATTTTTGAATAGCACAAGGACAAAAAAAAGATGTTGATAGCTGTGTTGCAGAATTACTTTATAACACTGTCCTGATTGATAAAAATTAGTTCTACATAATAACTCAGTGATAATGAAAAAATTAGGCACTAAAAATCATATACATTATGTGTCAATAGTCATGTGTTGCAATTTTCAGAAACTGACCCTTGGTAAAGTAGATGTATATAGCTTCTTCCATATACCCCCTAAGCCAGAGATCAGAAACACTTTTTCCTCTCCTCATCTTTATAGTGTAAGTCCATACATAGGTTTTTGTTAGATACCTTTCCTTATCATTTTGGTTCTAAATTGGATAATTCTAAACAATAATCCAAGCTCAGTAACAAAAACAAAGCAGCAGAGATGAGTCTTAAGAAGGAGAATTTCCTTCACCTATCATTTCATGAAGTAATGCCTTGTAGTTGCATTTTTTTAACTACTCACATACTTAAATATTTTTTCATGCTAAAACAATTATCTGAAACTTACCCTGTTTTTGTTTATGCTTTCCAAAACTGAAAAGTACCCCTTCAGAAAAACAAGTGATTTATGTACCAAATTAAATGCCAAAGCCAAGTTTCAGTATGCTCTGTGTTTCATGTTTTTTGAGGTACAGCAATAAATGTATATTATTTTGATGAGTGATTTGCTGTCAATTTCTTCCATAATTGTCATCTAACTTCATTTTCATCTTATGAGTAAAGAATTTTTGTTCCTTTAAAAGCATAAATCTACTAAAGCATAATTCCTACTGTTTTCTCAAATACTTACTGGTATACACAAGCTGAAAACCTTCATCAGTGCCCTCTATGTCTGAGTTAAATTCCAACCATAAATGATTTGAAGTGCTACTTAGTGTCAGGCCTCTTAATGATGCCCCAGTATATGCTCCCAGCAGGTGAGCAGTGTTGTCTTTGCCATCATAGATCTGTAAAAAAGTGAGTTTACAGTTATGAAGAAAGAAAAGAAGACATATTTTACTTACAAAACAATTCTGTGCATCTGCATTAAGAGGAAGAACAGCTCTGTCAAGGGAGATCTACTGCCAGTCAACCTGAAGTACTATTTAGATATACTATTTGCCTCTCTTGACTTAAGCTGACTCAGGGGTGGTGAATTTTCAAATGCAGTTTAAAATATGTCAATTCCTTTTTTATATAACAACAGAAGGGGGCAGAGGTGCCATATCAGCTCAGGTTTTTTAGATCTCTGTTTTCTCTTTCACTGTCAGTATTGTAATGCTGATCACAACCTATCAGCAAACAACTATAATGTGTAACTGCCTCAAGTCTGAGGTGGCACAAGAGAAAATCTCATCTATCCCCCAACTTTGGCCTCTTAAATAAACCCATAGTGGCTATTTATCCTGTGAAGACAGGTTAAAATATAACTGTGAAGTAAAAGGAGACTAGGAAATAAATTTACAACTTCTTCTGTAAGTTCAAAGAGTATTGTAATCTATATGTAAATCATAGTACTGCATTTTTATTATTTATTTTTCTTCGAGTGTTGTTCTTTTCCATCTATCAGAATACTAAATATGTAGAACAATATTCCTAAAATTCTCAGGAAATTTTCCTACAAATCTTGTTGCTTTAAAATACTATAGACTGTTGTATTCCTGTAATTCCTAAAAAAACTTCCTATATATAACTACAATTGCTCACCCAAACATTATTTCCTGTAGGATTTATTTAGTGACTTCTATAATAACTAAAACTTTGATTGATGTGGTTTATTAAAAAATTTCACTTGCGAATCAGTAAATTGACCTGTGAATAATTTTCAAATTGCAATAAAGAGAAATTGTAAAGCCTTATTAAAATAAACTGAATTGTCTGCTGTTCTAAAGTCCATTTTAATTCTATTAATTACAAATGTAACTAAAATTTGCATTTTTAGGCAGGAATCTTCATCAAAATGAAACCAAAACAAATACACCAGCAATAGTAGTAAGGCAACAAAGTAAATGTGAAGTATTATGTTGCCTGTTCCCTATCTGTAAGAATGAGTTGCACACCTAATTACTGTTTTCTAGAGATCCTCATGTTTCTATTAATAACTAAGACTTTACATTTAATGATATGCTGAAATAAAACAAATAAGTGACTTCTATCTATCTGTAATGAGTAAATTACTGTACAGGTGTTTAAAATGCACAAGATAATTTGACATAATTCCTTGGTTTTTACTGACACAAGTAAATAAATTCCAAGCAAACTTAAATTCAAAAGCCGATGTCCTCATCTGGAAATAAGAAATCAGAGAACAATAAAAAGTGCAGTTAATGTATATAAACTAAAAATAATTTCAATACATATAAAGCTGTATTAATCTATATAGATGTCTTATTTTTTTAGAAACTTCTTTAAACGATACTGAGATCTGTAATCAAGCATTAAAAAAAAAAAAAATCAAAACTAATCCCAAAACAAGAAATACCAAACCAAAACCAAACAAAAAAAACCCCACCCAACCCAGAAAATTCATTGTGAAATGCACTTAGTTTTATTTTAGCAACTGAAAGAAAAATACCCATTTCAGGAGAATTACTGCTATGCAGCAGAGATATTTACATCATGACAGACTTAAACAAAACTCAGTTTGAATCCACTTATAATTAATAGTTACCTAGGATTCAGGATTTATTTTCATTTTAAAAACTATATAAGAGCAATTTCCCCATACACACAGTATTGCCAGTTTTGTTAGATGTCCTACCATATTAAGTCTTTCACATTAGTCCACTGACATCTCCTCATTAGTTAATATTCATTCTATTTCATGGGCTAACTAGCTGTCACACTGTATAATATTTTTAAATCTTTATAATTTCTATGAAGGAACAGAATTTAAAGTATCTAACACTTCTGGAACTGATTCATTTGAGTAGGAGAACTGCATTTGGCTGAGGCAGGATTGTGATTCATCTGAACACTAAATTGAATTTTTTTTTCTTTTGGTTGCTGTCTTTCAGACATTCAAAGTACCTCTCGTAAGACACTGGGGTCTCCCTTAGGACAATAAATGAATGCATGTTTTCTAGTGTAACTCTCAATTTAGGTCACGTTTTCATTTTTCTGCTGCATTTGAGTTAACAGGAAAAAAATGGAAATTTATAGAATAATTTAAATGATACCATTTAGCATGCCAATAAAGTGGTAGCAGATGTTTCTGAGATTTGCAGAATGAATGTTTTCTTTCTAACCTTATTAAATTAGGTGGGAGCTAAATATTTTGAATGAGTTAGTAATTCAGCTTCATAATATTTTTGGAAGGCAATAAAATACGTGAATTAAGGTAGCACGATTATCTTACTTGTAATATATGAATTTACTTTCTTATAGGCCTTGCCAGCACGTCTAGATTTATGTCACATCGGTGCTATAGATAAGTCCAAGAATAATCATTATAAAAATACTATTTGGTTAGATATATTTTTCTTAAAGTCATCCTGTAACATTAATTCAAAGATAAATGATTCATGATGGGATAATGCCTGGATATGCCAGTAACAAACTATTCATAAAACAGAGGTCTATCTTTACTAAGTATTTAATGGCCCAATCTTTAAATGATTAGTTCATAGAGAAAAAGCAAAGGCACAGAAAATTTTGGTAATGATCTTCATACCACAATAATAATTTGAAATGCTATAGGGAAAGATGCTAATAGCAAACACTCTACCTAAATATTCGAACTAATAGATGTTATATTCAATTTTTGAAGGAAGTGTTGTTTGCATTTACAATTAGAGGGCAAATAGAACTTGCTAATCTCTTAAGTGGCTCCATTATCAACAAATTTTAAATGGAAATTAGTGTCCTTTTTTCTGCTAATTTATTTAATTATATAAAATTTTAGCAAGGGAGTATCATAAGTGAAGGTATAAAAATTGTGCATTTTATCAAGCTCTTTTTGAGATTTTCCATTGAAACATAAAAGGCATATGGATATGAAGATCTGTTCCTTCATAAAGAGAAGAAATAACATAAAATCAGCAGCTCAGAACTGAGGCTGTCAACGCCCTGTCAAATGTATATCACATGTAAATAGAAGCACTAATATAAAGACACAAAAGGGTCCATATGTTTGGGGGGTGAGGAGGATGGTAGTCCCCTACATTTATTACCTTTTTTCTCAATCTTGTATTCTGGATGATAATGCTAAATGCATTATTATTATACCCATGAAGATTCTTAAACAACAAATTAGTAAAAAGGTCCAAACATCACATCCCTTCAAAGTCTTTGCCCAAAACCCTCAAAAACAGAATCATGTGCACACCTTTAAAATCTGGCCTACAGAGGAGACAATGAACAAATGCAGTAAGACTGAATCCTCTGTATTTGGCAGGAGCACAGACAGTGCTGAGCCAAGCACAGCCAAAGAGAGCCCTGAGTGCCAGTTCTGTTTGCAGACACCTGTTACCTGCCTGTTGCAGCAGTGAAGCTTTAGTAAAAGGAAAAAGAAAGATTGCTTTATAACGTTATTAAAAATAATTCTTAAATCATTTTTTTCCACATGGGTGAGATATCACCGACCACATCAGTTCTCACACTACATAAAGCCAAACACATAGTCTACTACACAGGAGAAAAAAAGATCCTTTTCATGTTTGGTGTTCCTCTCTCTTTTGTTTTAGGTTTACTCAATAAATACTGTCCACAGAATTTTTGGAGGTGGTTTGGGTTTTTTATTTAAACATTACTAGAAAACTACTCATTAGTTACTACTATGTATAGGTACATTTTTATTTATGCTGGAATGCATTGAAAATAAAGATAACAATCATATTAGCCATGTCCAAGTTCCAATTTAAATAAAAGTGCCTTTTCCCCTGTAAATTAAAAAGTGTGTTAAAATATCCTTGATATAAAAGAATATTTTCTACATTCAACATATTTCAACACAAGTAACACGTTCACCACTATCAATGGACTATTCATGCAAGCAGAACAATGATAACTCTGTTCTTTCTGTGTGTATCTCAAGGACTTGCTTACAGCTAGCAGAGACTAGAGAGTTTAGGAGAAAAATTGCTGGATAGAGATAAAATAACGGAAAAACAGGTAGAAATATTTTCATGCTTTGGTAAAAATGCATTATTTATCTTTGCCTCCCACATAGGTAGTTTACTCTAAAAATATTGAATTCTGGAAATATAGTGCACAAACTCAATTGTCAGTATAATTGCAAAGCAGGAAGTAAGTGTTACAGGGTTTCTGAGATTAATATTAAATGGATTGGCATGTAGTGACTGTACAGATTCTAAATTCTTCATATGTCTATATGTCTTCATACAACTTTCATAAATATTAGAACAAGATATGACACTTACAAGAGCAGGTTATATCCCTACACACACACACACACACACATAAAAAAAAGTAGAGATATTGATAAATTTCTTACAGTTTCTAATAAAACTCAAACTCAAAGTGAACTACACCATTAATGTAAGTAGCCAGAGCAGTTACACTGAAAGGAGAACAAGTGAACTGCATACTAAATGAAACAAATGAAAAACAAATTATATGTTCTGAAGCTTCTGTTCTATACCAGTTCAGAACTGATAAAAGGGAACTCCTCCTTCTCTGCCCCTGGAGTAATAGTAAGGGTGGTGATTTACTTGTGTTAAATATGCTGTTTCTCTCTAATGCTGCATTCCCAGGACAGCTGTTTCATTGTTTCAACCACAGTGCTTGTCAGATATAAATGTCATCCATGGTCAGTTAATTCACATGGCAAGCTGCAGACCTCATGGCTCCATTAAAGAACTTGTTAAAATTTTATTAGACTGCTCAGTCTTTCCAGACTTTGTATGGAATTTTAGCTGCATACCTCTAGTGATCTAAAAATCCTAGCTATAAGAAAAAGTAACACAAAGTATATTATTAACCTCTTCACCAGCATTTTCACCTCTTGCTTCTGAGGAAAAGAGATCGATAATCCAAGCAAATTTATCACCAAAAACTTGAGCTTTAACCATGAAATATTATGGAGTTGCTTCATTTGTCTTTGGAGGAAGGAAGACCTCTTTTGAGACTGGTGCTTTGAGTTTTGACCGCTCGTTCACAGCTGAATGTGAGCTCTGTATTCACTATATGTCAGTTGGCTGTTTTGAAGACAGGATGATTTTTTTTTTTTAAATTAAGTTTACCTTCCAGTTACAAAGTAGTCATACATATTAGGTTAAAAGCATCTGATGGCTATTAATGATTCATTTAAAACCAAAATATAACCCTAATGTCCTACTCCTGTAGCCAAAATGTTATTCTCCACAATCAACAAAATAGGCAAATTAGGCAGTATATTTCCTTTTTCAGAGTAGAATAGGATTATAGAAAGGGATCAGCAGACTACTGCAGAACTGATTCTGGGAGAAAAGTTTTGGAATGTGTGACTGAAAAATTCCTGAAGAATTTTTCTTTATCAAATGAACACATGAAAAAAGAGTGTGATAGAACTAAGACAGTTTGTGAGAATTTCATGTAAGAAAGGAGGCAGAAAAAGACACAATGGGTTCCACAGATATTTCTTCTCACAATTGTAAAAGCTGAGTGCATCTGTCTTGCTATGATGTCAGACTGAAAAAAGTGGCAATCATAATCAAGAATACTTCATATAGTTTGTTTTGGATTTCTTTTAATAGGGAGGAACTTTGGCTCCTTATAATTCAAGGCTGCTGATTTGAAAAACAAACACTCTAATTACATAACACTAGTTTCATTTAAAAAACACGCCTGCAATATACAGCAAATATTTCTGCCACTGGCATTTACAGCTGCGTGGTGGCCTTCTTTTATTTATAATTAATTTTGCATTACTCTTAATTTCACATTAATTGAGTAGCAGTATTAAAGCAAATTTTCTTCTCTAAGTCTCTGAGTTAAGATTGTCTAGTTAAACATCTGAAGTGCATATGGTTCAAATGGCACTTGAAAAGTCGTAAATTATTAGATCTTTTCAAATATATACATTCAAAGATTAAGAAAGTAAAAGGAGAAAGCAGTTGATTTTTTAAAATTTTATTTTTATATTCCTTTCTATGTATCCAACTGTACCTAACTGTAGCTCCATTCTCACAGTAGTCTTTTAAATTAAGATAATAGAATTGAATGGTTTCAATCTAAAAACTCTTGAGAAAAATCCATCAGTGTTCTTTTACTGGCTGTTACTTGAACAACTGATTTGGTTGGTTCATTGGTTGATTTGAGGCCTTTCTCCATACTACTTAAATTTTAATAAATACTAAACAGATTTCACATTAAATCTTTCAAAATTAGTAATTGTAAAAATTAAAGGGAATCCACTTGGCTCTCAAATAAGCAATAATTTTAATATAAAATAAATACACCTGTGCATTTTGGGTATCTAGTAGCCTTTGCTTCATTGCTTGTTGTTGTTGTTGTTTTGTTTTGGGGTTTGTTTGTTTGTTTGTTTTGTTTTTTGGGGTTTTTTTGCTTCTGTTTTGCTTTAAGAAGAGGATTTTTTTTTTAATTTAAAACCATTTGATTTTCTTTTTGATGCCTGATTTAATTTCACATTAGTTGTTTAGGTCTGCTTATATTTTAGGTATAATTATGCCCTTTTGGAAATACTTATATCTGACAAATAATGAGAGAAATCCTACCCTAATGCACAGTTAGATGAGATAAACCCCAGTATGAATCACAGTTGTTTCTTATGAATACATATTTTCATAAGCCTTCTCATTTAATAAGTACATGGAAGAAATGGAAGAAAAACTTTTTAAAATCAAACATGATTGCCATGTTACCTGTTGTTCCTTTGATATCAGAGAGGCAAATTTAATTATATTACATATTCTGAACAATTGGACAATTATATAATCATGGATATCTTATTGCACTGGTGTGCTGTTGTGAATGGTATTTGAGAAAAGACACCCTGATCAACATCAGCTTTAAATTTGTAGTTGGCTAAATAATGCATGCATCTGGAATTATACTTTTTGGAATACAGTAATAAAATCTATGAACAAGTCAAAGATGGGGGAAATCACTGTATAAAACTCTGGTAGTTCTAGTATCCTTCTTTCCTCTTTGTTGTTTCTTTTTTCAATGCACACCAGGTTAAAGTAATTTAAAATGTAAAACTCATGGACAAAAGACTGTATGTAAACTGTGCTAAATTAAAGTTATGGGTGTTATGTTTTATTATGTTTAGATCATAGCTCAAGTTATGCAGATATTGTGGAAGTAAACAAATCAAAATATGTAATTGATGAATATGTAACACTAAAAATATAATACAAATAAACATTAAGGTAACATTTATTTCATTATTTCGACCTCTTTTTTTAATTATCTCTGGTCAGAAAAACATTTCTTAATAAACAGATTATGGGGGCACCTGAAGGTGCCTAATTTTTAACTTCTTAAAAATGGAACCATTTTAGAAAGATATTTTGTAAGAGATGTTTTATATCCACTTACCTGGTACTGTACTATTGCAGATAGATAAACCTCAATGAGGCGAGGTACTAGAAGTTCATTGTATGATTACATACCTTAAGAACATCTCCTTGGGCTAAATGGAATGTTCTGGCAGAAATATTGATTCCTTTCCCTGCTTGTACCTGAATGCTATAAATACATTCATGGTTGTTTTCATAGTTAAGAGGATAATTGGGGGACAATAAGATTCCTTCATTATTTGTCGTGGAGGCTCCACATTCAGCTGAAATTAAAAAAAAAATATTAAGGCATGTTTTAATATAACACATAAAATTTTTAGTAATGGTGATAATGGTAATGTTAATGTAACCTAGTTCAACATTAATAATGTTTATTAATATCAAAATCTATTTTGAAGTACTTGATCGTGACAGTGATTGGAGGCTACAGGAATATTTCTAAATTGCAATACTTTAATAAAAATATGTCAAAAACTACTGTGAATTAAAATCATATTAATGACACATTTCATAATCATAGTTTTATAAGATATTCCCTGAGTTTTGTTGTATTTGTTTTAATTTCTCCAACACTGAAATTCATAGACATGCAAATTAAATGAAAGTAGAAGAATTCTAAAAATTTATATGAGTACTTATATATATACATGCACATGAATAAATATATATGTATATGTGAAGATACAGACATTTTCACATAGATTAATGGAAAAAAAAGGTATCTTTTTTCCTCTGGTATTATTTAACCAAGATAACCAATATAGTCAAAGGTGTAAACTACAGTAGGAAAATATTATGTTATAGCTACCAGATAAATATAGAAAAAAACAATTTCAATCACAAAAAAGATGAAAAAGATAAGTCTCGGGGGGAAAGAAAGTTAATTTAATTATTTTCAAGTAATACAGTTATTATTTCAAGAAGTAAACCTTATAATTCAAGATTCTGGCAATTCATTTAATCACCTAAAAATACCTGGAAACATAAACACTTGTGGAAGTGCTTAATTAGGCATTATTAAGTAACTTTCACTTCCTATCATGTATGGGACTATATACATAATTAAGTAATTTTTAGCGTTTAGTTACCATATATTTTAAATAGATACTGAGAAACTACTACAATTCTTTACTCCTTTTTGTATTTAATCTTGATATGTGGCCATTATAGTGAAGTACAAGAGTATTTCCCCTCTTTTTAACAGATTTAAATTAATTTTAGATTTTACTGTAACATTAAATTTTTCTGGGTTTATGTTTGGTTTTAGGATTATTTCAATATTCCTGCCACTTATTCTACCTACTCTCATGAGAATGAATCTCATTTATTTTAACCTGGGAAGTTAACTGATTTATAATTTTACAGAAAAAATAATGTTTTTCTGCAAAACTACATTGTAATCTTAATGGTTTGAAAAGATGCTTAGGCAAACTATGGTGTCTATTTTAAAAGGTTTTATTTTATATTAATATTTTATAATTTCCACCTCAGAGTTGTTTGAGCAACATTCAGCAATTGAAATATATACTTTGTATGTGAAATTAAGTCAGCTATGACCAAAAAAACCCAACTTGATAAACTAGCCTTTCTGTATGCAGCTAAAGCAGAGATTGCACGGAAAGCCAAATCAGGCACAGCTCAAAGAACAAATGCTTGATGACTACATCTAATTCAGTGATATGGAACAAGTACCCAAATAGTTCAGGTGAAATTATTTCGTCCTGGAACAGCTGGATACACACAATCTAGACAGAAGTGGAAAACCTATTCCACATGATCACATCTATCCTTTTATTGCACTCTCAAATAAATGGGTATTTGCTATTTCAAAGATGCATAGGTCACTTTGAATTACAATAGAAAGGAGTAAGATGATCATAATTTCATGATTGTGAGATCTCTTTTCCCATTCCAGAGGGATATAAAAGCCAAAAGGCACAAGGTAATTATGGTATTAAGTTGATCCAACAACTCTGGGCTATGTTAGAACTATAATTCAAAGCAATTTTTTAAAATCTGAACACAGTGGTAAGCTAACTGTTAGGACATTTTAAACTAGGGTTTTAGAAGCATGCTAAGTTTTCTGTTAATAAAAAGGATGTAATCATATCACCATGTTTCATGTCATCATATTTATCAATATGATTTTCTGAATTTAGAGAGGGAATATTGTGTTCCAAGTTGTGGATGTCCCATCCCTGGAAGTGTCCAAAGTCATGTTGAATGAGGCTTGAGAAAAATGATTGATTAAAAAATGTTCCTGCCTATGGCAAACAGATGTACCACATGATCTTCAAAGGTTCCTTCCAAACCAAACCATTCTGTGATTCTTTGTATTTTGTGTAAGCAGACAGGAACACTAGTTTAGTAAAAGCAGTCTCAAAAACTGCAGTATAATAGAATTTCTCCCACAGCATCATCACAGTTCCATGGAGGCACACAGTCCAGCCTACAACAGTTGCTTCTTTTGTACACTTCCCAAAAATCAACAGTTAGCTCCTGGCTTCTCTCCTTGCTTCTTGTCAGTGCAAATTATGGCTTAAAAAAACACAACCGAACAGCTAACCCCAGAGCATCAAACACATGCTCAGACAAAACCAGGTGTTAGGATTAAATTTTGGAACAAGTGCTAAATCAAACTGGGAAGGTCCACAATTAATATTGTAAGGCGTTCCAGCATAGATAGTTCTATCTGAGAATCTCCACTCCTCTCTACAAACATGAACAGGTAGTTATATTGTCTAAAATCACATGGAGCTTATGGGATTTACAGTTTCTTTCTATTCTCTGATGTTAATACTAGAGCAAAGATAAAAGAGACCATAATAATTCTATTTGCATTTAAGTGTTGAGTATAGAAGTGTCAGGAAAAGTAATGTGAATGGAATTCTAAAGTTTAAAATAAATACGAATATTAAACACATGAAATTTTTCTCAATGTGTTTGGAAAATAGTTTTAACACACATTACAGCGAGTGAAAGATAAAAGCAAACTTAAGAGGAAAAGCAGGATAAAATTAAGGGAGTATGCGTAAATAGGGAAACAGAAGAGAGAAAAGAGGTGACAAAACAGTACTTTAGAAGTAAAGGAAAAATTACAGTGGATCAGAGTCTGTAACCTTCTTTAAATCATATGTAGAACTGTTATCAGAACTTACAAATATTTTGTTACTATATTAATGTTTCATTTAAGTAATATTCCCTTTTCAACAGAGATAAAAATCAGGTTGCTTTATTAATAAAGTCTTGGGGTTTTAAAAAATTCTACTTGTTTCAGCTGAGACATAGAACCTGCCCAACACACTTTTCTTGTATGAAAAAGGATAGGAAAATATTCCACATCCAGATATATTTTCACAAATACTTTAAGTCAGCCTTATATAAAGTAGAAGAATGCAACAGTAAGTGGATTACTGAAGTGAACTACTGTTTCTAGACTTTGGCAGAAATAATAGATTCATTTCAGTATTAGAAAGGAAAATAAACAAAAACCTCAAAGGAAAAATAATGAAAAGTAAAAACTTCTATAAAAAGATAATTACAATAAAAGATTGTTATGCTTTTGGCTATGAATGTGTCTCATTGCATCTTACTATAATAAAACAGATTAATTTTAACTGCTGTTTATTAGTGTATTCAAATTCTGTAAGCAAGTGAAATGTCATTGTGATTGTAACCAAGGAATGGAATGCATCTATTCCCATAACTTAACCACTTGAACACAATTCTTCAATGAATTGAATTGCTCATAAATTTAAAAAAAACTAGAAAAATAATGTAAAGGTAGAATGTTGTCATATTTCTCACAATTTAGCTTATTAAATTCTTGCTATTAATAATCATCAATCCAAAAACCACAATGTGCTCCTACAGATCAAAATTCAGACAGAGTGAAATTGTTTTCTTCAATACAGTCCTTTATAATCAAAAGATAAGAGCTACATCAAGCAGTTCTGTGTTTTGAAAAGATGGTATCTCTGGTTAGGAGACTATGTAATGCAACAGCTTGACTGGGCAAGTAAGCAGAAGCATTCCAAAAATGATTTTATCTTTAAACAACTTTGTACTAGATTGTAAATAAAGTTACTTCAGAAACTCTATCTAAATTCAGTGCTCAACAAAGGGTTTCTTATTAAGCTGTTTGTCTTCAGACGTTCTACCTCTTCAACTGGAGGCTGGCAGAAACCAGAAAATAGACTCTTGTCAAAACAAGGCAGCAAAATAGATGATAGCACAAAAATTCCGAAAGGATTAAGTTGCTACTAAAGCTTTCTTCCTGTGAATAGCATGAGTCATAAGGTTATCACAAGTTTTCCAGGCAGTTTTTATATTCTGACAGGTTAAATGCAGGGAACCCTACGCTGATGAAAAAAAATAAAAAGAACTTTGTCTTCTTCAATCACTAAGAATAATGGGGTTTCCTTTTATTTTACGTAGTTCCAAAATACAAGACTTCTTTCATATAGATAAAAAATTAGTAACAGAAATTTCATATTATGTATCTGCAACACAGGTACCTACTTCCTAGTTGATCTGAACATTAAAAGATTCCTGTGTTTATTTGTGTATTAAACTTATTTTCAAGATACTTTGGCTGTTTTATGACTACATTACTTATCTTACAGTGAAAGACACTATTTCCAGATCTGGGAAGATTCTGTATTTATGACCTATAAATAATTTTACAAAAAGATGATATTTCTCTATCAATGGCCAAATGGCCAATTGCCAAATACAAAAGAAATCTTTCTTAGAAAGAATTACTTACATTATTAATGTTATTTTTCATAACTGATCGCTCCAGCTGACAAGAATGGGTAGGAGTCCCATATACTTTAAATAATATGCTCCTGCATTGCAATCAATCAAAGAGGGATGAAGAAATAGCATGACATATGAGCTTCTGCATTAATGTTAACAAGGCAAATTGTATTAAAAAACCCACATTCTATATTAGAAGAATTCAATCAACCAATGTGCATGATTTTCCTTTAAACTAATTTAATATTCTTATAAAAAACTCCAACACCTACAAAAACATCCCAAAACATGAACAACCAAAGAAACCCCTTCACAAAATAACTCAGGAACTTCTGGAACTGTTGGAATTTAGTAAAAATTTCCAAATGGGGAACAGGAACAGTTAAAGCTTGATGCAAAATCTTAAAATACATAAGAAATATTAAAAAACATCTTATCACACCATAATGCTATTATACTAACATATGGTGAGACCTCAATGACTGTATTTCGCTTTTTTCAGGAATCCTATCCCTGAAGAAAATAACAGACATATAACATAGTCACACATGAGAGAAGAAATATTTAAGGGAATAAATTTACTTCTGATGAACAGAAGAAAGTTTAGGATTCATTTGTTCTGAGATGAATCAGTGACATTTACAAGTGGATACCACAATCCTTAAACTCAGAATTCATGCTGCCCAAACATTCCACATATAAAAAGAAATCTCAAAACCAGCAAAAGGACATTTTTTGAAGCAAAATATATTAAAAGCAATCTTTATCTTAGATGTTTTGTGTGCACAGAAATGGATAGAGCTATGCAGATGGAGTAAGATTAATGGGATATAAAATAAGATGTGCAGAGGGTAGCTAATAAGGGAACTTACTACAGATGTATCTCTGGTAGAACCTTCCCTTCCTTGGTTCTATATTTATGCATATCCAGTCAATGCTGAATTTTTTTCCTCTCATACAATATAACCTTACAGACATTTCTAAAATGCCTCTTCATGGTGTTCTTTGAAAAGCACCTTAACTAAAGCCTGGCTAGAAAAGCTATTATCAGTGAACACCTTGGCAAAAAATCTCTACCAGCAAAAATCCATATACAGTATTATCTGAAAAGTATGCAACATTACAGAAATCAATGAGTTTGTCTGTAGATATTTTACGTCTTTCTGTCTGCTTTTCATAATTTCAAGGGGATAGTTCCTTAGAAATCCGTAAGTCCAGAATTAGAGACTGTTTAGGACCTATTGAGTAGAATGAACAGAAGAAGTGAAAGTAGCACAGAAGAAAAAAAGTTTTAAATTCAATGTCTTCATGAAGGTTTAGCAATCTAGAAAGAAACTGCATGGCCCTAAGAAAGCCAAAGGAAAAGATATGACATGGATGGGAAGCAATGAAGACACAGATTATTTTACACAGACATAGAAATAATTAGGGTCTATAAATTCAGATACAACAGTTATAATGAAAGGTAATAAAATTTGGCTATTGGACAGCCTTTTAAGGAATGAAAAAAACCAAGCTGGAAAAGGGCAAGGGAGAGGCGAAAAAATACATAAGAAATCCTGGCATAATAGGGATAATTTCACTGCAAAGATAAAACAATTCCAAGAAATACATGTGCTGAATGTGAACACTGCATTTGGTTATCATTTGAGTATAGCATTAAAATAAATCATGAAACTAAGGAATGACAGTGTTTAACAGATCTTTAATCATCTTCATTCCATTATTGATTATAAGAAAAGTTTAATTTTATCTGTGTCACTATTTTTTCCTTTAAAGCAATAATAATTGCTCTTGTTTGTTCCTATCTATAACACAGTTCCAGGAAAATTCTTGCAAGCTATCTATGACATTGGAAATTATAAAGAGAACTAGGCAAAGACTGAATTCCAAATGCATCAGAATATTTCAGAGGCACTACAACCCTACTAAAACAGCTCCATATTTACAAACTTAAGATGATTTCTCTGCTCTGTATTACACTGGAGACAAACCCCTAGCATATTGAAGAAAACGTTGATTCCTTAGGACCACCCAGAGCTTAGAGTTTGCTTTTTATAAAGTCAAAAGTGAACACACATTCGTACTCGCTGTAGGTATTTTTTAAAGAATGTATTACTTAGAGTCAAAAAGAGATTTCCTTTTCACTGTCCATGGATAAGTTCAAAGCAAGCAATTTAAAGATTTTGGACTTTTTTTCTGTCATCATTAGGTACACCCATTTATTAACAGCTTGTTCCATTGGTTGTGTTGTAGTTGGTTCGTAGTAACTCATACAGTGTATTTTAGATTTGCTAGCCAACAGAGTTGATAACACCAAAGTTTCAGCTGCCATCAAAATATGCTTGCCCTGTGACTACAGATATCTACCCCAAGAAGTGCTGCATCACATGGTGAACAGAAAAATGGAAAATATTTATGCTTTTTTAGAAAAATCTTATTATAAAAATTGTTTCAACACAACATCAAGCCCTACTACTTTGACATAATACCATCATTAGAGAAATGCAGCTTTAAAAATTCAGTAAAAGTATAATTGTTGCTATTTGAACATTAGTTTTCCATTTAATAATTCCTAATTTCAAAATTTAATTTCTTAAATCTTAAATCAATTTAAAAAAATACTATCTTTATAGGTTGAATAATACAGTAATTAATAAATAACAAGTATTTATCCATATTCTAAATAAGAAAAGGAAAGACAGCTTCTAATTTTCTGGCAAATTATTTGGTTTAGAATTGATTATGATTGACTACTCTGTTTCAAAACCCAACACATTGGCCTTTGTTGTATCCAGACAGGGATGCTTGGCCTTCCACCAAACTTCTTCTACTTTATTTGTCTTCCTTGCATTTTATTCTTGTGTTGACAATCTGAACACAAATACTATAAGCAGTGGTTGCTTCCCAATTGATGTTGCATCTATGTGAAAGTGCACATTATATCAGAAGGATTACACCTGATTAATCATTTTGACAAAAAACACCAAACATGAGCAAAAGCAACAATACATAATTTTTAAGTCTAATATAAGTGTTAATAGGAATTTCTACTCTTGTCGTGTTTGAATTTCATTATTATGACACATAAATTAAGCACAAGATTGACAAAGGCTGGATACTTATGAGGGGAAAATTGCTAATTAAGCCATTCTATTTTTAGATTTTTATTTTCAAAAGTAAGGAGAAAACATGTTGACTAGAAAATAATTTATTCCTTGTGTTATAGCTTTTCTTTTCCCCCAACAAACAAACAAACAAACAAACATAAATGTTATTTTTCTATGTCATCAAAATTATTTTTTTAGATTTATGCTGCTGTGGAAGTTTCTTTTTGCTGGCAATTTACCAGTTCATTTTATATTAATACTTCCTGAAATTTCTTACTGAAATTTAACTTGTCTTCTTGACTGTGCACACATTCATTATTATTCTTACGGTTAAAAATTCATCAATCCCAACACATAAAGGACATGTATTCATTCATTGCTCTGACTCATCTTCCAAATTATCTCTTCTATAGGAACATATATAAATGTTGCTAATGCATAAGCTAAATTCATAACTTTCCTTATACTGAGGTAAGCATAGGAGTGATTTGAACCTAAAATTGTTGATACAGTAACTAAAATTGTTGATACAGTAACTAAAAGGAAACACATAATCAATCCATAGTTACTATGCAATCAACATCTGAAAGACATTTATGTTTCACTAACAATTTAGTATGAAAAAATATTTTAATGCACATTGATACAGATGTTTTCACGTGTAAACTTTTCCATATAATACATATTCTGTAATAAATTTCAGAAATATATACTCTTAAATAAAAATAATGCAGACACTTAAGTAACTATCCTACTTTTTAGAGATCTTTTAGAGATTGTTTTAACTGTTCTCAACAGGACTGAAAACCAAATAATTTAGGGAGAATTCAGCTCAAACAATATTCTTTAGCCATTTAAAGCTACATTTCTAGTCAAAGCTACATATATAGGCTACCTCTACAGTGAGTGGGGAGTGTGAAGTAGAAATCATTAGAAAATGTTTCTTCTCAATTATCTTAGTGCTTAAAAACCAGAATAACTGTTCTAAGGATATTCCGAGGATATGGTTCTTACATAGGATGTCCAGGTTGACTGCACTCCTATAAATGGACCTAGTTTTATGAAATAGATCTGGTCTAAGTGCTCTAACTACAATTTTATAATACAGGTATCTCTTGGAAGCTTGCATTGACAAAAGAAATTCAAATACCTGGCATCTGAACTGGTAAATGCTGATTTAAATTTATACCCAGTTTTCCTTACCTATTAATCCAAATAAGAAGAGTAAGCATTGTGCCATCAATTTGAATTGCTTTCAAGTACAGACCATGAAGTCCACTTATAATATTAAATATATTTAAAAAGGTTAAAAAAATTGTCTAAGGATATATGGAGAATATGAGAGTACATTAAAAAGGGGTGCATTACCATGCTTTTCCATGCTCTAAATCTGCAAGTCCATGGACAATGACTACACATACAAGCAAATGAAAGCAGCTGACCACGTACCCACACACCTTGGCAGAGGTGCACTCCATACTCGTCGTCCACCACCAAGACAAATAACCTCTGAAGCTCCTTCTAAACGATATCCAGATGAACAGGAGAATGTCAGAATATCTCCAACACCAAAATTAAATCCTATTCTGTTACCAAATTGCGGGATCCCAGGATCTTCACAAGGTTCAAGATTATATTCTGAAAACAAGAGTGAGTCAACTTGTATGAGAACATGTTCTCTACCAGTCATATATGCAATCTTACAGTCTAGTAATTTCTGCATATTTCCACATGAATATCAATAAAGGCATTGGATTTTAAAACAAAATTATTGTGTGAATGTTAAATCAATAATTAGATTATACTGAAAAGTAAGGCAAATTAATACATTCACAATGTTTTAAAGATGCATGACACAACATGATTTGTCACTCTAGTAAGAGCCATAAATCACTCCAGTAAATAAAACAAATTTTAAAAATTACACAACAAAAACTAAGTAGCTGACACTTTAGCTCACCTGGAATTTCAGTAACTGAAATTAGACTAGTTCTGTTTCCTCCCCACACTGTAATGTGTCTTACAGTTTACTGCCATCTTATTTATGATGTAGGACAATTGTGTCCTTTGCCTCTATAGAGGCACAGAGGCTCACTTGCTTTGAAATAATTGTGCTTAGGGAAAAAAATTATATAGTATAATTTTTCAGTATATATATTCATCAAAATAATTTCAGTTATTTTTTCTTTATAAAACATATAGAAAAAAAAAGTTTTCAGGAGTCAGATATTACAAATATTTCCTTACCAGAGAAAGAAATATTAAATCCTTCATATGATATTGAAAAATCTGAAATAAATCGCAACTGAGCTCTGAAATTTCCATAGAGACCAGCATTGATTGGTGAAGGAAGCTCTGAGCCTGTCAGGCGTGCCAATGGCTGTGTGAAACTGCCATTCTCTGTTATCAGTAAGTAGTCATGATGATCCTCCAAGTGAAACGTGTAGAAGGTGAATTGCACACCTGTTAGAAAAAGTAGAATTAGATTTACATATTACCCTATTAACATCCGTGTAACCAAGCCAAGGTTAAAATTCATGCATCTCATTATGAATCATCTTTTGGAAAATGAAGACCGTCCAATTCTACTAAAATTTAGCATCTGTCCTGATTTCAGAAATAAAATGTCTTTGCAGCAGGTTTTATTTTGACACTCTCTTTAACTTTTGCCTTTAGCTGCAAAATATGGACATCTGATTTATAGAATTTAAAGATATATGCTTCCATTTTTGTGTAAAATACAATGGTACAGTATGTATATTTAAAAATACAAACAGTTACTGGCAGAATAGAAAAAGTAAACCTTATTTCTTACTATCAACAATATCCTTGAATATCACCAGTGGAAGGAAAGATTGTAAAATATATGATATTAAATTCCAATGGCACATATAGTACCAATTGGCACCAATTCCTCACACGAAAAGGGGAGGTCTCCTAATAAGATGTGATATACGTCAACAGCACAATTTTTTGTCAGTCATCATTACAAATCATACATCTAGAAAGGAAGATAGCTCCTGGAACACAGTAGCAATAAAAGGTTTAAAGATCAAAACAGACAATTAAATCACTTCTGCATTTTAAACTAAGGGTTAGAGCATGATCTTTTGGTAGAATGCACTGAAAAGCCAAGAAAAAGAAACAGAAGAATCCATTAGCTAGCTTAAATTATTATGGATACCTCTAGTGCAATATAATTTTCAGTTTTTTCATGTGAGTTATAAACCAATGATTCAGTCTCTTCAGATACATCTGATAATGTAATACTTAGGATGATCCATTCATGTGGTTGCATATTAACATAGCAGATGAAAATTAGTGACCTTTGGGTACTCTCATGCCCAACAGACTTTTAAAAGTAAACATAACTTAATCAAAAAGGAACTAAATAATTCCCCTTCCTACAGACCCAACACTGTACCACTCACCCTACCCCCGCCAGCACCAGCCCCAAATTTCCCAAAGAGGGTAATAAAATCTAAGCTAGATATACTCTACTTGACTCAGCTGTCTAAATATAGAAACATGGTGCTCCTTCAGGTGTTATAGGTTACCTTTTCTAGACCTCACATGCAGCATTAGAAGCTCTCAGTACAATGGCCTGTTATTGTTTCTGGGTTCTTGGGGGGGTTTTTGTTTATTTCTTTTTGTTTGTTTGCCTTTGTTTTTTATAATGATAATGTTCCTGACGTTGTCTGAATAGCACTAAACCTTTATGTTAACGCAACTCAATCACACCTAAAAAGTACAGCTTGTATGGGTATCTGGAATGCAAGGACTTGGTTTACAAACCTGGTAAAAAACTTTTCAGTACAGGAAGGAAAGACAGGAAATGAGAGAAGTAATGAGTGGTATACACACACACATAAGCTTTAATGAGCAGGATTAAGTGGAGGTACTAACAAAGACCAGAATTCTTATGTTTCTGTCTGATGGTAAATTAAATGTATCATTGTAATCTTAAAGCAGTTAAATCTTAGTAATTGATGATAATGGGGGAAAGAATTTTATCTTGGGTCTCATGAAAATTAGAAATTTACCATTGAGAACTTGAGGGAATTTGTGAGATTAAGGACAACTGAAGATGAGATTTTTTTTAAAATGGTAGTTGAAGACCTCAAAACTTTTTGTGAGATGTTTTGGGTCAAAGGAAGATAAGTGAAGGGATCATGCAAGGTAAGACTGAAAAAAGTATGAGAAAATAGAGAGTGTTAAGGCTCTCTAATCCCTACACCTAACCAGTGGAGCCTGTCCTCTATTATTTTAAAACTCTACTGACTATTGTGCAAATTGTCTTCTGTCCAGAGTGTGAGCACATGGGTGGCCACTAGTGAACATTTGTATGGACTGTCTGGGGAGCAGGACGAGATCAGGGGACAACTAGAAAAAGGGCCATTGGCCACAGACCAGGCAGGACAGATTAGCAGCAGAAACTCGAGCCCATCTCCTGCCTCAGAATATGGAAGGTTGAGGGAGTATGTGCATATGTGAGTGTCACTTCTAACAGACTCCTTTTCCCCTCAGCCTGGGTGGAGAAATAGAATTTTGCTGCCTGTGGTGTTCATGTCTGTTTCAGTGCTGCTGGTGTTTCTATGTGGGCCAATAAGACACTTTCCTCAGTCCTTGTTAATCTGTCTGACCAGCTGTATACATTGGCATCTTTGGAATACATGTTTAGTCTTGCCATCAGCTGGACATACAGATGAGAGCAATCAGAGAAAAACCTTGGATTTTGGAGACCTCTATCTTTTACTTCCCCTTAAAGAGACTAGAGAACCATTCAGCTTTCTCAAGTAGATACCTCTTTTTCTTCTTAAAACTCCTTACACATCACATAATCCTTCTGGATCCAGAAAAACACATTATTACTTAATAGCACTGATAGAACATACTGGATGAGGTTTTATTTCATGCTTATGGTAAAAACAAACAAGCCAAAAGACTTATTCTGGCTTTTAAAAATTCTTAATTTACTAATTACATGAGCAAAGCCATTCATCTATTTTTATCATCCTTTTCATTCTCCCAGCTTGTGTGAAAATAGCCAAAAAAATCACAGAGAATTCTGGAATTGAGATTGGGTTGCATATCTTTTGAACTAATGTATATAAATTTAGCTTTGGAATTAATAAGTTCTTAAATGTCTGGGTTATTTTTTTTTAACTTAGTTCATATAGGATGTAGTGTTGATTTCACATGAAAAGATCTCTTAAAAAACTCATGTGATATATATATATAGAATAAGACCAAAATTCAGCTCATATTTGTTGTGTTCACTGCACTCCAAATTAATTTTGGTCCTTTTTATGTATGTATGCATGTATATTGAAGCAACAAAATCAGAAATGCTAGAGAAAATTTTATGGGAGCAATCCAAAATAATGAAATTCCTATGAATCACAGTTGAGCTTCATTGAGTATTGTTCAAACATCAGACTCAAGGTTTAACTCAAGGGAATGTTTCAATCAATTTTCCAGATTGCCATGACATTTCTTAGCAAAACCCCAAGGTATATTACAGCACTAGCTGTACAATTTGGTTTTCTTCAGAAAATATTCTAATCACATTAATATATGCTGTGTGAAAGATTGTGTCTTCTCCGGGGAAGAATTTTAAAAAGATATGTTCAGGTAGACTCCTTCTCATTCTGTCTCACATGTGCCTTTCTTTATAAAGGGAATATTTAAAATCTGAAATGAAGATAGGAAGACATAAAACTGTAAAATGTCATTTCTCTATGTTACAATTCAGACTTTTGGGGGATGGGTTAATTAACTGATCTCATAATAGATCTTTCAAAACATGCCCCATATGTACGTGGCATGATACTCCACAAATTCCATTTTATATTTAAATTGCATTCTAATCACAGACGACATGCAATAATTATTGTCAATAAGTGTTTTCTCTTCATAAACGCAATTAATAAACATATTAACTATTTTTAAAATAAATGTTCAATACTCTAGTTAACACTTTTTTTTTTTTAATGAAAGAAAATTATATCAAGTTTTAATGGACACTCAAGGATCATAATGCCGGTCGACAAGAACACAAATGAAAAATTAATTCTAAAACTTTAGAATTTTACTTGAAGAGTAAAATTAAAACACATATATTTATATTGCAATATTGTTATTTAAAACAGTATATACAAACACAGAAACTGTTTTTCCTAGCAATTCAACATGTACAGACATAAAATATACATCATAACTACATCAATGCATTTAATTGCCTGTTATTATACAATAGTAGTATGAAGTTGTAACATAAAAGATGTGTGTATAATAAAGTAGCCCACAGCATTCTGGAGCTACAAGTTATATACTTTTTGTTGGCAGTCTGACATGAAACTACAAAATTTTGTGGAAGAAAAACCAAAATTGTCAAAAGTAAAAAACATCTCATTCATAACCAAAAGAAGATACTGCTTGAGATTCTGAAGTTGAAATTATACTAGCCATGAAATAGAGCAGAAAATGAGATATCCAGAACAAAGTTTATTTTTCCCTCCCATTAAAATAATCTATTAATCTTTATGGGATTAATTTTTCTAAATGGTAACTATGTAAACCTTAGTCACTCAGTTTCTCCATAGACATTTCATCTGGGGGCTATATTAACCTGCAGGACATTACATGATAGAGATAAACAGGCACCTTCAGAGGATAGTTCATTCCATCTGCTTTAGATACCTTTTCAGGGTGCAATGACTCATATCTTGAAGATATATGCATTTTTCCATTAAATACAGAAGTGTCCTAATTGACTAGCTCACTGTGACATAGTACTTAACTGTTAGAAATTTAAATTAAGTAAGCCTGCAACTTATTATCATAAAAGGACAGCTATCTTCCTCATGCAGTACAACAGGAAGAGCTTAAAGAATTAATAGCCTTTTGCCAATAAGTACAAAGTATGAGGATTTCACATACTATTTCCTACTTAGAGCAAATACCCACTCTACATTTTTTCCAGCAGCATTTTGAGCAGAAAGAATCAAAATGTCCAAGTCAAATTGTGACATTGCATTCATACTTAATATTTTTCCTTAATAACATTTCCATACAATAATGTAAAACTTACAGAATCATAGGTCATTTAGGTTGGAAGAGACCACTTAGATCATTGAGTCCACCCACCAATCCAGAACTGCCAAGTCCAGCACTAAAGCTTGTCCTTAAGTGCCACATCAACATGTTTTTTAAATAGCTCCAGGGATGACACTTCCCCAGGCACCCTGTTTCAATGACTGAAATTTTCTCCTAATGTCCAATCTTTGGACATGCTCCAACACCTCAATGTCTTTCTTGTATTGAAGAACTGAACACAGGACCACCAGTGCTGAGTACAGAGATACAAACACTGCCCTGCTCCTGCTGGCCACACCATTTCTGATACAGGCCAGGATGCCACTGGCCTTCTTGGCCACCTGGGCTCACTGCTGGATCATGTTCAGCTGCTGTCAACCAGCACCCTCAGGTCTTTTTCCACTGAGCAGCTTTCCAGCTACTCTGCCCTGAAGACTGTAATGCTGCATGACATTGAATCAAACAAGAATGTGAGCCTATAAATATGTGCATATATGTATCGTATCATGTATGCATATATAAATATCCATATTTGTACAATTACGTCTTCCCCTGTATATTTTATTTCTGCAAATTTGTTTTCTCAGGAGTCTCATTATATATGGTGGGTTTTTTCAACAGCCTCACATAAAATGTTATAACATTGAGAATTTCAGCTTTTATTTATCCCAACTTTTAAGTACTTCTCTAGCTGAGGTTTTAAGAAAAAAGATGAATCACAACAAACCTACTTAATTTTCTAAAAAAGAAAAAGAAAAGAAAAAAAACACCCTACCAAAACTTTCCACGTACTTTTTTTCATAGTCGCATTTTTAATTTAAGAGAAATGGAAGCATTACTAAAATATCGTTCAAGAATCCTGAAAAACGTGGCTTCAAGTGACTTCATTTTTACTGTAGAATTTGCATCATTTTCTGTCATGTATTACTCGATGAAATTAAACTCTTATCCATCTCTGCTACTTGCCTTCAATTCTCAGATTATAAAGCTTGTACTGTTATCCAATGACTTCTCAGACAGAGTGCAAGATAAATGACTACAGGTCTAACAGTTTCTTTACACTTTCTATTAGTCTTTCTTGCTTATCCAGAAGAACAAAAGATACACAGTTCCGTATATTCCCAAATTCTAAAAGCCATGTATCATACCTAGAGGTTAAAGAGGCAAATGTAGCATGAGATGTAGTATCAGTAAATTTTTCACTGTGGATATTTAGAATCAAATTACACTGACACAAAGGCATCACTTGGTAGTAAGAGAGACCATGGAACAACTGGAGCAATAATTTTGAGATACACTTTGCCACTTTAATGCTTTAAGGAGTTTTAAATGGGACAACCAGTCAGAGTGATTTAACATCTAGATGAGAAACTATCACACTATTTGTACAAAATAGAATAAGGGGATCACAGATCAGCACAAGTCTCCGTATCTGAAGTCTTATTTTTATGTTATCAATAACTCCTTCTTAGAGGAATACATCATCAGCATACTTTGTAACATTTTTCATGCCCTCACTGAGAACATTGATGAAATTCAGAATTGAATTTGCCTTCCTTCTTGTCCCTTTCATTTCTTTTTCTGTATTCCTTCCAGTGTTACAATATAATTCTCCTTTTTGTGTTCTTAATAGCTTACTCTTTGTATTCAATTTCTGTTTTGACATCTATCCCTGTCTCCTCCCCCTAACATTAAATCTCTCTAGCTCTTTCCACCCATAGCACAAGAGTACTAGGCAGCTGCTCCCATATTTAATATAAAATACCAACAGAAACCTAAAAGTATGATCCATCTCATCTAGTACCAAAGCCTTTCATTTGAAAGCAACTAGGATGCATTATTTCTAGGAAACTTTGTTACCAGCTTCCATTTGTGCCCTAAGCATTATTTAATCTCTCAGAGAAGAGTTAAAATCAGTATTACATCTTTTTCCTGAAATCTACCTTCAAGAAAAAAACATTTCTTCCTTAAAAGCCTTCTGTCCTTCAGCTGCTGTGATCAGTCATTAAATAGTTCTTTCTCACTGACTTTTCAGTCTGTGGAAAGTATAAGGGCCTAATCCACTTCTGGAATTCTGTAAGTTACTACAAGAAAATTAAACAAACCCAAAAGTCAGCAGTGCAAACCCAAGTGCTTTGGTGCTAACCTAGGTCTGCTTCTAGAGCAGAGAATACTGGATTTATATATTAAAAAGAAGAAAAAGAAGGAAAAAAAAGTGGAAAAAGATAAAAGGATTTATTTACCTTTTCCATGGGTAACATCCACAGTCCACGTGCAATTCAGTGAATTTGGATATAGATCAGGATAACCTGGGGATAAAATTGTTCCACTAGGTCCTCTAACATCTCCACCACATAAAGCTAGGCACAAAGAAAATAATAACAACAATATAAATAATAGAAAACTTACAGATAAGAGGAAATGTGAGAAAACAAACCTAAAAATTTCTGCCTTTAAAATTACTTAAAAGTAGTTACCCAAACGATTTAGAAATTTCAGACATGACCACAAGCCATTTTTACACAACAGAAAAATAAATGTAATCAATGATTAATTAATTTGTATTTAACATGCATAACAAAATAAAAATCAAGTTTCATTAGCTGTTTCTTTCAGCTTTTCTGGAGAATCTGTGAAAATCATTAAGTTCAGCAGAGATATGAAGGCAGACAAACAATATCACTTAAGCAGAAGCCAAGGTTGGAAAGTTAAAGTGGTGGATATTGGCTATTTACTCAAAATATTTCTGCAGGGAAGATTGACATGGTTTCATGAATACAATTATAATTATTGCTTATGTGTTTATATTAATGATGTTACTGCTAATGACAGTTTCCAATACAAGAATAAGAATTTCTATAGCTTCATTAGCAACTTTATAAAAGTAATCTGTAATTGAGCAATATAAAAATTAAATTACAGGTTAAATTAATGCAAAATACAAAAATTTAGTCATTACAACACTGGTAAAAATGTACAACTCAATGATTTTCTATTCCAGGGTTTTTAAAATACAACATTAATCAAGTCAGTTTTAGTAAGGAAGAGTCTTGCATTTTAGAATTATCCTATATCAATAACAGTTATTAAAATTCAGTACCAAGTTATTACATCAGAGTTCTCTGAATATAGATTATCTCAGAAGGGCATACATTATAAAACAAATTAATAGTTCTTTTTTTTTTTTCCTCAAGGTTAAAAGCATCTATTCCTTTTATTTTCCTTAGCCTAATTATATACATTACCAAAATTATTTTACAGAAATATTTACCACAAAAACAGTCAACTACTGTCACTAGTTTCAGGTCAAATAATCTAGACTGCTCTAGTAAAGTTGGTTGATAAGAGCAGTCCTTCCAAAGTAATTAACATAAATTCTTCTCCTATCTTTAGGAGATGTTAAAGGTCTTCAAAGGCACTTTTGAAGAGATGTAAATGGCAGCTACTTGTCTGCAACTCTAGTCGATACAAATATCAAACTCTTTTGTTCTGTAAGCAGTCACTCACCTAATTCTTGCTCATGTCTGTGTTTCCCACCCTGCTACACAGCAATGAGGGAGAAGGAAGGAGCCTGTCAAAGGTTGGAGGAGCAATACCCTTTCTAAGAGATGCTGTCCCACCTGCAGTAGCTGGCTTAACCTGCTCCTACCCCTCCTATAACATGCAGCACTCAACAGTATGACGTGTAAAGGAGGGAGAAGTTTGGCCTTTCAGTATGTGCTCAAACATCTACACACCTCAGGAGAAAGGTGCTGTGAGTAATTTGCTGCACCATGCTGTTTCTTCTGCTACATCTTGATATTTATGCAGCTTATGGCAATTTCTGCTATACATTGATGGAGTAAATGATGGAAGTTATACCCATTATGCCTTTGCTATTAATGTTATATTTTTGAGAATGAATATATGGACACGTCACAATTTTCTGCTTGTAGATGTAAATACATAACTTGAGGACAGCAGAGAGGGAATCAAGATAATATTCAGAACGTACTTTCAATCTCACCCTGTACCTAAGCAGACATTTGTGTAAATGAAATGCACGCATTTTCCAGAAATTTCAGCAGCACTGTGGAATATTTTTATGAAGATCGATTATTTTTCATAATGAGGTTATGCCACTGCATAACATCACTGTGTTCAGGGCACTAAAAGAAGTATACATTTATTAACACTTTTTTTAAAAGTCAGAAATGGAATTTCATCCTATATCCTAGGATGAAGACTGCCCTATCTTGCCTAGCTAAAATTTATTTGACCATTCTAACTAGCTATATTTCTGGTTTAAACATGCTTACTTGTCTGGATAGCCTTATGATTGTTTTGTATGTGCTATTTCTCCTGCCAACTTTCTAGCCTTTGTTGGCCTAGTTGCAAGATGGAAATTTGCAAATCCAGTACCACAGGCTGAAATAAGACATTCTAGGACCACATTTGCCCAATCTCTTCCTTGTTGCCACAGGCAAATAACCTCTTTCCATATTAATTTTCCTCCTCACTTCTCTGTTGAAGAGACTGAAGGCAAATACTGCCACCTTATCATCTGATCTTGCTATATTTAGAAATTAGTAAAATACAGCCAGGGCTGTGACATCATGTTATTGGAGCTCCTGATGGTAACTATCTACTTCATCCATTAAATAAAAAAATAGTCAGTTTTTATAATCATGAGATATAGACCAAACAAATAATATATTTTACAGAGGGTCTTTGGAGATCCTTTCAGGAATGTAAATAGTGACAAAACATCTATGGAATGCCATCAGACCTTCAGTGTAATTCTATGAAGGCTACCAGATGGCAGAAAAAGGCATCAAGGGAACAGCATTTTGGAAAATAAAGCCAAGCTGACAAATCTGAAATAGTAGATGTGCAACTGGCCCTGATAAGATGGCTAACAGCCCAAGCATGTAATATCACTACTAGTATCTGACTGTTTTTCAGAGTGCAAAGGAAAACAGGAGCACATAAAAATAAGAACAGCAAAGCATAAACACACATATCTCCAAATTCTACCTTTCTTTCACTTAATCTGATTATATAGAGATGGAAACTAAGAAAGACTAAAAGTAGAATGAATACTTAAGGAAATCACTGAAGCACTACTTTTGATTTCTAATGTGGAAAATGGAACATTATGGTAATACACTAATTAAAAATTTCTTTTTTTATGCAATCAGAGAAATTGAATCAAGACATGCCTGCATTACTGTTTTCCAAATAGTGAGAATCAAAATAAAAATAAAAGTTAAAAAACCCCAAAAAAATAAAACAACAGCAACAATGAGAATAAAATAACAAAATATAAAGGGAACAAAATATAAAAGCAACTGTATGAATACAGATAGGTATCTGGATGTATATGCTGTGGTGATCAGACATGATGTAACAATTTAAAAAGCAAGTTTTGGATAAATATGAATGAAGAGTCAAATTTAATAGTGGAGTTTGGTTCAGATGTTCACCTGAAATAAATTCTTACAATATTGGATTGATTACTTACATTTTCTTTTGTTGCAACTGCATTCATTTTGCTCATGATCAATCGCAAAAAAAAGTGACAGCAAGAAAGCCTAGCTTAGAAAATGGTCCAATATATATTTTGAAAATAATTTTTCAAAACAAACAATTTCAAACAATTCCAGAACCTTTAGTCAGGCTACTTGTGTCACAGTAGGAGACATGCGGACCATGCTTCATCCCTAAAATACATGAAAAGTTGTAACAAAAACACTTGACTTTTGTCATTCATAGCAATGTTTCACTTCAGACCGTATTTCATGCTACTATAAAGCTGTTATATGAAATCAATCTTGCAATACTAGAAATAGCCTTATAATTTCCACCCAAAATTTATTCATAGTCTATTTTTACCCATTTGATCTTTTGCTAAACTGTCATTACGTTCTATTCCCTCTTGGGGTCTCACTTGAGGAGGCTGGCAAACTGCATAAGAAGCTATGATTTTGGATCAGTAATGAGATAGGTTTTTTAAATCTACTTCAATAAGATATGTTTTCCATCTCTACAACCCCTGAATTAACAATTGCAAGTACTTAAGGGTCTTGTCACAGTGGCCGTGCTACAGAAACATATTTCTAGGGCACTCCACATTAGATTATGATGTTTGTTCATATTTGTTTGCTTGTTCAATTTTTTTCTCACATGCCCTCTGTTTTGGTTTTAACATGTTTATATTTTATTGCAGAAGTCAGTTTGTATATTCTCTTCCTGCACAGGGTCATCCTGTTTAGCTAGCTTAACACTTATTCATAGAAAATCCTCGTAAATGCTGCCTTTTATACCATGCAGGAAAACTCAACAACCACTAATTATGTTTACTGTCGCCTGAGGTCTACAAATACAATTTGCTATGTATTTAAAACTAGTTTGTTTTGATGTGACACGAGTCAGTCTCAGAGTTATGAAGAATGTAGTATAGAGTATGAAATGTCAAGAAATCTGGATATGATATGAAGGGGGTCCCTATCAGAGACTGAAATATTATAGTTTACTACTTAAACATTTTCATGAAGGACTTTTAAAACTGCATTACAAAAGCAGTAGAGAAGATCATCAACTCTGTTCCCTGATGAAGATAAGATAAAGTAACAGCTCAGGGTTGGCTGGGGACATCCATAAAGCACAAGCCCAACACCTTCAGGGTGGAGACCACAGCCCCAGGGCTGTCAGCTGCCAGGCTGGAACCAAAGGTGGGGGAGAGAGGCTTTGGGTGTGTGTTGGAAAGGCTCTGGTCAGAGGCAGTGAGCCCAGCTGAGGCTCCTTCACCAAGAACAGCTTATCCACAGCTCAGGGGTGACACGGCCCAAAAGGGCCCCCAAAGGGTCCCCAGACCCTGCACCAGAGCCCTGCAGCTCGATGCAGCAGACCCTCAGTGCTGCAAGGGACAGTGGCACACTGTCCCCTGCCAGGGAGGCACCTGGGCGCTCCCACCTGCCCAAAGCATATTGTAATCCAGGGAATTCTGTACTCCCCAGTGTGGCAGCATGGCAGAGACCATGGGGGACCCTCACCCCCCAGACCAGATGGAGGGGAGCAACGAGACATCATGGGGACCCTCGGATGGGGAATATGATTCCACCTAAGCCCTGTCACTCTCTCCCATCTCCTACACACTTTTTTCTTTTCCTTTCCTGCCTTCCTTCTTGCCTGCTTTCCTTCCTCCCTCCCTCCCTCCAACATTAAATAAACCGTATCAACTTTTTGGCACAAACATCCAACCTCCTTTGGTTTTAACCTCGTTCTTGGGTATATTTTGAACCTTCAAAGTTCTTTCTGGTTTATACACAAAGACTTAGCTTTCTTTGCTCCTCTGGGTTTAAATTGGATCGTAACAGTCCCCATATCCAAAAAGAAAATATGAAGAAAATGTATGAGTTATTTAGTAAATCAAGAGAAAATAACACATGTATATAAATAGATACAGAGATATATAATAGCATTTTTCAATGTATTTCAATATAGAGTGTTCACTAGTAACTCACTTAAAAAACCCACAAAGTGTTTTACCTTTTTAGTCTGATTGATGATGGTGATATCTGTGAAATTAGCATTTTTCACATTTTCAAACGGTATCACTTATTATTTTCTTATGTAAAGATTTTTCAAGAGACTAGCCATAGGTCACCACCACAACTCAGACACAACAATGTATGTCAATTTTCTCAGGAAAGATAAAATATTCTTAAGAAGAAAAGCTTTCAGAAAAACACCCCAACTTTTTCCCATAAGTTCAGTTTGTTTTGAGTACATAATTGAAACCTATTTAGTTTTTAGAGGTAATGGTAAGAAAAAACAATTATAATTGATTAGTAATAACAATTAGCTTTAGATTTCAATCATCATCAAGAAGACTAATAACACATGCTAGTTTAGAAAGAACTGCAGAGAAAAAAAGAGAAAAATCTATTAATATGGAAATATGTTTGTGTATCTATGTCTGAATACAAATATATATAGGCACAAACACACAGAGGCCTCATTACATTAATTTGTTTAATTGACTCTAACTTCCAAACAAATATGTAATTCTGAGATGATTTTCATTTATTGTGCAATTGGATAATAAAAGCGGCATATAAAATAGATTTTAAAATTATTGAAACAGTGAATTAGAGTTTGAATCTTATATAATGTGCTTCATAGACCAAGAAACTTCAGCATTTGTCTTCCCTAGTTATAGAAAATGTAATGTATCTTAAAATGAGATGTAGTTCAGTAGGGGTAAATAAATAAGGATATGGACATCAAATTAACATACTCAGCTTCAAGGAAGAAACCTTGGACTTGAGTTATATTACACAAGAGATTAATTTAATATAAACTAGTGTAGCCTAGATTGCTCACAATATAAACTTGCATTTTGACCTTCTCATTTAAATCTAAAATAGACCAGACATGCTCCCCATTTCCAGTTCTGGCCTCTACTACACTGACTATTTGAAGCAGGTTTTTTAACAACTGTGTTTTAATGGAATTATTATTTTTATTTTAGAGATTTCAACAGAAAGGACGTAACATCTCTGCATTATTCCCTGAATACGTTCCTCATGTATTGCGTAAGTCATACTTGCTAATTCATTTGGACATCTAGTGGTTTCCAATTGAAACATTAAAGGTTTTTTATCTTGCTTGAATTATTTTTATCCTATTTATTAATTTTCTTAAGTAAAGGAAGATTGGGGGAATTAAAGTATTTATTTCTAGTTCAAATAATGAATAAAAATTATATATTAGCATTCAATTTCATGTTATGATGAAAGGAATAAAGAGCACTTTACACTCAAGTAGATATCTAACTTTTACATTCACTTTCCTGTAATTTTTGGTGGGATTACTACAATAATTCATAAACTGGGTAGAACAGGGTTCCTAGTAAATATTCAAAGCTTAAAAGCAAAATTCTCTTATAGTATTCATATAGAAAGGACATTATAAGATATTATTTGGTCTTTTTAGTTAAGCTCTGGGTGATGATTACAGATAAGAAATTCAGGGCTTTCCAGATACATAGGTAAAAAGTCAATCAAATGTAGTTAATACTTGGGAATGGTATCAATGCAATATAAGCAGTGTTTTCTCATAACCATCTATTTTAGCTCTTTTTTTGTAATGTTTATCTATGCAACATCAAACGCATCATGAAAAATTTAGTTTACGCTCCATCAAAGAATAGAATTTCAGTCAAAGCCATGTTCTCCTTTGAGGAGGCGCTTGCTTTAAGAAGTAATTTTTCCTTTTGCAGTCACTTCTCCAAATCACACATACTCATGAGTTGCCATGACCTATCTGCACAATTACCATGGTCTGTTTCCACATCACTACACAATGTAATTATAAAAAAAGAGATACAATTATCAAAAAGAACAATCAAAAAAGAACTTGTCTCCTCAGAAACCATCAGAGTAACATACTGAATGCACAATGATAGTGACTGATGTGTTTATTAGTGGTATGATTGATACAAACCCATACTCATAGTTTATGCAAAGAACAGCCCATTTAGCAAATGCCCTTTTTTGCCTGGGGTGCAAGGACTTTGGATTGTTTTAAAAAACATTTCACAGAGAAGAAATTCAGCAATGAAATTAAAATTACATCAACCATAAAGAGATTAAATGTAGTAGAATAAATGTACTCAATCCTACCTTTACAACATATTTATTGAATGGACAATTGCCATTTAGCAATGTGCTCCGGAGATAAAGAAACCTTATTTGCTTAATGAATTGCATGCTAGCTCAGCATCTTTAGGAAGAAATCGATCACAGTATGTAAGTTTATTTTACAACAGAGCACAGTATTCTCAGGGAGTGTGCTATACTTTTTTTTTTTTACATGGTTACCATTTAATGACTATCACTATTAGAAAACACATCTTAGTTTTTGTGGTCTAATCAGCAAAATATAGTCCCTTTGACTGCAAACTGTGGGAGGCCTGCACTTCTTCATTGCAAGAACCTGACTGAGACATAGAATCTTTTAGAAAATGGGCTTGCAGAACTGCAGAGGCCCATTTTCAGCAAAGTGATTATTCACATCCCTTTCTGCCACCACAGATTTTGAGTATTATCATACACTGACACCTTCAACTTCTTGAAATATAAAAACTTAAAGCATTTCCCAGCTAAACAATCTGAAGGCTAAGGAAATCCCTACCATTTTCTGAAGAAAGTAATTCAGTGGGAATGAATAGTCTTCCATACAGCAAATTACACATGATTCAATGAGCTTCTTCATCAGTCTTTATTCAGATTTTTCCTTGAAAATGAGTGTCCTGAGACACTAAGAACTTAATTATTAGAAAAATACAGTATCATGTACATTCTGTAGCTCATAAAAGCTCAGGAGTCTTTCTCTGCTCAAATACTACCCTAGAATTAAATAGTTATATCACTCCTGGAAACATTTTTAACATCAAAAATGCATACCATGCTCCAAGGAGGGAAACTGTTTTAAGAAGTAAACATCTCAACTAATGTAACTGAATGAACATTACAATCTACTTTCTTAATAGTACATATGACCCCATAGACTTTAAAGGCTCTGGCATTTAACTCATTGTGACTGAAAATAGTTTGGCAAAACTTGTATATTTTAAATACTTGTATATTTTAAAATACTCTATATTAAATCTGTTCCTCCTTACCATCACAAGTTGGGAGTGGGTGACTCCACCAGTGATTTTTTTCACATAGCAAAGGCTCCTCATGACTCAGCCTATAACCTGGATCACAGCTAAATGAGACAGTGGAACCTATAGAGAAGTCATGTCCATAACGACGTCCATGCACTGGTATACCAGGATCCAAGCAAGAGTAAGTATTAACAGTTACACCTAGATTAAAAAAACATTAAAACAAAAACAAAACAAAACAAAAAAAAAAAAAAGGAAAACAAAACGGTTAAACAAGAAACCTATAGATTTTTTAAAATTAAGTAATTGGTTGTGATGGTTCTGAGGTGATGACTTCATTATCACACATTTACAGTGAATTATCCTTCCACTATTTTCCGTGATACCATTAAAAGATACTATGGATCACAATTTGAATCCTGCCACTGTTGCAGAGAAAAAGAAGAAAAATATCCAATAATTTACAGTATATTTAGTTTGATCCTGTTTCAGTAACATTAAATGATTTTGTACCTGATGCTGATATTAAAAAGCTTTGATGAAAACTCAAAATTGTGATTTTCAGCCTATATTTTTTCCTGATCAAAATTTGCTAGTGTAGCTGAAATTATTTACATTTCTTTTGATATTTATATTTCAAATATTTACATAGATCAATCATTTACATAAATCACACTCATACTAGTATTATTTGATATATGAGACATTGAGAAGTTAAGGAAGAGCACAAAAGAGTAAAGAGAAGTTGACTTGATAAAGGGCATTTCAATGTGTACTAAAAATTTAAACCTTTTAGATTATTTCCCAGTGAGATGTTCATATATAAAGCTCATATAAAGAAGTTCATTATAAAATAATCATGAAAAAATCCAACCCTCTACAAATAATACTGAAGTTAGTAAATTATTAGAAGTATTCAGTGCAAGATTTTTTTATGGGTGTTATTCCTTTTATTCCTATACAGAAGTCATAAAAAATCATTTGTTACCAAGAAATTAATTGTGGAAAGATAAAAGTGTCATAAAAGTTAAGAATATATAAAAGATCTTGATTTCAACGCAATATTTGAAGGGAGAAGAAGTGATGAATGGGAGACAACTGATCCTTATTATTTGTATTGCCAAAAAGGAAAACAGAATTGGATTGTACTGGATAATACAATATGATAAGCCATTAAGAATTAAGCAAAAATAAAATGAATACTAGACTTCTGTGTATAAACAGGGGATATTAAACAGAAAAAAAAAAAACCTTAAGATTGTTTATTTTGTGTAAAAATGGTAAGAATGTATATTTTCCATGATCCCTGATAGTAAAAGTTTAGCTTTTATTCTCCACTTGTGTAGGAACTGTGGGGTGTGGATCAGTTTTACAAAAAATAGGATTTTATAATGAAATTCAATAATTTATTTATAAAGAAATTTCAGATTTCCTTTCCAACTGTATTTAATTGAAACTGTTTATTATTTGTAATAAATGCAGATTTCCTCTTTTTTGCTGTTCACATTCTCAAAGTATAATTTCTACCATTTAACATTATTCAGCCATTCTATGAATTGTGTGGTCTTGGTTGGCAATCTTAATCCAGTTTTACTGATGTGTTAAGATAGCCCTCCTTCAAACTTCAGAATGGATGAAAATTTAACTAAATCATCATTGTTTATAATATAGATGATACAAATGGAAGTTTGTGGGTGAATGCTAGGACAGGTAATAATTTTGGTATAATAAGAGATTTTCTTTTTTTTAATAAACAGCCTGAATTTAATATTCAGTGGAGCGCAAATCAATCAAAATTTTATCTGGCAATATAACCCCCATGCATATTAGCTTTAGTATCATTATAGTGGCCAGAAATAGTGTAAATTGTCCAAAAGTAATGTTAAAATTAAGAACATCGTGAAATATTTTGGTGGCAATTCCAACAGGTAGAACTATAAACAACGTGCCTATGACCTTCACTAAGCAAATGATTACAGTGAAAATATTGTTTTTCATATAGATAGGAATTATTACAACAGAAGTTATATTTGGAAAGAGAAAATGTAAAGTGAATCATAGTATTTCAACATAGGCATTTTAATAATTCATAAAGTATGTAATATTACAGATATTTTCTGCAGCGTAGTTTATATGACTATAATAAAGATAAAAAAGTATTTCTATGTCAGAAAAAAAACCATATAGGCAGATGTTTAGAACCCCTATAATCCATAATCAGCCATTTCCAATTCTTGATTTTCAAGTCATCATTTAAACTTCATTTCCCCCTACCTTCAGTTAGAGCTGCAGATACAACAATCAGCACACTAATTTAGTTGTTTTCCTAGATTTTCGTAATCTTTCTGATCTCAAGCCACATTACATCCACAAAAATGCATTGTATAAATTATAAGAATATTAAGACACACAAGCAGCCTCCAGAAGAAAGGCATTTACTTCTTATTCTCATCTTTTGATTCTTAATGCACAGAGCATTACATCAATGGCATTAAATATAAATAAAATTAGTGGTCATCCCTTCTGCAGTTAACCATTACTCAGTCTTTCTCAGACTGGGAAATAGCAGGAATTTACTCAAGATGATACCTGTGCATGACTTGGGTAAGCATTGAGGGGGAGGAGAAATCAAATAATACAACACAGAAGTACTTACTTTCATAGTGAATTTTGAATCCATTGTTAGAACGACTGTTATCAGTTGTAAAGAGAAGATACATGAAATTGCTACTGCTGAACAGAAACTGCGGGACCTGTGTACCATTGTAAGAACCCAGAAGTGGAGATAATAGGTTTGGTCCATCATGAACTTCCAAAACATCATAATTGAGTTCAGTCTGAAATCTGGAATTGTGGAAACAAAGAGGCACAAATTTAAGAGACAGTTAAAACGAATTTAATAAACTCATATTTTTCAACCATGCACCTTTCCTGATATTTTTCTCCACATATATATTTTTCAGTATCAATGCAATAATATTAATTATCCTATATAATTTATACAATAATACAGTTTCAGGTTAGCTCCTTAGAAAGATGAGAAATAAATTTAAACTCCTTGAACTGGTTTGTATGGCAGGAAATAAATTTAAACTCCTTGAGCTGATTTGTATGGCAGGAAACAAAAGCTAGAAACAGCTTGTTAACAAAGATTACTATTACTTGCATATGCTATTTTATAACAATATTATTTTTCTTTTTTAAATAATTAATTATATGAAGGGTACATTGACACATTTGGCAAAAATATCATCAAAGCACTTTGCATCATCAAAGGCTCATACACTTGAGTTCCTATCTTACAACCATCTACAAGCAGGGATAGAATTACTTGACTCCAGTGGCTTTTTGCCATCTGAGACTCAGTCCAAAGGAGTGACAGAAGTTATTTGAAAAAACCCCACAGCTAAAAATCCTTTTTAGAAAGCACTAGAAAACAAAAAGCCTGTTCAAATACCGCATGTGTGCTCTCCGTGGCAAAGAAAAGCTGAGTGTGATGGTGCTGCTAGATACCTCCTTGCTTGTCTCGTTTTAGATGGTATCAGCAATTCCAAACACCTGTTTGGTATTTTGACAGTGGTTTATCTTTTTCTTGCTATGACAGACTTTAGATCAATTATACTGCTTTTTCTTGGACTCTAATGGATTACTGAAAAACCTTCTCAGAATTAAAAAGCAACAATTAACAGTAGGATCTTACAAGGACTCTTAGATAGTCTTAATTCTCACTCTGATTTACTCAGACGCCTAATTCAGCTTTGTGAAATCCATTCAAAGTACTGTGTGAGTAAAACCAATGTACTGAGGAACTTGATATTTCAGTATTTATGTCCCATGAGTGTGAGCCTAAAGATCTAAAGGAGTCTGGTAAAAGTAAACCTAGAAAACATGTGTTTTCTTTTATTGATGTTCTGCTCCCCCTAAATAACGTATAAAAGAGCATGGAACTAAAGTAATAGGGAGTTACAGAAATGAAGTGGGATAATCCTAGAAGCAGGAAAACTGAAAATTTTGGGTTTTGTTAGTTCCCACATTAACTCACAATAACATCCTACTGAAAAGCTAATAGGCAATAACTTGCTCTTTCCAGTATTTTTTTCCCAGCAATCCATACAACACAGAAATCTTGGAAACAGATCATTTAGTCTTGCTCAGCTTTCTCAGCACCTATATCAAAAGCATACTTGAGACAGAAGGTGTAAAAATCCATGGATTTTATAAATGTAATGCAACTACTAGGCCACTCAAGTCAAATTGAAATTAAGTTGAATCTCCAAATATAAAAAGAAAATCCTCTCAAAACTACTTAGACTGTATGTACCACCACAAATGGCAGAAAAATATGAAGATGAAAAAAATTAATAATCGCGCATGAAAGAAAATGTAGGAAACATTTTTCGGCGAGATGAACTGAAACAAATTTGAAGAGGGGATTGTGTTCAATGATTTTGCTTGGTCATTTGACTCAAAAAGTGGTCAATTTAAATTTAATCTATAAATCTCATGCTTATATCAGTTTTTCCTTCAATATCTTTTCTGTTGATGCTCAACATATCTGCTATGTTTAAATACTGTTTTCCCTTTGGTGTGACAAAACAGTAGGGGCTTTTAGGAAACTGAATAAGAAATACCCTATGCTCATATAAGACCCTTCCAGTGTTCCTTCCTACTTAATTGATCATTATTGTTAAATTAACCTGGATGTCTTCATTGCTGTGTGACATCTAATCTTATGGAAGACTCACAAGCAGACAGGAGTGAAACAAGTTTTAACACAGGAAATGCCACATACACTTTTTTTAGGGGGCCTTATTTGAATAGATAAAGGTGCCTGAATATTTATAACACACATCTTTGTTTCTAAGAGACACTCTTATAAACTCAATGCAGCGTCAGGATTTCCTACTGCACAGTATATGTTCAATAGACAGACATGAATAGTACTTCAATCAGTAGTTTGCTATCAGCATCTCTCACATTTGAATACTCATAATTAGGCTTCATGATAAACACTTCATTACAATCAAGAATGGCATTGCCATTTCTCACTTCTGTCACTTCTATTGAGCCTAAAAAGATACTGATTTATATAAAAACCTCAACAGATTGCCTACCTTAGTTATGCTTGCAGAACAGGAATAAACTTTTTTAAAAATACATACACAATCATATAATAATAATATATGAAAAAGTTATTTTTTGCATGTCAAAAGCACAAAAGTTAATAGTTATTTTTATTTACTTTGTCTATGGATCTCCTTTTCACATGTCTCTGTCTCCTTGCACAAGAACACTTTAGCATACAGTCATGGAATGTTGTACCTCACTCCTATCCAACGTTGTAAGGGAGAAGATATAGGAAGATAGGAAAATTAAAAGGAAACTACTCTGCAAATGGGAAAGTTAGAAAATCTAAAAATTATTTAAAATTTATAGATATGTACAATAAATCTTTTTGCCAGACCAAGAAATTCAAAATCATTTAAAACAACCACACATATTGTGGGAGTTTTGGTATTTGTACCAATAAAGGTTAGAAAAAGTATAAGTGTTTCTCAGGACAAAGTTGAAAGACAAAGAGCTGGACAAAATATGAGAATTTCTTTGAACTGAATAGGAAAGTCATTTGCATATAGTTTTAAAACTGTATATTTCAACGAAATTATCCTTTTCTCTTAAGAGAGCAAAGCTGAAAATTTGCAAGCAGAAGCAGCAGAACAAGGGTAGCCAAGACTAGAATGAGTCTTTTAAAAGCTAATGCATAAATGACTCAGAAGGCAGATTTAAACTGTGAAAAATGAGTCTAACTAAAAAACTTAACAGTAGTTTACAAAATGTTTTCTTTCATTACACTATAAAGTTTTATAATTTGATTTTTGTTGGCATCCAGACATGTAACTATATATATCTAAGTGCATCTGTGTGAGCATACATAGATGTATTTTTAAGTGTACTTCTGCACAGAGATACATAAGAGCACACATTTATCTGTGCGTAGGGCCTCTCTGGATTGCTGCATCTGAGCAATATGTGTACCAGCCCAATTTCTGACAAGTGACTAGAGTGTCAAAAATGAGCAGCAATGGGAAAAAAAAGTAACATAAAGAGGACAGAAGCTTTCTCTGGAATCCAAAGAGACGGCATCTTGTTCTTTTTTATTTTATAAGAGTAATAGAGATTGTGCAATTTTATGACAAGGCGTTAATATATTAAAAATAAAAAATGTATGCAAGAGAATGTGAGAATTAGTGAAACTCAGATGCAAAGAAAGAAAATGCAGCTGGCATTGTATTTTGCAAATATAAAGGCAAATGCTTTTTACTTTGAAATGACTGTCCACATCAAATATGTAGTTTAAATGAATTGCTGAATTAAAAATCAACTATTAGAAATTATAATTTTCTTCTCAAAAGCTTAACAGAAGTTTCAGCAGGAGTGGGTTATTAAATATTGCATTCTAATTGGCAAAAATTTGGTAAATCATACTAATGATTTCGGAAGACTAACTCTCATGTGATGATAAGGATAGAAAATAACTGAAATGTACATATTACCCGTCCTTTGATTATTTATATTGTCCCATGAACACTTTATTATGGTGAAATCTGTAGTACTAAAAAAAAGTTTTAAAAATCTTAGCAAAATGATAAATTGTATGAAGAGAATATGCATTTTATTCCTTGCTAAAAACACTTTTGAATTGTTTTAAAATTAATACCTTCTTTTAAGTCAAGTGTGAGCAGGCCTAGACAAAACATGCTGCATAAATATCAGCTGAAAATTACTTGTATGATATCTGTACACTATAATTTTGATCATCAATGGCACTTTTTTAATGGATTTTCATCTAACGTTTTTTAATATTTACAATTAAAAATCATCTAACGAAGAATAGCATTCTTTATTGCATTTTTGTCTTGTTTTCTGATAAGGAGTTCGAATTAAATGCCAACATCTTGCTACCATGAGAAATGTAAGGTGTCCAGCACATTTCAATCCTTTGAATAAGGAAATGACCTCAGTAACAGACATCAGTTTGGGAAAAGTAGAATGCTGCAGTAATTTGGGGACACTGGAACTCCATCCTGAGAGCACACAGTCCTTTCACAACAATAGCTCAGCTGATAGGATAAATATTCAGAATGGGGAAAATTATTGCTGCATTTAATTTAGTTTTCATACCTGATTCAGGTTTTCAGAGTTGAAGATTATGTGATTTTGAGAGGAAAAAAACAAAAAACTTAGCAATTATAATTCATCATGGCAATATAGTTACAAGCAAATGAAACATGTGAATATTTAAAAAAAGACAGCACTTTTTACTGGGCTAGACAAGCTTAAATACAGGTAAGAGGGTAGAAATTTCAAAAGCTTTTCAGCAAATCAAAGTAGAAGTTACATTGAAGATAATCTGCACTCTGAAGGAGTTTCTGAAAGTCCTATGTGATAAAAAAGCTACTTGATTTTAGATATAATACAAACTAATGTTATGATAAAGCTAAAAACTCCTGCTACTTGGTAAAAACTGGAAAACATTAAATAAGAAAAACATTAGCCAAGACCTTTCAAATGTAATTTTGATAGAGTGTCCGGGTTCAGCTTCTATCACCCACTCACAATTCAAGGAATCTTTATAATACCCTGGCCAGCCTGGAGAAAGGATTACTCCACTTGGAGATGAAAAATGCCCACCACATGGAGCTAAAAATGAAACAAAGAGAAAGATAAATAAAATACATTTATTAGATGCAGTGAATATTTATAACTTAGAATATAAGACAATTAGAATGAACAAATATTGAAAATTTAGTTGCAAGAAGATGCAATCATTTCAAAGGAGGCTCTGGGATGGTCAGAATTAGATGTAGATAACTGAGTTAAGACCTTCAAAAGGTGAAATAAACTGTTCAATAATTCTGAAAAAGGGTTATTCCTACTTATGGGTATAATATGTTTTCTGCATTAAAGAATATAAACAAAAACTAGTGTCTACAAAGTATCATTATTTTTGCTTTTAATTGTGGGTAGAGAGACTTGAAATACTTGCTAAAGTTTCAGATGAGTTTAAAGCTAGAAATCAGTGAACTGTTATTTTACCTTTGACATCACTGAATCCATTGTCAATCCATTGTTACTACATACATTTTGATTGGCATGTTGGCAGCTCAAATTCCTTATTCATGAAAAAGACATACCATTCTTACAAGATTAGTTAGTATTTTTTAATTAGGAAACATATATATATATATATAGTAATATGTACTTCTGCAAGCAGTACTCACATGCAGAGGGGAAAGATCACCTGCCTTAGCCTGCTCAACAATTTGTTTTATTCATCCCAGGATACCACTGACCTTCTTTGCATCAAGGACATATGTTTAACCTGGTGTCCATTAGGATACCCAGGGTCTTTCCCATTTAGGTCTCTACTAAAAATAGTAGGAAATATACATTTTCTGAAAAAACATGGCTATATATTAAACTTCTGTTTGTGGTTATTTAACCAAGCATAGGCTGCAAAACATTTTGGTTGCTCATTTTGACAAAGTAGAACAGTACATATCATTGTCTTTATTATTCTGAACTTCCCCATTACAAAAAGAATAAATTAGTTTTGCCCTCTTTGACACAACTTAAAGACCATTATTACACATTTGTCTCATCGTCATGTTTCTCAAGAGAATATCAAGGTCCTATATTAAAATGATGAATTGCTGTAAATGGGTTTGTTTTGTTTTGGGTTTTTTTTGGACATAATGCTTCATCTTTCCCTATTTTGTAGAGAAAACAAAGGGTTTCTAGAAGTTATGGTGTTCAGAATTCAGTATGTTACAAACACTTCTAAATATGCAGATGTATACTACATTTTTTACTCACTGGTGTATATAAAGTGTACGTTTCTCACCTTTTATCTTAGAGTCTTTTTCATACTACCTTCAGTAAACAGTACAGGTCAAACAATAAGTTATTTAAACTCATATTTACCTCAACAAACAGAAAGTTAACTCTAGAGCATTCATAATCCCTGTATTTTATTGTATATAAGCACTTTTTAATATTCATAATACATATGGAGCCTAAAAACTACAGAATATATTGACAAGAATAGGAGCCAGATGGTCTTATTCTGAGCCAGTACTCCATAGTTACAATACAGTATTACTAAACTTGTACAAATTTCCATATTCTTACCAAATTTTCATGGCACAGACTGCATTTAGAATATAAAAAGCTCCAAACCTCTATTACAAAAATATTCCTATGAATAGCACATTAAAAATAATGCACACTTAAGATTGCCTAAATTTGGAATAGTTTTTCTACTTTATTTAGGAGTACTTTGCTGCCAGTTTTCCTTAAAGAAAATGTTTCTTATCTGTCCTCTGATTATGGCTCTTGCAGATAAATATTTAATAGATTTTTTTGTTTGACTTTCACCATTACATGCTGATTTCTTAAACCCAGGAGCACTTCCCTTCAGAATTGCTGAGCTACTGGGCTTATCTTAAAGAACCTTGAGTTTTAGAAAATAAAACTCTTCAGTCATCACGCCAAAAGATTGTTTCCCTAACTTTTTTTACACTGATTTCAATCCCCTCTTCATTCTTATAGTCCTATTTGATGGTCCGACAGATTCATACCCAATGTTAATGTGTTCAAAATGAAATTTTAGAAATATAACACAACTAGAGGTGGTCATCAAGCAGAATCTCTTTATCAAACACAGGCCTATGCCAAATAGCAAAAGACAATTATAGTCTCTGATCTAAGAATTCTCACTAAGTCATCTGCATTTATTTCTTTGTATAGCAAGGTGCAGGGGTTGAAACAGGAAGTTTTCGTATGTGAGCATGAAAAAAATCTTTAGGATAACAGGCTGTTCACAGAAACACTAAACATCTTGTAGATTCAGAGTTTTAGAAATGTTTTTCTGAAGAGCTTATCACTAATGCTACAGAATGGCAGGATATTAAGCCTTATAGGACTTATGCAGGAAGACCAAGGTTAGATCTTCAGCATGGGTACAACAGCACAATATTAGAACAGATTATGGGGAAAATCCTCCATATAACCCTCACATGGAAAAGATGAAAGGCATGAGGACAGGAATCCCAAACTCAAAATCATCAGGGAACAGCAAAAGCAGGACCCCTTCACTAAAGAAAAGAAACCAGGGATCAGGGACGATCACTTGTGCTCGTGCACATACACACACACATTGAGCTAGTGCCTTCACAGATATACCCAACTGCACCTGAGACACTGAAAAGAAATGTGTTGCTTACAGGAAAGACGTTTGGTGGCAGTGAAGTGACTGAGCTGATATAGAATCCTGGGATGTGGGCAGGGCTGGGAGGAAGTCCCAGCAGAGGCTAGCCAGGACTGCCATGAAAAACAAGTATGTTGACCTTGTTCATCTGCACCAGATTATTAAATAGCTCCCACCTGTATACTGTAATTCTGACATTTCTGAAGTGTAAGGAAAACTGCACAGCAGTCACATTCCTAGTCAGTATGTGGAGCCTATGCCTTTGACTTGATATATATGACAATGAAATTATGAGGTGCATGTAGAGCTTATATCAAATAACTCTGTTTTGCAGACAAATGTATACACAGTCAGTAAAACTTCTGAACACCCTAACAGACCAAATTCAATTCTCAATTTAAAAATATTTTCATTTGCCTTCCAATTTTATCACAAATTTTAAAAATATATCCAATTCTACAACTGATAAAACAATCTAATTCAAATATACCTGTGTCTCAAACTTTAGGATTCCAATGTATTTTCCATTCAGAGCCTTAAACCACCTATGGATCAGATTATCATTGTCATGGACTGACATTTAAAAGTATTCCCAGCAATTGAAGATTTTAATGTAACTTTGAAAATGCAAACTTATATTTTCTTAGCAATTCTATAAAGATCTATGAACCTTATAGTAAAGAAAAGGTACTATATCTTGTCTAGTGAAACTGACATACCTTATATCTACAAAACATTAATCATTCATCACAGAAAGTAAACATGGATGCAAAGCATATGATAAGCAGTCACACTAATGTGTTAAAATTGTTCAAATTTTGTCAGGAAAGCAGTTACATAGTGAAAATAAGAACTAAACTGTTGTTTAAAGTAAAAGCTAACAAATCAGAAATTATCATTGATTAAAATCTTTTACTCATTACAAACAGCTGAATTAATTTTTCTCCCTTTAGGTACAAAGATCCTAGAATACAGACAAGTAATGAAGCAAATATTATACTTTAGTGTCAATTAGAATGAACAAGTCCAAGGAAATGTGCATAATACTGTGGTTTTAGGTTGCAATGTATGGAATTACTTAATTTCTATAAGATAGAAAAATCAATTGCTAAGAGTCTTCCCCAGCCTAGAGTCACTGTGGACAGAACAAACACAAGGACTTCAACAGAGAGCTAAAACATCTTAAACAGTTTTAAATACCGTAGCCAAAGACCCATAAGAGATCAACGTCTTCATTCTAAATTAATATTGTATCAGCAATTACAGCTTTGTGCTATTCATTTGCAAAAATCTCAACTTCATTTGGTGACAAGTTGAAATGCATTATATCAAGTTCTCCTGATTTAGAAAGAAATATTATACATACCTCCACACTTAGGAATAGGTCCACTCCACATTACTTTTCCATCCATTAGCATACAAGTAATTGTTTCAGTTCCTTGTGTTTTAATAAATCCTTCTTCACATATAACTGAAATTGAGCTCCCCAGCTGAAAGTTGTCACCAAAACGCCGAGCATTGATTGGCACTCCAGGATCCGGGCACTCATTATGTCCAAATGCTTTTTAAGAGAAAGAAAGAAGTGATAGAGGACATAGAACTCTTGCAAGGAAGATGACATTTTTAACATTTTTTTCGCTAGTAAGAACAAACAATTTATATTAGGAAACTGATGGGAAAAAATAATAAACAAAAACTTGCTCAATAGCAGTAAATACAAAACAGTATAAATAATTGCATAAAATATGAAGTTATGCATGGATCTCAGCTTGGACAGCTTATTGCTGGTAGATTTCAGCGATGGGTAAATTCTCCTTTCCAACAACACTCATCCTATTTAATGTTAAAATGGGAAAGAATATTCCTTCAGAAGGGCAAATCAAGCATCTATGTATGATACAAAAACTTCATTCATCTTTTGTATATGAAATTCAGCATCACACTATTTCAGTTAATTTTGTTTCCTGTATTGAAAGCTGGTGAACAGTGACAAAAAGTGTTATGTTGGCCAAAGAAAGAAAACTTGAAAGTTTGAACATTGCAAGTTTAGGTCTGGATAAATTGAAAAAAAATTAATTTCCCTGTATATATTTAAATGCTATGAAAAAACCTGTTCATATATTTTTACTGCAGAATATACTTTACTTTTAGAGAAGACCATCTTCCTAACAGAAAGGAGCAATGTCATATTCATAGCCTTATCATTAAATGATATGTAGTAGTTAGTTATTGTATTTTGTTGTTTTATTGATGAAGAATACTGCACATACATCTTATATTTTTTAAAATGTTAATTTTAAGTGAGAATAAATATCCACCTTCCTCAAGTATGATGACTGCAAATTGTATCTTCATAAATATGTTTACATGTGCACACATCAGAAAGGACTGAAAAGATGATCATCAAAAAGATGATCACTTTTTTCCCCTGCAGTTTTACTGATGTATCTGCTAGAAAAAACATATACAAATCCCCTAATGGATTTTCTTTTAAAGGTAATATCTCAATAACTTAGTAGAAAGTTTTCTCTTATGTTCCATTACAGAGGTATTTTAAATCATAATAGTAGACAAGAGAAAGTGTTTATTTATTGACATTTTGACTCGGGCAATGCCATATATATTGGGAATGAAAATAGTGCTTTCATTGAATAATTGTTTACCATCAAAGATGGCATTAAAAGTGATGCGATCCCAAACTTTTTAAGAGGAGTTAAAAAAACTTTCCCAATTCTTTGTTCACAGTCATTACTTTAGGGAAGGCATCGATTGTCTGTTTTTCTTACTACTTTCAGACAATCCAGAGAGAGATTTTCAATATTGTTATCTATAAATGTAGATAAATGTTGACTCTAGGCTTAGCTTGCTTGTGTGTGACACCAGTTTATTAAGGCTGAACAAACAATTCATTGCTCTATATTTCAGCTCAGGAACTGCTGCTCCTATGTAATCAACTTTACTGCATAGAATGACTTTGGGAGGAAAGATAGTGAAAGACAATTTGTCCCACCAACAGAAGTCACTCTTAGCTTAGCCTGGTAACTATTACATGTCTCAAGAGACGGAATTTTACTCATTGAGTATTCTAAAAAGCTTCATGGTGGAGCTGTAATATTAAATACTAACCTTAGACATAAAAGAAAAACAACACGGGGGTAGATTATTAATTAATATTTTACTAATCATCAATGATTCAAGAAACCATAGGAAAGTTCCTTATGAACTATTACATATAAAGGCAGATCCAGTTTTCCTGGCATTTATCCTCACCAACTGCCATGACTGTACAGGTGTATTAAGCAATATCTGGAAAAATGCCAGGAAATATAATCACAGTTCAGGGCAATGGTGACATTTTGCTATTAACTCAGAAGGACATTAAAATATCCATTTTGAAATAAAAAACGAACAAAAAAAAAGTAACAGGAGGGAAGGAACTGCAGAGATCTCATGAGATAGGAAGGCAGGTATGTAACTAATCACAACTTATCTAAAGCTAGCTCTAAAAGGTCCTTTCAAATAGGGTTAGAAAGGAGCGGTCTACTGGCACAGTTAACTGTTTTGTTGGATTTCCCTAGCAAGAGTTTTAGCTGATAAGTATAGCAATAGCTTTGAAATAAAGGTAGCACTTTCAAAAGAAAATATCAGAAAAAAAACCAAAAGTTATGGGAATATAAAATAATAACAATATATTTCATACTAAATACTATTGTGAAAGACTATTTAAAGCTATGTAAACAAGTGGCAGCTTATTCAGTACCATCACATGTAGACTCACACTTTTTTCTAGTATGCTACACTTTGAAGAATTCTAGCTTGAGAAGTACTGAGGCCGAAAAATTCTGAACAGGAGGGACTGGCAGGAAACACAAGTTGGGGTGAACATACTCTAACACAGCAATAAACCACACCAAATCAGTTTTTAGATATAAACTCATCATCTGGGATTGACCATGTCTTGGTCCATTGAGCTGAAATGACTTGAGTAATTAGGCTGATGTCAGAGGCCCATAATGTGACCTTTGCCAGGCTGCTATGTAATTCATAAGGTTTTTCTAGCACAATTAAACAGCTGTAATGAAAACAGTAACAGAAATATCTACATAACAAGAAACAGCAGGTCTAAGCTTATTCAGAGGTATTTGCCCTTCCTATATCCCAATGAGGAACAGCTCAAAGAAGTCCACAGCTAGCATAAATCAAGCAATTTAGAAGGTGCTCTCCACCTCAAAGTATTCATCCACCTCAGCCCAAAGGAAGGTTAGCATGAGTCTGGTCTGTGGAATGCCTGCCCACAGAGAACCTAGCAACTCTTGAGTTTCTTCTGCATTAATAACTTTGTCACAGGAAGTAAATATGCATTCTCTGCCACATGACTTCAGTTGTCATGCTGCACTTGTTTGAATTTTGTCTGTTCTAACCTAAACTAGGAAATCTGAAGCAAAGAGACTATATACATTTATTGCTTGTAATTTATGTAACTGTATTCAATACTATGTCTAGCTCTGTTCTCCATAATTAAACAAAGATATAAAGTGGGAAGCATTCATAAAGGAGTCACAAATACGATAAAAGGCTCATACTTTCCCTTGAATTGAGTAGTTCAATACTTATAGCTTATTACAGGCAGGATTAGGGCATGACTGACTTTATAAATATCTTCACAGGTACCAGAAATATCAACAGCTCTTGGGTTTGGGATATAAAGGGGAAACAAGAAATCAGGTGTAAGTATGCATTTCCATAGCAACTTAAATCAATGCAGTTTAAGGTTGCTACGTCCCTGTGTTCTGCTGCACCTAGTGAAACATTCTTCTGCCTCCTTTTCCAAGCAGAAAATCACAGCCTTTTGAGTTCCTATTCCTTTGCTTATTGGAACATTCTTTATATCATCCATTTTCAAGTCACATATTTTTATATCTAGTCCCAAAATTTTACTAAATAGGAAATCTTTGTTAGACTTAGTGTAATAACTCAAAGATAACACATTTGAAATCTAATTTTTGCTTAATTCCAACAAAAGCTAGATTTATGTTCAATTTTACTGGAAGGAGAGTAATTATCTGAGACCACACATGTTTCTGTAATAAAAATAAAAGGGGCATTAAAAGAGTTTCTGAGAAATACCATTAAATAATCAGATTATGTAACAGTTACTCAGTTTTATTCTTCTTCATTCTACACCTCAAAAACATCAATGAAGTTATTTACATTACTAGCCTATATTTTTATTAGAAAAAATTGATCAATACATACTGTTTCTGTGATGTACTGTTTCTATTCTCAAAAGGGGAAAAAAGAGACTGATAACTTTGGAATATATCAACTGGAGTGTTAGCAGAAAACGGATATTTTTAATTAACTTTGGGTTTAAAAACGCTAAGACAGAATGAAATTCTATTCACTCCTTTTTATCATCTCTTTTGGCTTTTATTTAATATGGAAAGATTGCTTCTGTAATTTATCAGATTGCAGCTGTCTGTACTGAAGAAATAATAGAGATTACTTGGAGATATTGTTGTTTCTGTAAGTAGATTTTATCTACAGAGTTTAACAAGCACATGTACAAACACACCCATGAAAAGAAAGAAAATGTAAATGTGTTAAACTGCTCAAATGTGTAAAATGCTTTAAATTCTTTTCAGAGTTATTGGTTTCATTATACAACTGGTAAAAGTTAATATTGGATTGTTTTTCTTTTTAAAATTTAAATTTTATCACTTGATATTACTGGTGCATAATGTAAATGACATGATCAAATTACTACATGCCCAAAGAAGTCTGCAAATTGTTTAAAGAAGCAGAATTTATCCAATACGTATATTTCTGTGTCTCTGAAATGTTAAATCTGAAGTATTGACAATGTTTAAAGAATTAGTTCATTTCAAAATGTGAAATAAATATAACAATGATTCCATGCTAATCTTCTCTACCCCTCATTTTTACTATAAATTCTACATTAACTGAGTTATATTTAGATGTAGTTGTGCAAAATGGGATGACTTGAGAAAATCCAATTATACACAGCTCTAATTTTTATCCTAGAAGTCTACCTTAGATCCTCCAATAACTGATTTTGCTTTTCTCATTACTAGATTTAGGCTTGACAGCATTGAGCACAGCACAATGAAACTTTAAAGTAAAGAGAACTGTTATAAACGTTAAAAGGACACGAGACAAATGAAAATAAAGAGCAAATGTTAAAACTTCTGTAAAGAAACATGTATTCAATATCTAATTTTCATTATAACTGGTTTCATATTTCAGTAGCTCTGAATAACCCCTGACTTTTCAACATTTAGTTATGGTACTGAGATATGTAGCTACCAGTCAAAGGGGAATGGGCAATGATGACTGGTACCTATAGAAACCTAAAGAAGATACCACATGTTCCTCATGCTTACATTCTACATTTGTGACAAACAATCTGAGGATGACTCAGAGGGCTGAGAGCAGAAATATAAGACAATATCAGAAAAATAATGTTTACAGAATAATGTAGTGTCAGTTTATCTTTTTCCTATTCAGACAGCAATGTTTAATGTAGATCTTGATAAATAATTCTTTGAAAGACTGACAACCTAAACCAAAACAAAAATAAAAAGAGAATAAATAAAGATGGAGAGGTGAAAGATGATGTGAGAAAAGTAAACAGCCGCAGGGCTATTCAGTCCTTGAAATTTTATGAAAATAATACTAACTGTTAACATCCATTTGAGAAAAAATGTGAAGTCTGGGTCTCTCAATTACCAGCCTCTCTCATTTCCTTTTTGATTTAAGGGTTAGTTCATGTTTTTAGAATGAAAAAAACCTAAACAACACTGTATTTATTTTCATACAGTCTAGCAGGTAACACATTTTTCATACAGTCCAGCAGGTAACACAGGCAGGGAGAGATGTGCTCTCCTTCAAACCATGCTGTTGTAGATTCTCTTACATCTCAAAGAAGCCTCTAGAATTATATATACTCTCAGATATTAGGGAGAAAGACCAGAATGGGACTAATTACACATGACATCACATTTTGGAAATATCAAAATATTTACTGTATTTTACTAATTTTTTTTTTTCTATCTGTTGGCATGGAAAACTCTGCTACCCCTATCAGAAAGAAAGAAAAAGAAAGAAATCCAAATATCCAGATGTGTGGGGATTGATGATGTGGAGACACTCTGGTTGAAGGGCCAGGTGAAGCCCCACTAGATGCTCTCTTATTCCTATTCCTATTCACTCTCTACACATAGCACCAAGTCTAATATTTCAGGATACTGCTGGAGTGACAAAATTTAATTTTGCATATGCTCCCAGGAAAGTTTCACAGTGTATTTTGCAATTATTTGTGCTGTGGCCTTGCATCACCATGTCTGAACTAGCTGGATCCTGTCTGGATTTTAGTATGGAATAAATACCAAAGCACTTGGTACCAATGCAGGGTAGGCAGCTCTTCATATGTGTTTAAGAAGAAATGTAACGATTTTGACAGCAAAAATGTGAATAAATGCTAATGGCATTTAGTATTGGAGATATTTGATATCACCTTCAATTATTATTATAAAAAAAAAAAAAAAAGACAAGTCTTGTGGTTTGACTGATCAAAGAGGTCTTATGGCTGCTCACTTAACTGCAGTGACTAGGAGCTAGCAAAGATGATATTACATATGTTCACTGCTGATCATATGAGTTTTCAAGAACAACAGTTTTGTACCGGCAGTGGTGGTGATTAATATTATGTGGCACAAATTGTGTTGTCAGCAAATTTAGTAAGGTCCTATTACACAATTTGGAACTGGACTGATTTGTCAGTCTGCCAAACACTCCTATCACAATGATCTCTAAAGCCATAAATGAGAATAATACATGTATTTTCAGCCCTATCACAATATTTGAGCTATAATCCAAACATCTATATTAGGAATTTTTAAGTACATAGGATTTAAGGTGGAGCAAATGTGCTTTAACATAGCATCATTTTTAAATACTTATGCCTATCTCCTAGACTGTATACTGAAAACAAAACCACACACACATACAAAAATACAATTACTCACTGTTATAAGTGATGTTAAATCCACGTCCTGACATTGAATGGTCAGCTTGAAATTCCAGACGCAAGATATGACCATTACTGGTAAGATGGGAAGGAACTTCAGCACCAGTAAATGTTCCAATTATGGGGGAATCTACAGAGTTGCCATCTTTAACTGCAAGGAAGTCAAACTGAGATTCCAAGTCAAAGTCATTAAAGGAGAGATGAATTCGGCTCCCAGGGTCTGAAATTATTGTCCAGATACAGTTTAGATTATTCCCATATCCTTCTGGATAATCGGGTGAAAGAACTGTTCCCATCGGTGCAGTGAAATTGGAAAGACAAGGAACTGCCAAAAAAGGGAGAGATAAATTAGATAAGAGAATAAAACACTTCAACAAGGACTGTTTTTGTGATAAGTTTTTGCAAGAAATCTTAAAACTTGCTGAGTACTTCAGCTGAATAATTTGTTATTTGTAGCGATACGTGAATCTGGAAAGAAGGTTGTTATTTCAATTTTCATATTTTCTTCCTCTCAATAAAACTACCTTCCAAACAGGAAATAAGGAACATATGTGTTGCATTAGAAATCCATGGCAGTCGTTACAATTTACCCTTGATAACAATCACTTGACACCACTTATTTTCTCATGTAGAGAAATATTTAGATGAGCAGACCTCCCACTGAGCACATTAAAGGGGCAGAAAGTCAATAGTGCCCTCTTGCTCACTCAGAGGCACAAGAAATTAAGAAGCCTCAAAGAGACAAGAGATGTTTTGCTGTTATCAGGATAACATATTATATTCAATAAATGCAGTTAAGCCAATTAAACTGAATTACAGAGATGAAAGCAACTGAATATATTTGATCTATACTATTTTAGTGGAAAAGTTAAGAAAAGTGCTGCCACAAATAAGTATCACAACATTGTATATACCTATGCTATACAATGCAACTTATACTGTATAATGCAAATGTTTTACTTATGCTATACAATGCTACTGGAAGAGCGCTACAAATATTTATGATAATTTAACTGCTAATAGGTATTTATATAAAACACATGGGGGAAATTTAAATAATCTAAACTCTTGATTTAATTTAGTAATTTCTAATCTGAGGAAATATATTAATTTACAAGACTATCAAAAGCTATCAAAATTGTACCATACATAATTTACATCATAAAATCAACAGAATCCTACCAAAACCAAGCCAAAAATAATGCATTATATCGAAGCACATAAAGAGAATTGCTTTAAGAATTGGTATAAGAGAAAAAAAAATGTTTCAGCAGTTTTAGAACCTGTCCCTTGGGCATATACATTAGGCAAACCTGCCAAGAAAAAGTAAATTTGTCCTGTCGGGAGAGTTAATTACATTTTACTAACTCTGAAATCAATCACACAAATAATTTCCTATAAGTTAAGCTTATCAATGCCTTAAAAATAATAAGAAGAAAATATTTGGTACATACAAATACAGATTGGTATGTTTGCAGACCACTGGTTGTTTTCTTGGCAAATGATAGATTTCTCTCCAATTAATTCAAATCCAAACTGACACTCAAACCTTAAAACATCACGATTAGAAAATCCGTCCCCTTCTCTAATACCATACAATGGTGTTCCAGGATCCCCACAGCTTTCCTTTTCAATTTCTGTTGAAATAAATAAGGAGTTTATTTATAGAACAATGAAACAAACTCGCTGCATGCATATGCTGACATGTAGAAAATTCTAAGCAAATTAAAATCATCTACATGAGGACAGTTGCCAAAATGCACCACTTAGTCTGATTTTATACCCCAGGTTCTTAGGGAGGAAATTCTGCATAAAGAATCCCACCATGGGGAATGAGCAAGTGGTTGTGTTGGGCTTAGTTGTTGGCTACAGTTAAACTATTACAAGGGATTAGAAAAATCAAAACTTTTTGTGTTTATAAAATAATTGAAAATTAAATGATATGAAGAAAAGTATTTCTGCCCTATTTTATTTCATAAAATTTTAAACAATAATATCATTAAGTAAAATACTGCTACAACATGAACTCTCAAAAGTAGAAACAGAGACCAGCTCCCCAATGTGCAAGCACTGTCCACATTGCAATACAGTTCAAATCGAGGTACCAATGACATGGCAAATAAGGGAGTGGTGGCACCAAAAGAATACCCCACAGTAAGAAGGAGGCTAGACATAAATATATATAAAATTTGTATGCATATAAATTATGCAAAAGTATGCAAAAAATAATTTATCTACAGTCAAATAACATTTTACCTCAGTAGCCTTAACTGCAAGGCTGAATGGTTACTATTTCTACAAATATTAGAGCCATGATATTCTCTCAAGTTGCATCCTGTTTTGAACTTTCAGTAGTTTACAGGTATGGAAGAATCTTCTAAAAATTTATGTGTAATGACAGCAACAAACATCCCTGCACCATAGTTTGAGGTTTTCTCTTTAAAGGTCTTGCAGCCTTTTTTTTTTTTTTTTCCACATTTCCATATATGACAGTTTGAGTACAAGGAAAAAAAATAGCAAGTGTTTCGATTACCACTCAAACAATTTTTCTAGGGTAATATTTTCAGCAGCAGACACTTGACTTCTCAAAGGTTTCAGATATTAACGTTTTAAATATAATTAAATTTGTTACAAGAAGCTAATAAAGAATATTACATTTTAACAAGAAATCGAAAAAGAGTTGAAGATTATTTAAAATTTTTTTTCACAGAGTTTTGAATGTCTTTATTATTCTGTTTGGATAAAGAAAACTCAAAAAGAACAAAATCAATCCATCTAAAAAAAGCACAAAAAAACATGAACACTTCTTATTGGGTTATTTGCATTTTTTTCCGAACAGTTCTAGAAAAGGATCGATATAATTTATTATTACAAAAGGATAAAACCAAGTTCAATTTATCCTGAGATCACAGACCTCAAAAAAAAGTACAGCTGTCCTGAAGAAACAACATAAGCTATCCCATAGAACACACAAACTCACTCTCCTGTCTCCAATTTTTGTGGGGCTGTTAATGTCAAACCTACAGAACTGTTCAGTTTTTAACTGCCAAAAAATACAAAGTTTTCCTAGACTGTCCTGGTAGATTAATATTATTCTAAGTGTCTAGGACATGTCATATTTCATTTGGGAAAACAAATATATTCTATAAACAAATGTGTTCTATTCATGTAACTTACTGCAGTTTTCTCAAACAATATAGACTGAGCAGTTAATGTATTTATACCTACTTCAATTTACTTTTGGGGCTTCTATTCTGATGTATCTGGGCAAGACTTTCCATTCTTTTTTTCTCAAATTTGAAGGGATACTTAGCTGACCAAAACTATCCCTTTTAGTATTTAAAGGAACTGGTTCTGCATTCAAAAAATTATTAGGCAGAGTAAAATAATTTACAGGAGCTTGTTGGAAAAAATATTCTATTCTAAACCCCATTTGTATTAATTTAAATTTATAGCAAATATTTCCTTCATTACTTTTAAAACTTTCCTGAATGCATTGATTGCAACACTTGTACACTTTCTAAATTTTGTATTAACATCAGTTCATCTCTGAATTTGAAACAGACTATTTTTGTCATTACTTAGTTTTCCACGGGAGCAGAAATTATAGGGTTTGATTTTCTGTTTTGTTTGGGGGTTTGCTGCTGTTTTGTTTGTTGGTTTTTTGTGGTGTTTGTTGTTTGTTTTTTTTTTTAATTGAAGTGCAATACTTCTTAGATTTTTTTAGAGAATGTCAATAATCTTCCTTTAAAACAGAGAGGAAAAATCCAAGCTGCTTCCTGGGCTTTTCTCAGATAAACACGTTTTAAAGAGCATGATTTTAGGAAAGTGTATTAATATTTATTTGAATTCATATGTATTTCAATTCACTAAGGAGTAAATTAAATTCACATTTTTATTGCTTGTTCTGCCACTTGTGTTTCAGCTTCTCTGCACTACATATTTTGTTTCAAAAATTCCTAAGCAATTAAGTTCAGAGCCTGACAGACCCTCTCTTCTTGATAAACTCATACTAGTTCTCCATTGTAAATAATTCATTCATGATAAATAGAAATAATTTACTGTTGTTTTATGATTAGAAGAAAATCTGTAAATCAGACAGCTTACTTATTAATGCCATTATTAAAACTTTAAAAGCCTCACAACTACAAAAGTGGAAATTTCAGTGTGAGGCACCAAATAATGAGAAGAGAAAGCATATGGGCTAGTCTTCTGGAACATAACTTGAATATCTGTCAAAACTACATGTAAGAGTCCACTGCTTAGTGTATTTGTTGGACTAAAGTATTAATAAGTATAATGCTCTCTTTCAGATAATGCAGATGTAAAAAGAAGGCGCAATTCACAGCAGAAATTGTTATAGAGTATATTTTAGTGGAAACACTGCTTCAGTAGTATATTAGTGTAAGCATTTGGAATAAGTTTATTATATATATCAGCTACCTTGAAAAGTAAATTTATTGGTTAAGCACATTTTTGTATTTTATTTTACATTTTCTTTCCTTTTTAGTTTTACATATTGTTTTTTGTTCTCTTTTATGATTCATTCTGCTTTTTGAGATTTGCACTTCATGTTAGCTCCAATGGGATGGCTAGGATGGATATTTGTTTTCATGCGACCACTACCACTGTGATACAAAAGATAAGTATTGCTGTTTGTGCCTAAGGAAAAAAACAACATCTTATGCTAATATTATTTCTGGTAAATAGTCCTTATTTCCTTTGTAGCCTTATAAAAAGGGGAAAATAACCTCTACCCATAAATAAAAATTGTTAAATGTGTTAACAATGAATCAGACTTGCTCTTTTGTGTTTTAAGATTTCTGAGACAGAAAAGAAAATCTATTTTTGTTTTCAAAAATTATTTCACAATTAAGGACATTAAGTAAAAGGAGGGATGATTTATGGTGGTTTAGAAAGCCATCTTTTTTGAAAAGAAAAACTCCTGCTGGAATTACTTAGGATACTAAGTTTGAAAAAAGCAACTATCCTAAATAAATCTGTACCGTTAACAGTTTCACAGCACTGAATTGAGTTAGTAATTACCAAAGTATTTTTTAACAAGAAGTATCTAGAAAAAATATTGGGTTAAGGAAAAAGCAAAAGAATAATATAAAGAAAATTAAGATAACCATCTCCTTTCATTTTAAGTTATCCTTACATTACTTTGCTGTATCTCACTGAAAGATTTTTCAGATTTCTAACCAATGATGTATTGAAAGGAGAGCCCCAGGCTTCAGTAACCCCTAGTATGGCAACATAGGAATCTGTTTTTTTTTTCTCTTACCCTTTCTCTTTGTGAAGGACAGGCCCATTTTGGAGGTGACTGAAGCGGGCCTTGGGGAAAAGAAATGGTCACTTACTGCACAAATGCATTTTGACAGAAGTGCACTGGAGTTAGGGTTTGAAGAGGTAACCTGTCTATTTTTCTCTTCCTCAAGAGTAACTCAAGAGTAAATAAAATATAAGAATGTGATTCCTATAAGGAACACAATTTTGAAAGAGAGATCACAGGTGACCACTGGAAAAGAGCAATACTGAATACTTGTTGTCACTTCAGGAGAGATTCAAAATCTGTAGTCCTCAAGGGAAACTCCAAGAAGAACAATGATTCTTTATTTTAACACCTCAGAATAATGCCCATTATTTGTTTTACTGATTTCATCAAAGGAAATATGGCACACAACTAGATTTTTTTAGTCATTAGTGAAAGAGCATTTGAATTCATTACATATTATATTTTTAATCAAAGCATACAGGTGAACTAAATATTAGTATGTGAAAAGAAAGTTCAAGCATGTGATTCAAAAGGATAAAACTTGCTGTTTGATATTTGAATTTCTTATGCAAAAGCTACAAGCATTCACCACCACATATCAACACACTGAAATTTTGCAAGATAATGCGTAAAAATCTTTGTAATCCCACTTTGAAGTACCATGATGTGTACAATTTATATACACATTACTGAATACATATATTCAACTTAGTTGTGAAATTGTTGTGCTTATGTTCCCATTACAAGATTTTCTTTTTCAAAAATTTAGAAAAATATACTATCAAATATTTCACAGAATCACAAAACAGGTAAGGCTGGAAGGGAGCACAGTGAGTCATCTGGTCCAACCTCCCTGCTCAGCAGGGTCATCCCAGAGCACATTGCACAGGATTGTGTCAAGACAGTTCTTGAATATCTCAAATAAGGGAGGCAATTTGTGTAACTTTTGCTTGCAAAGGCCAAGGAGCCAGTGTTATTATAATCATCTTTAAGTTAGTGTGCCAAAGTTTTGATAGTGGAAGGACTGTGCTCGTGAAAGGGACCCATGGTGGAGCACATTAAGAACTGCAGTCTGTGGGAAGAACCCACAATATTGGAGAAGTTTGTGGAAGACTGCCTCCCATGGGAAGGACCCCATGCTGGAGCAGAGGAAAAGTGTGAGGAGTCCTTCCCCATGACGAGGAAGCAGAGACAGCATGTGATGAACTGACCAGTCCCATTTCCCTGTCCTCCTGCGAGAGGAAGGAGGAAGAGGATTCTTGAATAAAGTTAATCCCAAGAAGAAGGGAGGAGTGGGGGGGGGGGGAAGTGTTTAAAGATTTAGTTCTTTATTTCCCATTATCTTACTCTGATTTTGATTGGCAGCAAATTAAAGTAATTTCTCCAAGTCATGACTGTTTTGCATCTGATGGTGACTGGTAAATCTGCCCTTATACTGACCCATAAACTTTTTGTTATATTTAATCTCCTCAGTTCTGCTGAGGAGTGGAGTGATAGAGCCACTTTCCTGGGCACCTGACATTCAGCCAGAATCAATCCACCACATAATCTATCTTATCCTGAAAATTCAAACTTAAATATTAGGGAGAATTGTCACAGAAAAAGCTGAAATTGGGAAAATAAAAATTAATAACCTATGAAGCAAGAAGATATACATTTCTCAGTGTAAATCAGGATGATAAATAAGGTAAATTACACCATGTGTCTTCATAATATTTATACACAAAACCCATAATTTTAAAGACACACAGCAGACAAAAAGTTTTGGACCAATTTCAGCAATCTTAGACTATACTTATCAATTTACATGGTAATAGATTGGAGATTGGTTACATTTATTTGTAATAGGGTTTAGCTATCAGTAAACTAACAGAAATTTGAATCATCTAACAGATAACACCTAACAGATGATACCTGCTCGAAATATTATACTATTTGTATGTATCTTCAAATAAAAGAGATTGTTTTGTCTATTACCTATTCTGTTAAAGTGTGAAAATTATTATAATCAAAGGATGGAAGTTCATTTGTGAGAAAAAAATGTCTATTGCCATGTGATTTCCAGTTATATTTTAAAGGTAATCAATACCCTTATGTCCTTCTAATGATCAGATTTTTATGTACAGATTCCATATTTTGGAAAATCCATATATATATTAAAAAAAAAAAAGAAAAGAAAATTCACCTTAACCACTATTTTTACCCAGAAAAACTAGTGTGATTTTCTCACTCTCAATTCTAGCCACAATATATTTTATATTTATTTTATATTTATTTTCTTTTTTTCTTCCTTGTTTGCCTAAAAGATTGGAAAGAAGAATCTTTCCTAATGTGTAGTCTAATGTGTAGTGTGGCTATTTTTAAGTAATTGACAAGTGTGAAGATAGGGAATAAGTCTTGCATTGTTTCTAAATACAAACAGAATGGAACGATGCCTGTAGACAAACTATAAGAAAACTCCACCTGTGCCTGATGCTCCAGGTGAGACACCCATTACAGTGTTCCAGCACCTTCTCTGTGCTCCTGGGTCCCACTACAGAAGAAACAGGGATTCAAAGGGATGAAAGGAGATGAGGAGGAGGGTTTAAGCATACAGTCTTTTCCTTATATGAATTCATGAGGTGTTTAGTCTATAATTCATTATACAGAACAGCCATTCAAGGATATAGAGTCAGTTCTATTCTGCTCAAATTCAATGGGAGAAAAAAAAAATCTATAAAAAAGGAGTTTTTTCCTTCCCTACTATGTAGATGGTGATAACCTTCTCTGCCCTTGCTGAATTGTTCCAATTGTCAGGGTATTTCTCATTTCCTGATCATATAATTTGATAAGCCAGAATGTGAACATTTCACAAAGGAAAAAAGGGGATAATTAATTCAAGGAAGATAATTTGTCTAACAACACCCGCAGGAAAGTCAGATGAAATTCCTCTGAGAATGAAGTAAGAAAACAATGGCAGACACCATTAAAAGTAATATTTTATGTATATCACATGCGCTCAACATCTCTAGTATAAAGAAAACAAGTTACAGCTGTTCTCCATTACAATAGATTTTTCAGAGGGAAAGCAGATATATCGATATGATTTTTATTATATAATTTATCTGAAATTTTATACTACCAGCATAAAATATTTCATAACTATGTTCTGTTATATATTTTAGGTACTTATAGACTTTCTGGATATACATATTCCTTCTCTTCCTATTCAGGACTGTGTTCTATATCTAAAGTTGAGTTTTTTACTACTCAGTCAGAAATAAGCTGGCCTGGTCTGAATGAGCCCCATGGGGCTTTAAGTAATAACCACACCTTCAATAAAATAAGTTACTCTCTTAATTTAGGTTTAGAAAATGAACTGTTATGTAGAAGTCTACCCACACAAACAATTTAATCACACCATGAGACTTCTCATTCTTATAAAAAATTAACATAAACTGGGGTATTTCCTAAATTTCTATTGAAATTTTGCTAAATCACAGTATCTTGTTAATTCCAGATTTGCTTGCAAAACCAGGTATTTTATCACTTAAAGTATTTCTGTTGTGAGAATTAGCAACAATGTTTGTATTTCATCTATGCTGCCTCAAATGATTTCTGTTGCCTTTATAACTATACTGTCCCAAACCCTGTCAGTATGGTCTTTCTCCTTCAGTCATACTGAAGTAATACTTGCTTGGTTTCAGTATAGTTTTGATGTGAAGATGTATGTTAAGAGTGACATTGTGTTCTTCTGAAACTGCAGTGTGTCTATGTATCTTTACATTCCTGTTTGCCTATTCAATCCCCTTTGCTTCCCAAACACTATAGCTTTCAATCAATCACACATTTCTTCTCAGCTAATCTCCCTCTACCAAGAATCTAGAAAATGGGCTGGAAAGAGACATGTTGCATGTGCTTTCCTTATGCAGCTACTTCAATCTGGAGCAATTACATTGGGGCATAGTTAGCTAATTCAGGATGACTTTTCCTTAATGTACCTGACTTTAGCTGGACCAAAGCTGGATCACTGAATAATCTGAAGAAAGTTTCATGTAACTTTTTAAATTTAGAACTTAAAATGCAATTTGACGTTCTGGGGTATTATATCGCAGTTAAACCTCAAAAAAAAAAAAAAGTAGTTTTGTTAGAGAGAAAACATTTATGAATTTCAGCAGTTCTCCCTTAATATAACTTTTAATAGCAGACAACTACATTATTAGATTTCTTTATGCAACTATAGATACTTGGTACTCTCAAGGAAGAATAAATGGAAAAATAATACTAAGGAATTTTATCTAAGTCTGCAATCCTTTACATGAATAGCTTAATGCAAATACACGGAATATCCCTTAGAGCAGTGGTTACTGCTTGACTTATCAAAAGGAAAAAGACAGTGTGAACGTGTAGTCATCATGTGCAGAAATGTCTGAAATAATTTTCAAGGTAGCATTAAGACTAAAATCCATTTATTAGCAGTTAGACAAATTTTATAATTTCTGTGCCTGAATAATTTTTATTTAAGTGGTGGGGCCTTTCTCATTTTAAAATAAGACAGGTTTTCTTCCATAGATTAAATAAAATATTAGCATGTTGTTAATCATCATAAAGAAATTGAGCTGTTGAGAATGTGGTCATTTGATGTTTACAAAGTATTCTAGGTTATGATTAGAACATGCAATACCCTATTTTAATAATATGACTAACAGGAATCTCATTTGTGTCATTGATGATTTGACTAAGGCCTTTCACTCCACTTTAGAAAATCTTTAGGAAAATGAAATGCTTCACTGGACTAAATAGCTTCATCTTCAACAGTCAGTATGCTTTTGAAGAACATATAAATGAAAATGAATTAATTCAAGGAGTGTTTTTCTGGGACTATGGGAGTCAGCATTGTACAGATAATTTTGATCCTTTTGTTATACATAGTGTTCTTCTTTTCCATCTTTAGTGGTAAATGTGTGCAGATAGAAGTCCAAACCCAAGACTGTTGAAGCTATCATCAAGAATGTATCTCTTGATACACACAGAGTTGGTCTGTAAAAACAGTGAATCTATTTGCAGAGAGTATATTATCTGTTGAACCTTCCAAATCTGTTGATCAAAGCAACCTGCACCAGCTCTGCAACTCTCCTTTAATGGCAATAAATAAATTATTCTCTGATACCTTTAATAATGGTTCCTTGTATCATATTCTGAGCATATATGTGACTATGCAACACCACCAAGTTTTTAGTTGGGTAGCAACTTTATTGTCACTCAAACTTTTTCAGTTTTGCTGAGCTAAACATCTAGTCAGGATGTAAGACTCTTAGTTCCACCTTGCTTTTGCCTTTTTCAGAAGTTCACAGAACAGCACAAAAAGGAAAGTCTCTAGAGAAACAGTTACAAAGACTGATTTATATGGCTTGTTTTCTTTCCCAAGCTTCTGGCTGTGATCCTTCAACCTGCTTCCTTCTAGCTTGAACACTTATTCCCTTCTGAGACAAGACAACTATATCTATCCAAAAGGAGACTACAACAGACAAAACCAAACATCCAAAAAACCCTAATCCCAAAAAGCAGAACAAATACTGTTCTCTGCCAAACACATACACACACAAAACAGTTCCCAGATCAGCTCTATGAACACAAAGCAGGGCTATCTCCAAAAGTCATTGAACGCATTTGCACTGGGCTTAGATGACAAGGTTTTGATAGTCAGGAGTCTGCAGAAGTGACCTCTCTGAGAAGAGTCTGCTCCCATGTTGGACAGAACCAGCTCCAAAAAGGACCAAAGTTTGAACCCATCGGAAACAATGGTGGTGCCCTTGTGATAACATATTTAAGAAAGAGTAAAAAAATGCTGCAAAGCAACAGTGACAGAAGGTCAATAAAAATATGTGAGAAACAGCCCTGCAAACATGAAGGTCAGAGAAGGAAGAAGAGATACTCCAAGTGTCAGGGCAGACCTTCCCCTGCAGCCCATGGTGAAGACCACGGGGCAGCAGGCTGTCTGTCTGCAGCACATGGAGGTCTCTGCTGGAGCCTGTGCACGACCCCACATTGCAGCAAGGGGATGAGCCCTGAAGGGATCTGCAGCTAGTGGAGCAGTCCATTCGTAAGGAGCACACCCCATGGGAAGGATACAAGCTAGAGCAGCTCTGAAAGAACTACAGATGATGCAAAGGACTCCACACTGAATCACGGGAGAACGTGAGGAGGAAGGAGAGGCAAAGACCAAGTGTAATGAACTAATCCCATTCCCCATTCCCAATTCACCTTTACTTCCCAGGTGAAGGAAAATTTAGAAGGGATGGGAATAAAGGAGTGGAATCTGGGGAAAGGAGGAGGTGGAGGAAATTTTTTAGTTTTGTTTTCACTTTGCACTATCTTACTTTGTTTTTATTTGGCAATAAATCAAATTAAACTTCTTTTAGTTGAGTCTGTTTATCTTTTACAATAACTGGTAAGTTATCTCCCATTCTCATCTCAACCCATGAGATTTTTCCTCTCATTTTCTTCCTCTGTTCTGCTGAGGAGGAGGAGTGGGAGCAGCTTTGAGGACATACTGCAGTCAGCCAAGGTTATCCAGCACATAGATGCATATAAATTTCACCTAAACCTGGCTGTCAAATGTAGACTTTTTCCAAGTTAGAAATGGAGTGCTCTCACACCCCCTACCCCGAAGAAAGAAAGTAATAATAAGACAAAGAAACCTAGAGCTAGGAGCTCTGATAAGACTGCAGCTCGGACTAAGCTCTTGTGGATTTCAGTTTCTGTAAGCTAAATCCTCTTAAACAAGTGAGTAAGCCTATGCAAATCATAATTTTACAAACTGAATCTGGTTAGATATCCCCTTGCCAAATTTCAGATCACCGATTCAGCATGCAAGAAAGTTAAAACTTATCCAAAAGGTTGTTTGTTTTTGTTTTGCTGTGTTTAGTTTTGTTTTGTTGTGTTTTGTTTTGTTTTGTTTTACTGGCCACAATGGAATGCATTTTCCTGAAATCATAGTCTTTAAAGCTACTAAGTGTTTTGCTTGAATTTGCTCATAAGCACTTCAAGTGAGATAGCCACTGAGTACAGACCATTTCAGCCCAAAAACCATTAAAGGTCAGAGTTTCTAAATGGTAAAGAATAATTAAACTAGTTCTTATCTTACTTAGGAAATGATGATTCAACCTCAAAGTAATTAATTGGTTTTGCCAATAATATGTTTTATTGTTTCACTCTATATTATGGTTAAAATAAACAAAATAGAGAAAAGAGTTTATTTGCATAGTGATAGGAGAAGAATAACTAAAATTTAGACAGGAATTTTCCCCACTACACCAGAAACAACTGTGACTGTATATCCAACCTGTAATATTAAAATATTCGAAAAATGTCAATGTGATGATGAGAGTAAATTTTTCAGTCCATGTATTGAATTAAATTTATCTATAAGTTGCACGTGATCAGCTTTAAGGGCATATTTGCAGATAAAAAAAGACTAAGAAATATCTAAAGAGCATGAGAGGAAAGCATAGCATTCCAAATTGCACATACATCCAATTTAATATCAATTTTTTAAAGATAAAAATCAATAACTGAAACTAAAAGTATGGCTTCTAAATTATAAAGATACTTAATGAATGGTTTAATGTTTTTCTAAGCTATAAGTTTTAGATCAACTACAGGAGACTGAACATAACCACGAAAAAAAAAAAAATTATTTCATTTCTTCTTCCTCTTGTTTTTTCCTTCCCGTGTCCATCCCCTTGCTTTACTGAACCTTACTGACAGCTTATACAACTTGGAATATAAATAGTAATGTTATTTATTGAAACAGAAATATAAGAGAAATTAGGATCACAGAAAACTGAAGGACTGATTCAGACTGATTCAAAACATATTATATTCTAATAGTTAATTAATATTTAATTTTCCTTGATACACAGCACAGTGTCTTTGTTTTAGGTCTAATGACCTCATTTTCCATAGTCTCTGTTAAAGGCATTTCCATTAAATATGATGAGAAAGCGAAATTCAATTCATGTAATTCAGGAATATTTTTCAGGAATTTTATTGATGTATGTTTATTATAAAGTACATTATCATATAAAAGTTACAAGACAGAGTCAAATAATAGCTTACTGTCCTATGGTACAAATCCCTGCACATGCTACTTCATAATGCTTACTAGATACAGCTTTTTATCTGCCCTAGTGCTGCACAGCAGTGCTGATGATCAGGTGTTCGTGGTGTTCCTCAGGGTCAGTTATTGAGACCAGCACTGTTTGACACAACATAGACAACAGGAATGAAGGCATCTGTAGCAAGTTTGCCAACACCACCAAGGAGTGTGGTGCAGTTGACACGCTGAGAAGAGATGTCATTCAGTGACAGACACTTGAGAGCTGGGCCTGTGCAAACCTCATGGAGTTCAACGAGGGCATGTGCAAGGTCTTGCACCTGGGCCGAGGTAACCAGTAGGCTGGGCAGAGAATAGATTAAGAGCAGGTCTCAGGAAGACTTGGGGCAGCTTGTTGACAGAAAGCTCAACATAATCCAGAAAACCAACTCTATCCTGGGCTGTACCAAAAGGAATATGATCAGGAAGGTGAATGCGGTCAAGGAAAGTGATTCTGCCCCTCTATTCTGGTAAGATCCCCACTGGAATAGACAGCACAGGAATGAACCTGTTGGAGGAAGTCCAGAGATGGGCCACTGAGGTGATGAGAGAGCTGGAGCACCTCTCCTATGAAGACAGGATGAAAAAGTTGAGGTTGTTTTTCCTAGAGAAGGGAGACCTTATGTCTAGCAGCCTTCCAGTTTCTCCAAGGGCTACATGGAAGTTGAAGAGGGACTTTTACAAGGGCGTGTATTGAAAGGACAAGGAAAAGTAGCCTTATATTGCAAGAGGAGAGATTTAGATCAGACATTAGGAAGAAATTCTTTACTGTGAGTCACTGGAACAGGTTGGCCGGAGAAAATGTGGATGCCAAGTCCTTGAAAGGTTTCAAGAACATTTTGATTAGCGCCCTGAGTAAGCTGATCTAGTGGGTGGCATCCCTCTTATAGTGGAAGAAAGAACTAAATTATTTTAAGGTCTCTTCCAAGCCAAACCATTCTATGATACTATAAAAAACTTATATTTAAAGGAGTTATGTCAAGGCACTTGAAGATGCAATAATGTTTATTTGAATTGTGCATACATTACTTGATAGCTGAGTTAAAAGGATTCAAGCATATGACAACATGAATAGCCTGATGGCCATAAACCTATTACCATTTTCATTTACTTATGAAAAATAATACAGATGATGAAGTGAAAAAAGTGAAGTTAAATAGCACTTAGAAATCTGCTCTCTTTCTCAGAAACTTCATTGATTTCAAAGAAGTGATAAATATTATGAGTCAAGAGAGCAACTATAGCTTCTTGTTTACTGTTTCTGACTTAAGACAAAGAGCAAGATTTCCTGGCAAGGTAGCCTAACAGTCTCAAACACTTCTGCTGTAATACTATGAGTACAGCATGAGTTTTCCCCACAAAGTAGATGGAAATAATTATAGATTTAATATTCCAAGTGATATGAAAGCAAATAAAATACACCTGGGCCTCGGCAAATCAACAAACTCTTAGAACAAAACAGCAATTATGCAGCAATTACTCTCATTGTCAAACCTCAATGTTCAACCTGAAGCTGATGAAAATTGCTCTTTACGTTCCAATCTCACGTGAGATCTAGAAGCTGCACTGCTTTTACAGTCTGCTCCTTTACACTATCATATTTGGGGAAAGCTTTTAACTGGCATTGTAGGAAAAATTTATCATTAAAAACTTGATTATTGCCCTGCCATAAATGGTCAGACATAGTATTTCTGTCACTACATCATCTGTTATGCTATAGCGCCACTCTTCCGAGTATTATATTCAAAAGAGCCCATAGGTACAATGATTCAAAGATCACTTCATTAGTACTGGACAGTTTCCTGAAAATAAGAGTTGTTCCTTCAAAAATGTCACCATGCTACTCTTAAGGTAATGCAGAGACTGAAAATCTCACAAGACATTTGAAAGAAAGCTTACAAAACAAAAACTCAGAGAAAATATCTTGAAAGACATTCACTACAACTTGGTGTTCTATAGTATCATAGGCTTCTTGTTAAATTACACATAGGAATTTCTTCCTCCACAAGAAAAAAATAGTAAGTCAAGAAATATTCTTGTTAGAAATGATTTTTAAAATGTATCAGTTAATTAATAAAGATGAACAATATTTATTTCCAACCTTAAAACTGAAGTTACAATGAAGACAAGCTGCTGAAGGTTAGCATAGTGACCTCAGGTAAAGTTGAAAAAGAATTCTAACACTAAGCTAAAATTAAAGGTGTGCATGTCATGATAAAATATTTATGCAGATGTCCAATCACAAAGTAAAATAAACATAGTCATACTTTATCCTAAAGTAATACAAAGGTTGTCAAGCAAGTCTTAGGCTGGAATTCTGTAATATTCACTAAGTGCTACAAAACTGCAGAGCATTTTAAAACCTTTTTTTCCAGAATTAAAAAAACAAAAAAAGCGTTACATTATTTCACCTGCAGTGATTAATAATCAGTAGCAGTATGGTTTGTTTTTTATCATGTAAGATAAGCATCAGAAAATTATTTGGCTCCCCTATAAGCTCACACTTTTCAGAACAATGAAACTTTTTCCTGTATATTTCTCTTCCAGGAAGGAATTAAATCCTCTCTTAGCTATCACTTTGGTGCACATACTCCAAAGAGAATTGTCTAAAAATGTAACTTGAGGACAAGCTGTTTTCTAGTGCAGCAGAATAAACTAATCCCAGTTTTGACATGGAAAAATCTCATGAGGAAACAGTGCAGACAGTCTACAGCCACAGTAAGCAGTGTAAAGTGCATTGGGTATGGCTGGAATGGAGTCGCCTTTCCCCACAGCAGTCTCATGGGGCTGTGCTTTGTATCGTTAGCTAGAATATGGTGATGACACATTAGTGTTTCAGCTAGTGCTAAGAGGTCCTGATACAGCATTAAGGCTGTCTCTCCAACCAAACTGAAGTTGGGGACTTCAACTTGCCAGATGTTAACCATGAATGCTACAGAGCTGATAGAAACAGGCCCAGAAGATTCCTAGAACATCTGGTTGATAACTTCTTGATACAGGTACTAAAGGAGATGACTAGGAAAGGTGTTCTCTTTGATTTGTCACTTGTTAATAAAGAGGGGGTCTGTAAAGATTTAAAGAGCACAATGAACTGTCTCAAATACTGTCAAAGAAGGATGTTCCCATAAGATAAGCTGCCATACAGGAACTTAAGCACAGATGGCAAACAGGAAGGTGTTAATACCGTACCTAACAGAGGGAATGTTTTTGAATTAGCACAAGGGACAAAATTCTATTGTGCAGACTGTGGGAAAAGCACAGATGGCAACAACAGGAAGATGCCAGGCCTGGTGAGGTAGATCTGGGTAACCTATCTGGACAAAAATTCCCAACATGGCAAACTGTGAGAAATGGCAAAATGTGAGAAAGGTAGCAAGCCCTTATACACATGCCAGCCCAAGCTGTGGGAATGGCATTTACACTCTGTGGATACCTGGGACACGGACTGGGTAAAAGAGTACCACCCTCCTTTCCCTCCCTACTGCGAAGACCAGAAGGACTGATGAGATGCTACAGGAACCCAGGTGGTGGTATCTTTTGTTAACACACTCACCACCTCTCTTCTCCACTTTCCCTCTCTCTCCTCCTCCCCTCCCTCGCTCTCCCCCCACTCTGTCCTCCACACACTTTCCTTTCCCCCTCCTCTCCCTTCCTTTCTTCTCTTCCTATCTATCTTGCTACCCCACATTTACTGTTAAAGAAAAGCTGTACTGACACTGGCATAAGATCTTGTCTGCACCTTAATTCGGGCAGAGGCATCTCTTAATAATCTTATCCTAATATTATTTTGGAGTCAGCAGTGGGGTCATAACAGGCTCATGGATGAAGTTGTGATTGATGACCATATTGGCTACAGGATCAATAAACCAGTTGGGTTTATAATATCTAGTAACAGGAGGAAAACTGTCAGAAAAACTTCACCTCTGGATATAAGAAGAGCAGACGCTTTTGAAGCTGCTGAGATTCATCAGTGCTGGTCACTTTTTAAATGCCACCTCCTTAGTGCATAGGAGCAGGCAATTCCAAAATGTCAGGCAAGCAAGGCAGAGGGCTGACTTGGTTGAACAGGGATCTTCTGGGGTTAAAGTGAAAAAAATAAAGTGTATTGCCAGTGAAAGCAAGGTTGGGTGACATGGGAAGAATGCAGAAATACAGGAATACTCGCCACTGCAGGGAGAAAATTCATGTTGCCAGAGCTCAATTAGAGTTGAATCTGGCCAGAACTATGTGAGATAGTTAAAAGAGCTTGTTAAAACGCATCAATAGCAAAAGGCAGTGCAAAATATCATCATCCTGTTGCAATATGAGGACAATCACCTGAAAAACAGGTACATAGACAAGGAAGGGATGTTCAATGTTTTCTTTGCTTCAGCCTTAAATACTGATTAGGGGCTATGGGTTTTCCATTGCTCTGAGCTGGAGGGACCTGTTTGCAGCATGATAAACTCCCAGGAAACTCCAAATTTGTGTGGGATCGGCTGCTCCATCTGGATCCCTGTAAGTCTCTGGGGCTTGGTAGGATTCATCTGAGAGCACTCAAAGAACTGACTGATGTCATGGGGAAACTTCTTTAAGTGATTTTTTTAATCTTCTTAGGAATCTGGAGAGGTACCAGTTGATTGGTAATGCATCCCAGTTTTCAAGAAAGGTAAGAAGAAAGACCCTGAAAACTACTGTCAGTCTCACTTCAGCCCCTGATAAAACTATGGAAAAGACTGTTTTGGGAGTTATTGAAAAACACCTAAAGGACAACAAAATTGGGAGGAGTTATCAGGAGCTTTTAGGATAATGTCTTACCCCTTGAATATGTAACTACAAGCTTAGTCTGAGAAATATGCATACAGGCAAACTAACATACACCTACAATATAAAGAAAGCAGAATTCCTTTGGCCCTAAGGGTTACTGCTAGGCAGGCAGATCAGTATATTGACAGTTAGGTATTAAATCTGTATAACAAAAAAAAAAAGACATAAAGGATTATTGCAGGCAAAATGTGGATGGAATAAATTTCTTTATAGTGATTGCTTAAATACTAGTTTTATGGATGGACACAGTTTTATTTATGTCAGTTACCATTGTTAAAAAAGTTAGACTATGCTTTTAAATGAGCTTGAGATGAAAAATTTTGAGATCGTCTACAGAGAAGAGAAAGTAAATAGTAAAATGTCCTTCTAGACAGCTGGAGACAAGAGTACACTGTTGCAGTTAAAAATATGATGAGAAGAATCTAAGTTGGAGGTTGTGATGTAAATGTTAACACCATTAAATGGATGACAACAATTAATGTATAAACCTGGAGAGAATGAAAAATCACAATTTTAACATCTGGCCGTCTCTCATGTGAATTTAACTTTTGGAATGTCTAAGTTGAGATCCTGGTGCCTGAGCAATAAAAAAATACTAGCAAAGTATATGAAAGATAAAAAGCATCACCTAGTATTGCAGTTTGGTTAGCAGCAATAAAGCCTGAGTTGTGCATCATACAATAAGAAGTTATAGCAGTAGTTTTTCCACTAATTCTGATTTATTCTTATCCCATTTTTCTCCACATATAACACTAGGATAATAATGATCTTCTTTCTCTTGAAGTGAAGAAAGTATTACAATTTTTACAACTACAATTATTTTAATATTTGTTATAATTAGAAAATAAGATCATATATATGTTAAAACTATGGATTGTTTACTTATTTCAGGCTTCAAAAGAGTGTGCAGTAAATAAGGCAAAGGCCAACACTTGAATTATGAACTTAAAAATATTAAACAGCTGCCACATACTCAAGACACCATTCATCCAATGCAATGAAGGAGACAGGGAGCCTAAGGGAAATACTGTGTGACTGTGTAATTAAAGACTATGCTAATGAATTTGTGCACAGAGGCTGAAATAGGCTTTCATGAGTAACTTATGTACTGACACCTGTTAATTTTTGAAAAATTGACTTTGCAAAAAAACTATCCTCTGTAAAATCCATCCCACCGTTTTTTAAATTCAATCCACTTCATAGGTAGGTTAAGCTAAAGACAGAAACATCATATATTGTTTAAATAAACTTTTCACCTGTACTATACTAGGTTTTACTAGCAGTTTTTGAAAATGAACTACTGTAGCACAGACTGAATCAGAGGTCTAATGATAAACAGGTTGTGGGGAAATCTTAATTCCAGCACAGCGGAAAAGAAAAACTGTGACCCATGCTGGTGCATGTCTCAAACATCACCCATTCAGTTGCCAAAATAATGGAAGTCTCGAGAGAATAAACAGGTTTCAGATTCATGCTTGCTCTTCCTACAGAAAAAAAAGTCTGATTTATAAAATAGTACTGGGTATATGAGTTATCTCTTTACTGAAATGGTCACTTTAAATACCTCAAAGCTGTAATTATAGACTCAGAATTTAAAATATTAATTACATTTGAGTTTAAATTTCTAAACAGAAATAGGTATTTTTTTAAATCATGAAAGAGATAATTCTATATCAGAAAGAAATCTAAAATGTCTACATTTTAAGAGAAGGAGCACACAGCTAAGCAGATTTTTTTTTTTTCTGGTGACTATTATCTAATGAAGAAATGGTCTTGCTTTCAAAACATTGTTATTCAGTTAGGTTTGTGTGTGCTTACATTAGTTATTAGTCACTCATCTAGTTAAAGCCTGCAAAGGAGCAACATTCAGATAAAATCAATTTTTGGGGTTTCCATATGCTTTTTTTATTGTCAAGACTATTCAAATATTTTTATCAAAACTAAGCATTAAAGATTATAAAGATCAGAAAAGCGTGAGAAGTTATCAGATAAGGTGTGCCTAGATTTTGTAGTCATGCTTTTGTTATGTGGCAGGGTTTTACCAATTAAGATATTGCTCTTTTTAATGGTTCTAAGGACTTAAAGAGCACAGCTGCCTCTCTCAAAACACAGTGAAGGCCACAGAAGGAACTTGTCACAAAATAAGCCACCACAGCAAGAACTTGCGATGAGCGCAGAAGGCAGAAATTTGCAAACGGAAGATGCTGATTCCAGGCCTGACAGAGTTACAATCTGGTTAGCACACCCTGGTTAATGTATCCAGGAAAAAATTCCCACCCTAGCAAAAGGTGGGAAACAAAGTAACTGCTCATGTGGAGAATCACAGAATATCCTGAGATGGAGGAGGCCACGAGGATCATCAGCTCTTAAGTGAACGGCAGATACAGGGATTGAATCCACAACAATGGCATTATTAGTACCAAGTGAGCTAATCTCAGGGTACATGTATTGCCATAAATTATGGGAGCACCATCTGCACCCCATGGATACCTGGAACTTGGACTGTACAAAGGTGGTACCCCAGAAAAATTCTGGGAACTCCACCACTGAGAAGTCCAGGGTGAAGAAAGGATGCTACTGGATCCATAGGTGTAACTATTTTCCATATTTTTGACTTCAGCATTTGGTCTCATTTGCATCTTAATTTGGGCAGAGGCATCTCTCACTAATTAGATCATAACAATAGTTTATGGGGAGAAAGTAGATACAATAAATATTCTGGCAGTAGTTTTGGTAACTTTAACTTGTAGTGTCAGGTGAATGTGGTGTGCATAATGCATTATATACCATCTCTTCAGTCATGTATAAAAAGTTTGCTACAATAGGACAGAATCTCCCTCATGGACCACCATTTGAACACAGACTGACTAAAAATAAAGTTGCTTTTCAATGATAGGCAGAATCCAGTTATTAATTTTTTTTGCCACAAAGGTTGGCAGGCAAAACTGTTACCATGACTAAGATCTGTCAGAGAGCCACCACAGTTTTTCAACTTTTCCATGTTTCCATGGAAGTTAAGTAGATTAATTAGATCACTTTTTAAGAAGGACATGTGAGGTACTTTGGAAACTATTCAGCCTGCAAATCTTCTTCATTTGCTAGAACTGCAAAATCATGGATGATGCATTTTTCAAAACAGAAACTAAATGAAAATTGTGTGCTAATTTTTGAGCTTCCACAGAGCAGAAAATCAGTTGGACTTACAGAAAGGATCAGGGAAAAACACCAATGTGTGACATAATTATCTCTACATCATTCCTGCAATTTCAAGGTCAGATCATTATGGAGATGGCAACAGGCATGGAGCCATGACAAAGAACTTGAAAGCAGACAATGACCTCGAAGACAAAGTAGGAAAAAGCATACAAAACAATGAATTCCAACAAATAGCATGTGCAAACAAAACTACTTCCCTCATGACCACCAAGGAAGATACTTAAATTCAGATGGACTGCCATGCATCCCTTGGAATTCCTTTAAGTGCCTTTACTGTTTCTATTGATTTGAAATGCATGCACACAACCAGAACAGATTTAAAGCAGCTAGAAAATATCAAGCACTGAGTATTGTATTTAAGTTACACTTCATAACATTCTATTAAAATTAGTTTTATTAGTGACAGCTCCCTGTAATTTCTAGATATAGAAGTTAACTGGGGATTCCTATGTCTCTTTGAATTACATTCACTGATTCAAGAGGCAGAATGTAAACTGGGCTTGTTATGGATTTAGAGACTAAGACTAAAGTATGTATATGTCTACTGTCATCTAATGGAAGCCTGAAAATGAACTAAAGAAATAGAAAATGAAAGAGCAAGAGAAGGAAAGATATAATATTATCATTGGTCCTCAATGTCACTTACAAATTCTGCAAGACATCATTTCCTTTGTGAAGACAAGTTTTTTAATGAAGCTGGCAAAAGAAATAAGAAATATCCTTTGTTGCAGGGAACCTCTATGGAGAAAAAGGAATCAAATCTGGGACTCTGTGTTTTACAGCTGGAAACTGTTTTGCCTTTTTGAAGACTGACAGGTATTATAGAAAAAGTCAAAGTCAGATACATTCTAGCAGATGCCAATTACTGAAAAGCAGGTTCAGCAAGTCTAGGTGAAATAAACATATTCCTACACATTTATTTAATTTCATAAATGCAAGTGTTAAATGTAAACTCAGGATGGCAGTATTGAACAGGCCAAACTTTCACTTGAATGGTCTGACAGTGACAATGGAATCTCCAACAAGATTTGGATCCCCTTGGCAAGAAAAATAAATGTTCACTTCTGCAAGATAGCTGGGCATGGAACACTTCTCTGCACAAAATGCTTTGCGATCTGACTTTTATTGATAATTCACCTCGTCTCTTACATTTTCCATTCCATATCCGCATTATGATTTCAAGAGGTTGTGCTTTACTCTGTGGGCTGCCACCCCTGCTTCTCAATAGGCAGTTCTATGAAACTGCTCAAGATCTAAATTTGATTGACCACACCAACTCCATTACTTTAGGAGTAGTTAACTTTATTTTACACTGAACCTCACTTTACACCAGCTGTTTTAATGAAATTACAGGAATTTGAAATTAGGTCTTAAGTGAAATGTTCATTATTTCTCTATAACTTAATATCTGCTACTAAATATTTCCTTTCACAGAAAAATTCTGAAGACAAGTTGCCATAAGAAGCTGAAAAGGAGCTAAGAAAAACCCAACAAAACAGCTACCTCATTTTATCCTTTAGTCAAGTGGCTGAAGTTCTTTTCTCATATAGAAACTGTATTTATACATGCATTTCACTGAACAAAAGAAACTTGGATACAAAGTTTATACTTGAAATACACTAAACAATCTGCTCATTAAAAGAGGTTTCTGTGGCAACAAAACCTATTGGTATTGAATCACATTCATTTCTGATGTACTTCAAGTATATTACTGGCAGTTTGGTAATGGTGGAAGAGGGACAGGAGTAACATGAAATTGAAGATGCATTGGACTCAGATCATAGCCCTATGTTGTTATAATTCATCTTAACTATTGGCTTTGGTCACAACACAGTACCAAATTCTCCACAATTATCTTTACTTCTCCTCAATAAATCAGTCTAGGGTTCAACCATACCCTAGAATGTTGACAATTTTATAAAAGGACCATTTAAGTCTGGCAAGAATGTTACTTGAAGTGCTCCAGAAAAATAAAATAATAGAACTAATATGTCAGCAAACAACAATAAACCTTCCCTATTTACAATAAATGTGGCTTTTCAGAAATATCATAACTAATAGAAAAAGTGAGAAAATGAAAGTTTTTGCAAACAGATGCACATCATAGATGACAATAAGTACATCCTTTAGCATAGAAATAGTAGATTTAAATGCATTAATTTTGACTGCACTAAAGATTGAAAGCTAGAGATAGGAGCGTTGACTTTATGACCAAATAATCCATGGGTGTAAAGCAAACCAGAATTCAACTGAAACAAAAGAATCTCAGGTAACATTAAGTTGTGTCTCTCCAAATGTCTTAGGAATAGCCCAATTTGGGCAAAACCTAAATGTTTTTTCTTTTTAAATTGCTATCTAAATCTGCGCTTCCCTCCCCCACCCCCTCCCCACTTGCTGAATGAAAAGTATAGCTAAATCACTATATTTTAAAATAAAGGTGAGGTTGTTAGGTTTTTACAGTAGTATTGGTCTCACTGGAAACAGGAAGCTTACAGCCACTGAGGAAGACTGAAATGGTGATCTTTTTGATCAAGTTAGTTCTGGCTTGCTAGCCACAGAGACAAAAGGAATAAACTAGTTATGGACTGGCTGTCCATACATTTCCTGCACAAAGCCTCACACTAACAGAATATACTTAAATGGAAGTATTTACTCCAGAATTTAGCTAACAGACAGTTTTGCTTTAGCAAACATATCTATGAAAAAAGAGGGCATCTGCAGGAAGAACTGTACTCAGCATTGGTGAGGCCTCACTTCAAGTACTGGATTCAGTTCTGGGCCACTCACTTTAAAAAGACAATGAGGTGCAAGAATGTGTCCAGAAAAAGACAACAGGGCTTGTGTAAGGTCTAGGAAATATGTCTTGTCAGGAATGGTTGAGGAAGCTGTTTTTGTTTAATCTCAAGAAGAGGATGCTCAGTGGGGACCTCATTGCTCTCCACAAGTACCTGAAAGGACAGTGTAGTGAGGTGGGAGCCAGTCTATTCTGCTGAGAAACAGAGAAAATTGTCTTAAGCTGAGAAAAGGGAGATTCAGATTAGCTATTATAATAAAAAAAAATGTCACTGTTAGGGCTGTCAGGTATTGGAACAGGTTGCCCAGGGAGGTGCTGGAGTCACCATAGCTAAGAGGTGTCTGGATCTGGTGCTGGCTCATCTGTTTTGGTAGTTCAGTGTTTGCAATGGTAGTGCTGAGTAAACAGTTGGATTGGATGATCTTGAATAACTCTTCCAACCTTGATGATTCTATTCTAAGAAAATGTTTTCCTGGCCTGGAAGGTAATAACTAGTTACTACTTAGATAACAGAGAGAATAAAACTCTTAAAAATTTAGAACATGCCACAAATGTAATGATTTTAATTATGGTTCATATGTCTAGACAGATATCCTAAATATAGCCATTGTAAAATTATTACAAAAGACTCTTAAAAAGAACTAAATAAACTATAGAAATCATAGGGAAAATATTTCTGGGACTAGTCAGCTGGGTAATAAGGCCATGTTAAAGCAAATTAATTTTATAATCCTTAATAACAGCTTGAAGAGGTCAAAACTAGAAAACTTCCAATCACTACTCTACATCTTTATATGATTATTTCTAACCTACATTTGTATTTTGGAAAGATAAATAGAAAAAAATCTCATAATACTTGTAGAAAAACCCATGAAATAAAACCAGTTTTAAATACTCATTGAAACAAGGGTGGAAGTGGGAAGGAAAAGCAAATAGTTTGAAAAAGGCATTGACAATCTTTTTTCAGCTCCCTGCTGGGTAATATAAGCATATCACCAATAGGTCTGGGACTTAAAATTGTTGAACACAAAAAAAAAAAAATTGATCCACCATCTGTTTTTCTTAAAAACAGACAATTAACAATTTAATTGACTTGGCACACCATATATTACAGTACATATGTCACACTAGATGAAGTGATTTGGTTTCTATAAAGTTGTAGAAAAGGTGCCTTGAAGCTTTTAGATTATTCTTATTTCTTGGTTGAAATATTTTAGAGATACTTTTTCATTTTGAGAAAAAACCTATGCCCAGGGCTTAAATTCTGTCATGTGCAGCTTTTAGTCTTTTAAAATGCAATGCTAAAGTAGGAAAAAATGCACCATACTGATTTGCCAAATGTTATTTATTACAGTGTGTCTGTGCTTTCATTTTATGAAGCCTGTGGCTGGACCGTCACATTACAGGTGTCCTTTAAGTTGAAATAAAAAGTTAACAGTAGTAATTGCTATGTTAACTGAATACATAGTATATTCCTACTGCCCAGGTATAAGACATTTTCCCAGATTAGAAGTACACTTACACAATATACATTTTCAGTATTATTTTTGATAAAATTTATCTATTTCTTACTATGCATTTAAGTGGTTAAGCATATAGAGAAAAATAACCAATATGAGGAGAAAATAATATTAGCACAGTATGCTCGAATAAACTAATTGCAACACAGTATCTTTAGATTAGCCATAGTACTCAATGGTTTCTATCATCTGATATGAAGTTATTTTTTAACCTAAATATGATTTACAGATGTCAATAGAAAGCAACCATATGCTCTAGGGGGGTTTTTTTCATACTTTTTTTTCATACAGTTAGGCTTATTATAAGACTTATTATGCAGTCATGTCCATAACCTACAGCTATTACATTCATATCTGTTTTAAGTAATTGCAAATAATTCTAAACAGAATTCTAAAAAATGCATGGTTGTATGTAATAAATTGTTGACAGCCTCCAGGTCTTACCAACAAGGAAGTGATTGTATTCAACAGCACACTCCATTTTTGTCACTCACAGTTAAGGCCACCATATTTTGTTCTCCCCTAAATTTAGCCAAAAATTTTAAACTGAAAGATCTTTTTAATTTCATTACTACTGACAATGCTACCACCAAAAAGTTTATTTTTTTTATATAATTCACTATTTTTAGAAAGTCAAGCACAATTCCTTCCTCCTTTAGAAATTCCTAGTTGTTAAGGCAACCATTTTCTCTATGCACCTGTATGTCTTTACTGCAAATCTGGTCTATAAAAAGAGTAATTTCTTTAATTATAGTGACCTTTACCACTTGTCTGGCTTTTCCCTTATCCCTACCTCTTCATAATTGAGATGTTGATTACTTTTTTTATCCCCTCAGGCTGAAGAAAGAATTCTTTAAACATCATTTTTCTCCATAGAACTATTTCAGACACCTATTACGTTTCACAATTTTTAATGTATAGCTATTATATATATATAAATTATATGTGATCTAATTGTTAGCAACACAGAGACAATAGCCTGGAGAGAACTCTGGGTTCTGGAGGCCTAGTTTAAAAGCAGTTAAACTTTCTTTTTAGGAAGGTTATGTAGTGTAGTTCCTACCCCATTAACATTAAATGGCCACAAGTGTTGCATTGACCTGCCATGGCAGGGTTCAGTGTTTGGCTGTGTTTGCATTGACCAGAGCTGCTTTTACCTAATTTAAGCCAAAACAGAAGATTTTTGGCAATGGTGTGACCTATTACTTATCCTGTCTGAGATTTTGTGCCAGTCACATGCAGGGAAGCTCTGACTTGGGGGTAGACACTGTATAATACTCAACAGCCCTTGGTGGTTGTGGAAATAGGGGTGCAAGGCAGGGGAGTGTATTCCGCAAATTCAAAAGAGTAAGTGGGAATTTAAACAGAAGAGAAAAAGAAACCAACAACACAAAAACCCTAAAACACAAACAAGCTGGCTGTTTGAAGAGATATGTAAGAATGACTGCCTAAGGAGATCCAAAGGGGAAGGGAATGCCACTAGAATCATCCTATTTCTCCAAGCAATGAACTCAGGATGCTGATAATTTGTAGTACATTCCTCCTGACTGCCCTCTGCAAGTGGAAGGCAAATGTTAATGTGAAGGCACAAAAAAACATTGGAAAAGTGAACTTAAATCGTGGGAAAAGGAACAGATACTAGCAAAGTGCCATCTTATCTACATTGTTAATAAAATTACTTTGTGTTAATTAGACAGTCTGAATGCTAGATTTAAAACATGAATTAGACAAAGAAGAAATTCTTAGTTCTTTTTATAATTGTGTTCCCTTTTGCTAATTCTTAAACTGAATGTATTACACCACTGAAGTGCGAGTTGCTCTTTACCCCTTCCTTTGGCTATGTCTGGATGATACAGCTCTCATCATCTTAGTTTCTTCAGATCATCTCTTTGAAATGCTTCCTCAAAGAGGAAGAATTTCAAGCCCCATGACTTTAGGGACAAGGTGTTCAAAATTTCACCAAGCAAAAATTTTTGAAATTCCTTCTTTAAATTTGGAATATCAATTTGTTTCCCTGATTACTTCCAAGAATGCACTTGAGTTTTAAATAACATCATCAACAGTTCTTCTAATTTCCATTATTATTAAATGCCTACTAAAATCACCTTCTAAGGTTGACTTTTGAGCTCACATGTTTCATGTTAACTTCTGTATTTGTTCAGTAATTTACATTAATATTCAGAGAAAGTTGTCATAATATCTCTTCAATTACCATTTAACTAAAATATTTGACCTATTTAGTAAAGTTCATTTTCTTCACAAATGGATCTCTGTAACAATCCAAACAATTTAATTTAAAATTCTTAAGTGACTAACAAAAGCAATAATCAAGATTTGTTAGTTTAGAGGCACATCCTCATATCTCTGTATTTTTTCAAGTAATTTAAAATGCAGATTTAGTTGATATTTTACCCTATGGCTTTACATGTTTCTCTGTATTTGTTAATCATTAAAAAAACCAACCAAACAAACAACGACAACAACAAAAAAAAAAGCTGCTACCATCTTTCCATTTAAAAACAAAAAACCCCTATTATCTGCAGAATTTGAAACAAAGACTTTAAATGCCTTTCTGTATCACAGAAGTTGCTTGAAACAGTTTTAAATTTCCAAGATATGGTAATTTCAAGTTCTTCTCTCCTAAGCCCCAGTTACAAGTAGTTCGAAACAGCATCCCAAGACTCAGTTTAGCTGAGAAGTCAGCTTTGGTATTCTTTAATTAGCTGTCTCCATCACCTGTCAGTATTAATAAAATTTTTACCACAGAATTACAACTTTATTCAGTTTTGCTTTCACATTGCAGTTGCACTTTCATGTAGGTAATATAATTGAAATTGCACATACACATTAGATTATTCAACTGCAAAAATATGTCTGTGTGTCTGGTTTGGTTTTTTTTTTGTTTGTTTGTTTTTTTGGTTTTTAATATTGAAGATGTTCCCACTTGAGAGAGTCTAATTTTTTTTACCCATGGTAAAGGAAAAATATAGAACTCTAGTTGATATAAACCATAAAGGAACAGGTATTTTCCTGGTAGTTCTCAATGTGACAAAACTATACCACAGAAAACTGTCTCCAAGGGACATTGGATTGATATAAAATGTTTTTACTGTCAGTATTGTGACAAGTAATCTAGAACAAGAAAAACCTGAAAATAATTTTAGAGGAATGCCATAAAAAAGTGCAAGTTTATATTTCAAAATCCTCATTTATTTTTTCTGCTTAAAAAACACAAATATTTATTTCCCAGGTTATTTCCAGAATTACATAGTATATAAATGTTGAAAATTCTATTGCAATGGGTGGTAGTTTTGTGATACCTAAAGTTACAAATGGAATAATAGAAGGAAGCTCTCATGGAGAGCATAGGGAAAAAATTTTTTACCCTCCCATCACTATTTTTTTTTTTTTACTTTAACTTAGAGATTCTAGATAATAAAACTAATTCTGATTATTCACTGTGTTTTTAGAGTGAATGGGACTAGAGACTGCATCAGAACACTGTGGTCTGGGAAAATATAATATTTGCCTGGTCATATCACCTTGGAGCTTCCTAGGGTTTCTCTGTCACCCCCTTCCTCAGGTGTTCAATCAGACTTCATGAATATTCCTGAAGTTACAAGGAGGTTCAAATGAGTTACTCTCATCATCTATTACTTCAGCTTAGCAGGTCACCTTTTACATGATTTGCAAGAGTTTCAATATGCAAAATATGTCAGCCTAGAGAAAGGGGAGAGGGGAAAAAAAAAAAGAAAAGGAGAGAAGAATGAGATGGAAAGAGAGAGGGAGTAAGAGTGGGGGAGAAGGAGAGATTAAAGGAGAGAAGAGAGTGGCCCTGGCAAATAGACCTTTTTGTGTAAATGGAAGGACTTTTCTACAATATCTGGAGAATCCATTAATTGCAAATGAGAAAAGATATGGCCAGATACTAAAACAGAGAAATGTGATAGCAATAACAACAACAACAAAGGTATTTTGGGCGTTGCTTAGAGAAAATAGACTCAGTGTTTAGAGAGCTTAGCACGTCCTTGGAGGACTGGCCAGTCAGTGCAATATTTTGTTTTCTGATAAAATTGAATCTTTCAGCATTTTGCAGATGCTGCTAGTGGTTAAATAAAAAACAACAAAAAGCTAAAGCTAAAGGCAAGGACAGATGCCACTCTCTTTCATTCATTAAAGAAAAAAAGTTTAAAAGCCTAGATTTAGAATTCAAGGATAAAGATGACTGCCTATTTTTCTGATGTGACAACACAGAAAAAAAATCCTCTTGAGATTAGAGATTGGATTTTTGCCTTAGTTTTAGGGAATGCTAATTCACCCTATACATCTCACTTTAATAACAGATTTGCACCATGGGGATCAACAATGCGTTATTCTAGCATTTTTTATATGTCATGAAATAATTTATGCATAGAAATACACCACACAGGGCTAAAAGAAAGAGGAAAGGGGGAGGGAAGCATTATTATTGATTTTTAATTGAAAAACGCAAATTTCTATTTCACCCTTTCTTAAATATAATGCTGGAAGGGGACATTCAACATATATTTCAGATAACCAACATGAATTATCAACATAAATAAGCTTTCTTTTAAAACTCTTTGTATAGTCTTTAATATAATTTTCAATTTTAAAAATAGAAAATTTTAAAAAAACTATAATAGCAAAAAAAAAATAACATCAAGCAGAAATTCACATATTGTTCTCTGTCAAAGAAATTAGATTTTAGTAAATCTACTAAAAGATTGGTGCTATTACTTCAGCACCAAAAAAATGTGATGAAAACTTACCAAAAGTTTGGCAACAATACTAATTATTGTGAAAGTACAGGCTCATTAGATCAGAAAAAAAAATAATTTAATGCAAGGTTATTTAATGATTAGTGCACTATGTGTGCATCATCTTTGGAAGTAAGCATTGTCATATAGCAAGCTGGTGTAAAAGTTTTGCCTGTGGTAAGGGGTAGTTTTCTTCCTAGAGGCTCATGGTGCTGTTTTGGACTTGCAATGAAAATAGCATTGATAAGACACTGATGTTTTACCTTCTGCTGATCAGAATCTGGGCCTTTGGGGTTCCTCACCACCCTAACAGTGAGGAGGATGAGGTAGCACAAACAGGAGGGGACACAGCGGGGACAGCTGATCCCAAGTGACCCAAGGGACAGCCCATACCATTTGATGTCATGCTCAGCAATAAGAGCTGGGAGAAGGAGGGAGACAGGGACTTTCAGAGATATAGAGTTTGCATTCCCAAGTAACCATTATGAAAAATGTTGCCCGACTTTCCTGGAAGTAGCGAAACATCTGCCTGAGAGTGGGAAAAGGGAAATTAGTGCCTTGCTTTGTTTTGCTTGCATGTGCAGATTTTGATTTACTTGTTAAACTCTATCGCAATCCATGAGTTTTCTCTTTTTCCCTTTGGATTCTCTCCCTCATCCTGCTGCAAGGGTAGCAAGCACATGACCACTGAGATTTATCTGCCTGCTGGGGTTAACTGCATCAGTCAGGCAAATCTAAAGCATTATAACTTTTAGCCATTTTCTCCGGGAATGTGTTACAGAAAATGCCAATCAACAGCAAACTGAAATAAAAAGCCAGTAATAAATGCAAGATACACTCTAATACAATATAAAGAATTAATAGAAATTTCTCAGAATATGAAAATATACGATGAAAAGATCCGCTGATGAAGTTGTTTTCTAGCATAATAATACTCACAGAAATTAATTATTGACTTGGAGGAAAAAGAAGAGAAAAAATATTCTCAGGGCATATGCTTGGAAATTTGGAAAACCCAGAAGTTCAAGTTAGAGAAGTACAACATCTCAATCACTTATGCTTATTCTTTTGAGTGTTTCATCTGGAAACATTCTGAAAAATCTTTATACATATATACACTTTAAGTTCTGACTATATTTTAAATATAGTGCTGACCTGCTTGCAGCTACCCGACATACTGAAATACACAAAAGAAAACAGCTAGCTTCACTCTTCATCCAAGTGAGATACATTTTTAGCTCTCTGTTCCATGCAATGCCAACAGATGAAGAAATTAAGCAACTACTATGCCATGATGTTACTGAAGTTAGACAAACAGATGGAAATCTTACTTCTGTCACCCTTTCACAGGCTGATGTAGCAGGAAATGCATCTGAGTGTTTTGAAAGCTGACATCTCCAGAGACTGCCACACACAGACCTTCACCACCACAAGAAAATTGATGCAGTGCAGCCAGGAGGGGAGCCTCCACCAACTCAGATTCAAGTATAGTAAAAGGAGACTAATCAGGCATGGTAAATTCTCAGTATGGTAAAATGTGTGGAGAAAACATACAGGTTTGAAGTCAGGAATCACAGCCAGCTGGGAGAGAACACAAAAATCATGGACTGTAAATAAGGAGATAGATTCACTCAGACAAGAAAGGTATAAAGTATGGACAAATAACTCCATGTTCCTGCCATTTTTAGAGCTCTTACGTCAAGGTATCCTAACTGCCATTCTATCATGCTGGGCTTTTAAATTCTACCCCTTACCTGGGAGAATCTTGCAAAAGTATGCATTGCTTTATTATCTATGTATTTGGTTTTGCTTTCAGTTACAGAGTTCAAAAATGCTTGTAACAAAATTCTAACTTAAACAGGCTGTTTTGAATATATTTTTTACCCCCAAATCAGAGATAAACAGTTACTCTCTTGTAACATATATGCCTAATGCAGAAGACAACAAAATTGATTGCAGTTAAATGCACACTGAAATACTGCAGAGGACAAATCAGAGTACCAGCCACTTAGCCCAGTGTCCTGGTTTAAGCAGTAGCTAATATTTAGGGACATGGCAAAAGATGACCTTTCCACATGTAATGTATTCATATTGCCCAACAGACTAAGGTCAGAGCAGTGAAAATCCTGCTTCTTTATGGATAACACTATCACAAAGGGTTGGATTGCTAAATGCTTTTAATTAAATATTGTAAAGAAGAAAGAATGACCTACAATTTTATTGGACAAAATTAAAAAGTTGTGGGAGTCACCTTCAAATAAAAACTTGCCTGACCATCTCTCCACTGAGAAGAAGGGGAATTGTAGAAATGGATCATAAGTCATGCACCACCTTCCTTTAAACCAAACAAAATAATTAAGTAGAATTATGAATATTAAATTGACTTGTTGGAGACAACTTCATTTTAAAATCAACTTGGAGAAGATAATATTAAAGAGCAATAACATGTGGAGAGTCAGAATAGTTAGGGTAGGAAGAGACTTCTGAAGATGGCCTAGTCCAACCTGAGATCATCTAGTCCAATAGCCAAATCAGATTTAAAACTCAATATTCAAAAAGAAGCTTATATGCAATAAGCACCAGTAAATAAATATTTTGGGACATAGAGAGGTGAAATGGAGAAAAAACATACAATTTCATTTTCTAAGAACTTGTTTTTAGACTGAAGACCTATTTTCACCCATTTGGGAAAGTTAACAGAAAAGTAAAAGTTTTCAATACCAAAAATATACACCTTCCAGAAATTATTTTAAAAGAGGTCGAAAAAACCCCACACTAAACTATATTCTTATGCAACTGCTTTTAGAAATACAGCTTGTTGTTAACTTTAATTGACCTGAGACCAATATATTTGTTTTGAAAGATTACAGAGTTACAAGAATACTGGTAAAAATCTATTGAAAAGCTAAATTCGAATGGCTGCATAAAATGTTGTAATTTTTTACCCCTCTACTACATGATATTTTTAAGACCTGGTTTATAATGTAACCTGCATAGCCTTTTAAGTACTCAAAAATTGCATTTAAGGTGTTATTGGTTATAAGGTGCTATTATTTGAAAGATAAAATCTGATGCAACATTGATTTATATTTGTCCCTATAAATTTTATTAATTGAGTATATAATTTTGAATATTAAAAATTACAAATTACATAGTAAAATTTGACTATTTGTTGGATTATAAGAACATTTTTGTGTATTTAAATACATAAGTACACAAACAAATTGCATGCAGTCTCTTGATTAAGGGTAGAAAATGGCTAGTAGAGCAGCAGTAGTTTTTTATTTAAACCCAAATGCAAAACTCATATCCTGATAAAGATAGGAAATTCCTTGTTTCAACAGTAGAATAAAAATGAACTTTTCTAATAATGAAGATGAACTATTGAAGATTGAAGTGTTAAAAACCTGCTGGACAAATTTAGTAATTAAAAGCTAATATCCAAATAACAACAACAAAACAAGCAAAAAGAACAACAACCATGAAAAGCAAACAAAAAAATAAATGAAAAAACCAAAATAAACTAAAACAAAACAAACAAACAAAAAACTAAAAAAAAAACCAAAACAAAATCAACAAAAAACCCACAAACAAACAAACAAACAAACAACAAAAAAAACACACCACAAAACCTGTTCTGTGTTATGCATGAAAATTTTGGAGAAATTTTGTTTCTAGGGAACAACACCATGATCATTTGTAAACAGCCCTCTCATAACCCCTAAAAACTATCAACAACTAGTAATCAAACAACACAGGTCCTCTATCAGAAAAAAAGAACAAAAACTTCTTATTTGCCTAGCTGCCATAAGGCAATAGCAGAAAACCTAAGTAATTTTTCTGTACTCATGATTCTATGAAAAGAATTTGGGTTGTGACTCAAAGTGCAGGTTGAAAAGCTCAAGAAATGTCCAGTTTCTTAAGGTGATTTTACTGGTGTAGGACAGAAATGGAAATACAATTTCTATTTTCAGTAAGGGTTCCAAAGGACATCTGAAAAGTACAGAGATGTAAACCTGAGATGTAACAAGACTGTAGAAATTGTAATTAAGCTTAAATTCAGCTGACACATGGATAAAAATGACATCCACAAAGCATCACAGCTTTTTTAAAGTGAAGTCTTGCATTATAAATCCACTAATGCTTTCCAGCAAGATTAGCCGGCATAGAGATGAGAGAAATCCAGTTCAGGTATACTATTTGCAGTTCTAAAAGGGCATTTGAGGAAGCCCAAATGGAAGGTTCTTACAGAGATTATGAGCTCTTTCATAAAATGACAAGCTTTTTCTCATGTTTGCTTAAAATATAGCTAGTCGATGGTAAAAGTAATTGGTCAATTCTGCTGGACAAAAGAAGTCACTAATGGACTTCTTCAGTATCTAATCTGTTTCACAGAATCACAGAATGGGTAAGGCTGGAAGGGAGCACAGTGAGTCATCTGGTCCAACCTCCCTGCTCAAGCAGGGTCATCTCAGAGCACATTGCCCAGGAGTGTGTCCAGATATTGAATATTTCCAGCTCTTTAATATTTCCAGTGGGGGAGATTCAACAAGCTCTCTGGACAATCTGGTCACTGCACATTAAAGAAGTTCTTCCCCCTGTTCAGGTGGAACTTCCTGTGAATCAGTTCTTGCCCATTGCCTCTTGTCCTATTGCTTGGCATGACCAAGAAGAGCCTGGATCAATCCTCTGACACCCTCCCTTCAAATATTTATAGACATGGATGAGATCCCCCCTCCAAGATCCTTTCTCGAGGCTGAAAAGGTCCATCTCCCTCAGTCATTCCCCCTAAGAGAGATGCTCCAGTCCCTTAACCATCTTTTTTGCCCTCTACCGGACCCACTCCAGGAGTTCCATGTTGTCTCTTTTTCACTGAAGAGTCCAGAACTGGACACAGCACTCCAGATGTGCCTCACCATGGCTGAGTAGAGGCAGGATCACCTCCTTCGAGCTGGTGGCACTGCTCTTCCTAATGCACACCGGGACACCATTGGCCTTCTTGGCCACACAGGCACACTGCTGTTTCATGGACAGTTAGCTGTCTACCAGGACCTCCCAGGTCCTTTTCCACAGATCTGCTTTCCAGCAGGTCAGCTGCCAGCCTGTACTGGTCCATGGGGTTATTCTTCTCCAGGTGCAGGGCCCTGCACTTGCCTTTGTTGAATTTCAAACTGTTCTTTGCCCATCTCTTCAACCTCTCAGGGTCCTTCTGAAGACCCGGACAGCCGTCTGGGGTGTTGGCCACTCTTCCCAGCTTTGTGTCATTGATAGACATCTGCCCCTTCATCCAAGCCATTGATGAATAAGTTAAACAATACTGGGCCCAGTATGGAACCGTGGAGGACACCTCTAGTGAAAAATCTTCAACTAGACCCTCAGGGATCTGCCATTCAACCAGTTCTCAGTCCATCTCACTGCCTATTCATCCAATCAACATTTCTTTATTTTGTCTATCAGGATTTTGTGAATGACAGTGTCAAAACCTTGCTGAAGCCAAGGTAGACAGTATCTACTGCTCTCTCCCCATTGATCCAGGTAGTTGATGCATTGTAGAAGGCAATCCATCTGGTCAAACCCAATTTACCTTTAGCGAATCCATGCTGAATACTCCTAATCTAATACTTCTTGTCATCCATATAGATACAGAGGGCCTTCAGAATGAGGTGCTCCATCTCCTTTCCAGAGATTCAAGTGAGCCTGAGTGACCAATAGTTCCCTGTGTCCTTCTTCTTGCCCTTTTTGGAGACCAGGGTGAAATTTGCTTTTTCCAGTCCCCAGGCACCTCTCCTGATCACCATGACCTTGCAAAGATGATTGTGAGTGACCTCACTACAGTGTCCAGAAGCTCTCTCATGTTCACATCCTGCCAGAGCCCATGGATTTATGGATGTCAAGTTTGCTTAGGTGTTATCTAACCCAATCCTCCTTCACCAAAGGAAAGTCTTCTTTCTAAGACTCCTTTACCCTGGTCTATGTCAGAGAGCCCTGAGGGCTGATCATGTCAGTGAAGATTGATGCAAAGAAGGAATTTGATAACTCTGCCTTCTCAGTGTCCCCTGTTACCAGGGTCCCCCTCCATTTACTAATGGGCCCACATTATCCTTTTATTTTTTCTTCTGTTATTGATGTATTTTAAGAAGCCCTTCTTGTTGTCCTGGACACCCTCAGCCAGATTTAATTCCAGATGGGCCTTTCGCCTTCTGGTCTCATTTCTAATTACTCTGACAATCTCTCTGTAATAATTCCAAGAGGCTGCTTCCACCCCTGCCATCATCTCCTGTGTATTTCCTGCTTGTGCTTGAGTAATGACAGGAGGTCTTTATTTATTCACACACATGTCTTGTTCCCTCTGTCTGATTTCTTACTTGTTAGGATGTATTGCTCCTGTGCAGACCTGGAAGTGATTCTTGGATATCAACCAACTCTTTTGGACCTTGTTTCCCTTTGGTGCTTTTTTCCATTGGATTCTTCCTAAAACATCCCCAAAATAACTGAAGTCATCTCTCCTGAAGTCAATGGCATTAATTTTATTTGCTGCTCTGCTTCCTCCTCACCCAATACTGAACTTCACAGTCTCATGGTCACTACAGCCAAGGCTTCTCCCAGCCTTTATATCATCAAAAAGTTCTTCCCAGTTCATTAGTATCAGGTTGGAGCTTTTGGGGTCCTCCAGTACCTGTGTCGGAAAGCTGCCACCAATGCTTTCCAGGATCTTCCTGGACTGTTTCTGTTTTGCCATATCACTTGTACAGCAGATGTCAGGGTAGTTAAAGTTATTGTCTGACAATATATTAGAAGATGGAATACAAGGCAAGCAGTGAAATGACAAAGCTTGCTGATGATAGCTTACACAAAACAGCAATGAGGACAATTACCTGTGGAGAAATAAAGGTCCTGCAAAACAGAGTAAGCAGTAAAATGGAAGATTAAACACATTGTATTTTCTAGGAAAATAAATGAAATGGCATCAGATGAAGCTAGTAGAACTACAGTGAACAAAAGTAAATAGTTCTTCACTGAAATGTCCTTGCTATAAAATATTTAGAATAGTAAAATTATGGGCTTGAGGAAAAAAAATAGATGAAATCATGGATGAAAAAGTCAATCATTAAATACACTGGATTTAGGAAGTGTCTATGCCACACACTGTTAGGGAGTAAGAAACCATTTTGTAGAAGCATCACTATATACTGCTTGCTTTCTTTTTCTTATGTTGTACCCAGTTAAATATTGATTATGCCTCTCTACAACTGTTCTCATATTCTTATAATCTAGGGATTACAAACAGGAAATTTTATGTTGAATGCATTGTTTGAAAATTAGATAAAAATATTAACATATTTGGATAATGCTTGGGTTAGAAAAAGTCAGTAGTGAATTGTGGCCAACAAAGCAGGAAGAGCACAAGAGTAAAATACAAAACCAATTAATATCTTGGCATTAAGTTAAAAATGGAAAGTGTCCCAAGTTTTGTGAAATGGATGCTCTTTTGCTCAATATGTTCAAGAGATATCTCAAATAGAAATGATCTTGAACTATAAAACTTACAATAACTTTCAGCAGACGTGGAATCAGTAGAGAGAAATTTATCCTGTATTTATCCTACTAAACTGTTGGTTAGTAGTGTTGCACAAAAAGAAGTGTTTAATTTTTTAAAAAAATACAAAGCAGTATTTGCATTTAAGAATTTGAACTAATCATGAGGTGTACACGGATTAAAGTAACTTGAAGAGATTTTCACCATTAGTGTGAATCTTTGCACATCATTCTTTCTGCAAAATGAAGTTAGGATACACAAGGAATAGAATTGGGGCTAGAACCCAATTAAGCAATTTATATCATCCTGTCTAGTTAATGCACCACAAAACACACAAAGAGAAGAATCAGTAGAGGAGAGAGAATAGAAAGGCAACAGAAATCTTCAGAAAAGTGAAAATACCACAAGAGTATATACACTGAAATTTATAAAACTGAACAGTTCAGAAAGTAGAAATACGTCATAGATTTAATTCCTGATTTTGATGTGCAGAAAGCAGAAAAGCTTCATTTCCCCCATCCTCACAAAAGGGGAATTACATAGTATTTGACTAAAGAAACACATCAACTGTCTTGTGAAACCCGAAACTACACAATGGAAGTGTCTACAGTCTCACTGAGGTTTAGTTGTTTTGTTTTTTTAAATTAGCCAATAATAAGAATAGCAAGAATGAAAGCTATATTTTTTTGGTAGGATGGATATGAAGGCATTTGTTTCATACATAAGCTACTTTCACAGTTTATCAAAATGAGATCTTCCTGAAGTCTGTGTATCTTATTTTCACACATTTTTTTCTAGTCATAGTTAGGGGACTAACAATGGATTCAGATAATCCAGTACTCTGTCACCAATAGAAAAGCAATCATTGTTGGGCAGTTAGTCATGGAAAAATATCTCTGTGCCATCTGTGACAAAAAAACCTCAGATATGTCTGAAACTCAGTGCTTACTGCTAGGAAAATAGGATGAAATGTGGATTACAAACTCCAGACAGCTACCCCAGGCTTCACTAGTATCCCAAGCACTCAGGAACACAAGCCATAGTACTTGAAGCAAGATGAACATCATGCTTTAAGAAAAGAAATTTTCTGAAATACTGGGTGTCAGAGTGTAAATCCCATATCTTAAAATTAGATCATCAGTGTGGAAAATGGAATAAGCAAGTCTACTTTGCTTCAAATTCACTTTTACCTACACTGCTAGCTATCTTGGCATCTTAAATAATCCTCTACTAAAACCTATCATTGCACTTCAGTCAATGTAACCTTCTCCAACTTTATTTTCTTATGCAATTCTGTTGGAGTATGTTTGATGTACTAATAAACATGATTTTGTCCTAATAGGAGGTAGAAGTATCAGGAGAACCTACTGATTTAAGAGGTTTCAAAGAATAGAGAAAAATAAAACAGATACACCAAAAGAGAAAAATTTCCCTCAGATTTGGCCACAGCACAGAAACTGAGGGTGTGATATCAGGACCTAACAGAACAAGACTGCCCTGAGGTTAGTTTTGTCTGTTTCAAAACACTCAAATCTGACCTAAACAGAAGTTCAGGTTTCCCACACGATGCTGATAGAGGAGTGTTTTGTACTAGGTTTACATTACTGATTTCATTCCCTACAGCATTTTTTCCTGTTAATTTACACCATGACTATTTACATTATTTGTTAACCCCATAAATTTTGTCATACAGTTTATGTTGAAAGAGTGAATAGGGAATATCTTTCATAAATGTCCAAAGTCACAAAAGGAGACAAGTGCATATGAAAGCTATTATACTTAAAATTCTAATTATAATTTTCCAGGAACTATATTATTTTATTACTTGATTATAAAAGTTTTTTGTGAATCAAAATTCTGCAAAATCTTATCTCAGAAAAACGGGTTTCTTTCAAGGCTCTGCCATAAGTTTGTTTGTCTCATATTTTGTGCTGCTGTTTTTTGTTATTATAAATGAAGACCATTTGGTCCCAGTGTTTGAATATGTTGGAGTTTGTTTCTCTGCTACTGTTTAGCCAGATACTTCTTTCCTCTTCACTATGGCTTTGAGAATTGCTACTGTGACAATACGGCATCATTTCCTGAAATATTGAATGATCTCAAGTATTCATGCAACATGTCAACAGTTAAAAATATTAATTTTTAGTTTATTTTTATAGTACTGATATGGGAAGTCTGAAAATAATCCATTATTTTTTTTAACTCGGTAATTGCACAAGCACCAGAGTCTGATCTCATATCTAAAGAGAGGATAATAGTTTTCAAATAATCCTTAAAATTATGATGAAAACATAATTCACTTAAAATTTCCAAATGTTCCATGTTTTTTACTTAATAATGCTACACATACATTTGAAGCATGAAAAAGACACAAAACAATTTATACTACAGTGGATAACAGATAAAATATTATCTATAGTGAGGCAGTGTTTGTATTTCTGTCATGCCTAATCTCAATATTAATTATTCTACCTTTTTAAGTAATTTTATTTTGTGGAATACTGGAAAAGAGATTTCAAAACATCAATGGAAATTTATTTACTTTAAAATAGTCTCAGAAATATTTAAATCTATTTTACATATTTAAATATTTATAATGTTATACAGCTATTAAACCAGCTATCCAGCTATTAAAATAACTCCATATGCAATACCTCAATGTAGAAGTAAACAAAAGTTTTTATTATTTAACAAAATCTTCCTAGATTCTCTGAAATGGCAGATGCGTAAAAGGGGATCAACTCTTAGTTCCTGTAATAACATAAATCAAATAGAATTATTCAGCTAAAAACTGATAAATACATTGTATTTAAAATTTAATTAGTCTATTTCTATCATTAAAAATGATGTGGCATATTCAGTTCTATTCCAGTCAGAAAGGAGGTGTCTTTCTATCTTGCACTGTAAGCAAGTATAACATTTTGGGGGACAATGGGGAAAGGGCACTGGGTGCCCATAATCTTTTGTTCCTCATATTCCATGTAGGAATTGGAATAATCTTAAAAATGTCTGCCAGAATCAAACCCAAATGCCACTTATATTTAAGAATGTCTTTATGAATTTTGATGGGATGAGGAATGGATATTTCGACTATCTCTAGTTAGTTGAGTCTGAGAAGCACAGAAGCAGATATTTAGGCATCAAAACCTTTTAGTAGTAAATTATTTTAGAGTTAGTAAGTACTGTTATCAAGTACAATATCAAGTAATTAACTCCAACATAAGCAGATCTATAAAGTGAAACAATAAAATATACAGTACCTATATTATCTATATTCATTAAACTGTGTTTTAGTGTCTTTGAAAAAAACCTTTACAAATTCCTGAGAAATGCCTGTGAGCAGCTGGAGCACCAAAGCAATGCTATTACTGATGCTATTCAATTGAATCTTATGAATTACCTCAAACAAGTGTAATTTCTGCCTTTCAAGATTACTTCATGACGAAAACTAAAACAAGGGCAGTGGGGATGATCAGAAGATTCAGTTTAAAAATCAAACTGCTGGATCTAATGTAAAATGCTAACGCAATTGTACCTTTCATGTAAGCAGAAATTTACAAGACTTAAGCACGTAATTAATACATGTATTAATAAATACACTATCAGTGTATCTATCTAAGCGGATAGTGGAATTTGTGAGGTGGAAGAGGTCAAGACAAAGTAATACATTTGATCTAGTCAAGAGATGAACAAACAAATTAGGCAAATATTCTAAAGAATTCATGAAATAACTTAAACTGAAATTTCCTTAGACCCTGACTGCTAGAAATCATAATTCTTTTAAGTATTTCTAAAAATTCTCTGAAAGGGGAAAATTCTTTACAATTTTTTTGATTATAGTAAATAATTCAGTGTTATGTCAGAGCCCTGAATGCACTGTTCTAATGAAATACTGAGTTTACCTTGTTGGACTTTCTCTCAACTTTCAATTCATAAATTTCAAAACTTGCAGAACAATCGCTAATCCAAAATGCTGTCCATTTATGAATCTATTTTCAGTGCCTACCATCATTACTAGGAAGGACTTAACACAGTTTTAAAAACAACAGAAATAGCAACCCTTTAAAACCCATTAAAACTTGATACTCTTTCCATCTTGTTTTATGACCATTGCCTAATTCTGATATGTCTAATGAACACATCCTCTCAGGGATCAAAAGTGAAAGCAACTTAGATAAAAATTTATCTCATACTCTGAATTGGCAGTGAGGTGATGGTGGGGAATCCCACAAAATAAACCCGAAACAAAAGGAGAAAAAAAACCTCAATTCCCTCCCACAACCACCACCACAGAGCACCTATTGCTGCATTCAAGTGCTATTTAGTGAACTAATGTAAAGTACCATTGTATGGCAAGAGAGAAATAGATTCAATATCTAGGCATACAATCACAAAGTTGATTATATGAAGATGCTGTTGTGAATGTTCACCCTTTCTGTACCTTTCTACCTTTTCATATTCAATTAATTTTATTCTTGCAGAACTACAGCTTCTAAGAATAAATGTAACTCATGAATAAAAGAAGACATGGCATATAATAGAGAATAATTCTCTGCCTTCTGCAAACGAAAACTGTTGCAAGTTAAATTAATTTTATCAGGAAAGAATCATGTAAATAAAAGAATTGACAACTTGAGCTCTGCAAGTTAGAGTTCAGATCTAAAACTCATCCTTTGCCACTCAAATATAGTTCTAGTTTTGCTGTATTAGCAAATTATTAAACTTGTTTATACTAATCATTCTCTTGCCCCTTTCAACAGCCTGGATGTAGAAATTCCAGGTCATAATGATTATCATGTAGCAAAGTACTAAGGTCTTCATATCTTCGTCCACTTGATCTGAATGTCAAGGGTGCAAAAGTGCACTTGTGCCATAACATGATGGAGCTTTACTTTACACTATAGGAAAGTTATGGACAGANTAATTCTGTAATACAGAAATGCATACATATATGTATATGTGTTGTACTTTAGTTTTTTTTGATTTTGCTGTTCATGCTCTATAAAAACTGAATGTTCTTCCAGAAGTATCAAATAGCAACAGATGGTTTGTATAGTGCATTATGCACTTTGAGACCACAAAGAACAGCATAATTAGGTTTTTCTTTGTCTTGGCTCAAAACTTAGCAGTAATTCAAGTTGTTCACTTGCAGTGTTTTTTTTTTTTGTTTTTTTTTTAATTTAATGGTAGGCATTTCTTTTCAAAAGCATGTAGGAAGCATTCTTTTTTTTTTTCTCGTTCATCTTTAAATAATCACAAAATTATTTCACTTTAATAGATGTCAATATCAAATAACAAGAAATAAGAGTAAAGTTATTTGCCAAAACCCAATTGCTGTAACAACACATCAATGTATACTGTTTCATGTAACATAAGACCTTTAAGAGAACATTTTTCTTTCTTTTTGGTTTTTTTTGTACATTTCAGCTTATATTTTCCTCTTTTTAAAACTGACAGAACTGGAAATAGAATGCTTCCACTATCATGAAAGAAAAACATTTCATAATATTGGCCTAACTTTTGGTACACCATTACATTTGCTTCCAGTTATATATCATTACCTTTGTAGTTAACCTTGAAACCAATTGAGCCCACACTTTCATCCGTTTGAAGGTGCAACCACATCTGATTGCTNGTTTACATAAAGGAAAGTAATAGAAAAAAAAAAAAAAAAAAAAAAAGAAAGACACATGGTGCCGGTTTTATTCACAATATGCTTATTCACTCCATCTGCCAATTCTCAGCAACATCAGCTCCATTTTTAATACACACAGTCACTGGTTTAACTTTTGCCTCTCCTCTCTCATTTTCTGATGAATAATCATACTTTCTATTATCTGGCTTTGGTGCTAGACAGAAACCATGCAATTAATAAAGTTCTCGTAAGAAAGACATACATCTGCATTAAATGTAATACAAAAATATAAAATAAAAATATAAATATATTTTTAAATATAAATAAAATATAAAAATATAAATTTTTATATATATAAAATTACAACTAATTNAGAACTGGAAATAGAATGCTTCCACTATCATGAAAGAAAAACATTTCATAATATTGGCCTAACTTTTGGTACACCATTACATTTGCTTCCAGTTATATATCATTACCTTTGTAGTTAACCTTGAAACCAATTGAGCCCACACTTTCATCCGTTTGAAGGTGCAACCACATCTGATTGCTCATGCTCACAATTAAGTCTGGTACAAAGCTCCCGGTTAACCTATAGATAGAAGAAAATTTCTGTAAAGTCATTAAGAATTAAGGACTTTTTTTTTTCTTTTTGTAAGAAATCTAAATAACTATCAAGCATAATTTTCATGTTTGCTTTTAAATTCATTGCATTCAGCCCACATTAAATTAGTCATTTATTGGCTGGCCAGCCAAGACAACTGTCAAATTTCCAATTACTGGAAATTTGATAGTAGTCTATAAACACATGTAATTATTGTTTATGTTGTATTGAAATATTTTATCTCACTTTCAGTTGCTATTCCAGAAAGACATTCAATTTCTCTAATCCTTAACCTTATCTGACAATCCAGTGTCCATTACTCAGGTACAAGAAGGCACATCAATGGCACTAGAACCCCATAATGAGGCATTACAGTGATTCTTTGATTTTTCAGGTATGCAACTACCCACTTTGAAATACATACATAATACATAATTAAAAGGAAGCTGTTATTTTTAAGTAGCAACATTATTATGAAGGCCTGTGTGTTCCCTGCACTCTCTCACCTCCTCTTATCACCTCTTCTACAACAAAGGAAGAACAGCCTGACAAGATTCAGCTGTTGCTTATTCCTTCATTAAGAAAACTAACAAATGTCATAACTTAAAAACCTTCTCCTGTTGCAAGGTGATGATTAATAGAAATAATTAAAATTTATTTTCTTCTTAATTTTTTTTAAATTTTAATATTGCTTCCAAAAATTTACAAATCAGTGTAATTCTAAATGTTGATTCTATTTGCTGAATGAACAGTGTGATAGCAATGAGGAAATTTTGTGAAAGCTGCAGTTTTATGTTACATTGCATTTTCTTCCCAAAATTTTGTTCAGATTTGGTTACAGCTTATTATCTGAAATGTAATGCTGAAAAGTTTCCAGATATTTTTCATTCTTGTAAAGCGGATAACAAGCACAGTGAAAACTTTATTTTTTGAAGTTCTAACCATTCTTTAAACCTAGCTGAAACTTAAAATTGACTATTCTAAATGTATTTTACAGTTAATTTTAGCTTTTCCCTCTGGTCTTTTTTAGCTTCCTTCTGTATTAAATAGTCTGCTGTGGGGAAAAAAAAACATGTCTGTTTCCCACATCTGTGTTCACAGATGGAGCAACTAGAAAGACTCTTGCCAGAACTGAACAAGTAAATGCCTGGCCAAAAGAACATATTAACTGCTCATTTCTGCACTAAGGGAAAGTGTCTTCAGTGAGTACAGTCTTTGCCAAATTAGTAGATTAACAGGATGTTTCTGAGAAACAACACTGATGTAATGGCTAAGTGTTTTTGTAACTGTCTCTGGTGACTGACAGCATGTATTTTGAATATTAAGGGCACTGAGAATATTCATCTCCCTGTTGAGTCAGACAGAATAATTTCTATGATAAACATCCATCAAAATGTTCAACATTTCCATTTTATGAAATTAATTTATAAGTACATTTTTTATCCATAGTTTTAACAAGAAAATACTTTCCAATTAAATAGTACAGGAGGATAAAAATATTTGAAATTAAATTAAAAAAAATAAATCAGGAGAACACAAAAATCACTTGTTGCTCTATTTCTTGAGTCCTTAGGGATCCTTGTAAAACATTTAGGAATGGGCCACAGAGCAATAAGACCCAGAAAAAAAAACATTATTATATGAAAGAAGTTCTTTAAGAGAATAATGAACATCTGTAGTGGAGAATTATTCTTTCTGTCATTCTGGGGGTTAATGTAGCTTCCTCTATCCTGGATTCAGTACCTAGATTCCTCTCCTGGAAGTACATGTTCCCTTTTAAGAGCTGAATAGTGAACACTGGCAGCAGTAGAAATGGAAGTATGTGATTATGATGTCTCCCTTTTTGTTAAACAGCTTAACAGTTACAGCACTCAGCAGGGTGTTTTCCACTTCTTCCTCTACAGCTCCAGAACTACTCCTCCCACATTCTAGTGACATATATTCTCCCCCTGAGAGAGTACACTGAAGACTGGGTTTGAGGATATTCAGAAGATTGTAAGGCTCTCCATTTGCTGAAGACAACCTATAATATGATATTGAACACATGCACACCCAATACAGCAAGCGCACAAAAAGATTGAATTTCACAATTGTATGCTGAATTTTCAAAAGGCTTGTTACAGGAACCAGTGCTTAGATGGATACTGCATTAAAAGTCACCTGCAGCAATTGTCAGACCAAGTTGCTGAAAGCAAACTTCCAAATATCCTGAAAAAGTGCTGTGACTGATGTATGGAGGAGAACCCATTATTATTATTTCCTTCTTCCCCTCTATCCTTCTGCAATAACACTTAACACTGCTCCACCTTGCATTTTAGTTCCATAGCACTAAGAATGCCCTCATATTAGTCATCTGTTCAAACAGACTAAAAATATTATGGTGCACAGATATACAGGCTCAGAATTAAAGGCACCCAGGGAAACTTAGTGGCAAGTACTGAAAAGGCTGTGGAGTTTAGCTACTTCTGTGATTAACATCAGCAGAATAGAAATAATTAGGACTGCAATTACCAATTTAGGAAGCATAATTCTATTGAAATGCCACTTCAGTTTTTGCTTTTGAACCTTCCTATCAAGCAATGCCCAGTAAAACTAGCAGATTAAACACTTGGATAAGTTTCCTGATTAACTCTGATAGATTGGAAGATAAATGTTTTCACATTATTAACATGTAAACCAGACATATTTAAACCAACGTTCTTCAGCAATTTTCTAGGAGAAAGATAATTATTTTAAAATTTAAAAACCAAAAATTAAATGCTACAACAGCTGATTTATTTGCTATGCATCATATCTCAGACAAAGTCTGCACAGCTCACATGATAAAAGATTTACATGGTTTCTACAGTTCTCAATTATCTTCCATCTTCCATGTAATTTTTTAATGCATTTTAATCCTAATAACTTCACCATTGATATTTCTGATAACAAAATACTGATACTACTGGTAAACAAACAAACAAAAAATATATATGTTTATGGCTTATTGCATAATATTACTTAATATTAAACCCCCATAAATTAATGGGGTATTTTTTTACTTTTCCAGGATCTTCATAGTAATAATTCTTTAAAATTATTTACCTAGTTATTTACAGAGCATATTATCTTATTTTATGCTAACATGTGAACATTTTAATTAACTTTTTTAATTTAAACAAGATTACTCAGGATTCTTTTTATTTGTGACAATTTCAATAGTGTAATTCTGTCATTTCTCCCCAACATAAGGTATATCATCAGAAATACTTTTATGTAATGCTAACATCTTCAATGAAATACTGTCTGGGCAGATTGTTCTACCACATTACTCAAAATTTAAAATATTATTGCACTTTGCCTTACTGCATTACTGTAATTCAGTAATGATACTTAAGTTAAACTTTAATAAGAACTTAAGAATTGGCACTTAATAAAGATTCTTTCCACATGAGAGAATATTCCATATAGCTTAGGAATCTAAGAATATATGAAACTGAATTCTAGCATTATCAGCAATAATTTTTGAATTATTAGTGCTGATTAAAAAGTAGATATTACAGTACTTTCACACGTCTCAAATTTATTGGTAGTAGCAATTAACTCATCTGCAATCCACCAAGAGGCTGCATTATCATAAAGCAATTGCACCATAAATACCTGGCCAAATGCTGGTCATTTCATGGATGATAATCCTAGAATCAGATATTTAGGTTGGAAATGACCTTTAAGATCATCAAGTACAACAGTTAAACCGACACTGCCTGGTCCACCATTAAACCATGTCCTTAAACATCACATCTACACGTCTCAACACCTCTGGGGATGTTGACTCCAATACCACCCTGGGCAGTGCCTTTCAATGCTTGACATTGGAACTATGTCCAATCCCCCTGGCATTAGAAAAAAAAGTCAGAGTGTTTCTCCCTGATAAGCAAGAGGGGAGAACTGGTGACAACAGATATGGAGAAGGTTGAGGCACTTCAGTGAGTTCTGTGCCTCAGTCTTCACTGGCTGTCACCCTTCCCATTTCTCTCGAATCCATGATCCTCCACATGGGATTTGAGGGAGAGAGGTCACTCACACTGTAAATAAAGAGAGGTTCAAGACCACTTGATGAAACTGAAAAGCCACAAGTCTATGGGACCTGATGACATACATCCCAGGATCATAAAGAAACTAGCTGATGTTGTTGCCAAGTCAGTCTCCATCACTCAAAAAGTCCTTCCTACAGGAAGCAGGAAAACATTGCTCCTGAGAGAAAGGAAGATCCAGGGAACCTCAGATCCGTGAGCTTCAACTCTGTTTACCCTCCAGCAGATCGACACTCCTGTCCAACTTGATGTCATCTGCAAACTGACTGAGGGCACACTCAAACCCCTTGTCCAGACTATTGATAAAGATATTAAACAAAATAGAAAGGATAGAATTATTTAAAAACCTATTAAAAATAGAAGGTCAGATAATCTATCCTCTGAAGGAAAAATCTAAAGCAGAATTTAAAAAAATCTACAAATCTTAGAAAAAAATATATGTTCTGTTCGAAGTTTTGCAATTGCTAATATTAATGAGGTAAAATTAGGACACAAAAAGAGGCAAAACTTGAGTTTAGTGTACTCAAACAAACCTAATTCTTGATATCATTCTTATGGTGAAGAATGGAAAACTACGATATGTAAAATGTTTTAATACATTTCCAATAAATATACCCCAGGGAATATAATTCTAAAGAATTCTAAATTCTTTATTCTTTTATTTTATGATTAAATATATTTTGTACTTATCTTGTATCACATTCTTATCTGTCTTTCAATTATTAACTCGTTTGAATTAATTATAATATCAAGTATTTGGTGAAAGGTCAGTTTACTTAAAATTAACAGTTAAATATTATGTGGTCTTAAAAATATTTTCTAAATAGCAGATAATCCCTTACATGTAAATTATGGTTTTTAACCATTAGATCACTTTTTTTTAATAAACTTGACTCAGGTTTGAAAAAGTAAATGGAATGTACTTCAAAAGACATTCATTTCTTCTACATGATACTGATTTATTCAGACTAGAATTAGAATTACATAAAATGATGAATTAGAAGGCCTAATTACAGTGTTCTGCATATTTTAAGTGACTGTGGAAGAAACACAATCACTGACATAACACTGTCTTGAAAATTTTACAAACTAATAAAATTCTGAATTTGTCTTCTTGAGACAATTGTTAGTATTGTCACATGATAAGTATTTGAGAAACATAGATTTTGAAATTAATCAATGATTGTTAAGAATATATATCTATATATATGGGCTCACGCATTCTAGAAAAATGTCCATGAATGATAAAAATCTATTCAATACTCAATGATGGTTCTCAATATGTGGTTTAGGTAACATCCTATTCAGCCTTTCTCTTTAGTAATTTTCTTTATTAACTTGCTCTTCAGAGTTATCTCTAACAGTCAATAAGCAAATTACGGTCAAGATGTTATAGTGCATCTTTTGTCATGCTAACCTTGCTAGGAGACTGCAAAATTTGTGCACAATTTGTCCATGTATCTATTTTCAATTATGTTCTTATGCACTTTTAATTTGAGAACACACAAAGGGAGTACAATAGTTCCTAAAATTTACATGTCTACATATAAGTGTCCACACCATGTGTTTCAAACTTCTGATTTGTGCCATCATTTTCTTTTGTGATATCTAGGTCATCTCTTTTTGACTTCAGAACACTAAATACATAGTAATATATTTAAACTGTCATCCTTAGTAATTTTAGAAGATCAATAAGCTTTTGTTCAGATTTACCTAATTCTAATATTTACTTAATCTTATGAAAACACATTAATGACATCCTTCAATGTACACAAACTGTAAATGAAAAAGACTTACACTTGAAGCACAGTTTTAGGATCACCCACTTCTCCTCCATCGCCAATTGTCAGTGTGTCATAGCCAATCTCCAGATCAAATTCTTCAAAATTTATCTGAATAACCTACAAAATAAAATAAGTAAATATATTTTAGAAATAAATAAATGTACTTGAGAGATGAGTGTAAATTAAGCTTTTCAGCAGTGTAAATAAAAGTGGTCTTCCAATTAATAATTGCATGTAAGTTTAGCATATGTCACAATAAATTAGCGTAATTGACCCTAAGTTTTTGGTTTCATGAAATGGGAATTATAATAATTTTCAGGTATCATCACTCTGCCGACCTCCTCAAAGCACCATGATTTCATTTATTTATGTAGTCGTTACATGTTTATTACAGTTGTGGGTAATTACATTACATTTTGATTACTATATATTCAAAGGGCAAGATAACTAATTGCATTTTATGCAATACCACTGTCTTAAAATACCAACTAAATAATTGTACATCACTGAGTAAATGCAGTGCAGGTGAAGAATATAATTTATTCCTGACATCTATAATCTGGCTCAAGTAGGATAAAGAGGCATCAAAGGTAAAAGTAATTTTCTTAATTCATGAAGTTATGTGAAATACAACTATCAGAAGCATGGGCATTTTTAATATCCTTAAAATTAAATTGCTCTATGCATATTTCTGCAGAAGAATAAAAATTTCTGTACCATTTTATGAAAATAATGCATTTTTTACAAAGAGAAGAGAAGAGAAGAGAAGAGAAGAGAAAAGAAAAGAAAAGAAAAGAAAAGAAAAGAAAAGAAAAGAAAAGAAAAGAAAAGAAAAGAAAAGAAAAGAAAAGAAAAGAAAAGAAAAGAAAAGAAAAGAAAAGAAAAGAAAAGAAAAGAAAAGAAAAGAAGGCATATTGTTTCCACCCATGTATTAATCATGATAACTCTTACTTTAGTTCTTCAAAATTTCACATGGAAAAAAATAACAGAATACTTTTACGTAGGAATTTTAACACTGTAATGAATCATCTTTTATTATAGTTACACTTGAGAACTGAGAGCATTTGTGTCTAAAGATGTGGATGCCATTCTGATGGATTATTATCATGTCCTTGAAAGCTCATATGCCTTTGTTACACTGGGGTCCTGGTAGTTGAAGAACATGTTTCTATGAGCAAGCACCAGTACAGGCAAGTTGGAAAACTGATGAATATTCTAAGGACTGCAATTTGTTCCAAAGGGAGGAGAAACACTTTCCTTTATAGGTGTAAGTGGTGATATAAGTACACTGAGGAAGAGCCAGTTGGGCATATTCACATATATAAAGACGTGTGTGTACGTGTATATATGTGTACATGTATATGTGCCATACCCCAGGGACTGCAGTCAAGCACAGAGAGTTAAGAGAGAACAGATGGGAAGGACATGGAAAATTGTCTAGGCAAGCAGCTGATTTGCTCTAATTGAGTAAAGAGGAGAAAACCCCACATAAATCTTCTTAATCTCTTAGTTTAAAAAAAAATCTGGATATCTTGTGCTGTTCTAGTCACAAAATTTGTAACACTAGACATAAGAATTTAAACTGGAATCCATAACTGCATTTAAGGCTGACACATATTTCACTCAGTACTTAGAAAACCAACCAACGAAAAACAAAAACAAAAACCAACCAAACCAACCAAATGAAAACGCCATTATTTTTGGTCCACTTTTAAATTCTGTGCAAGTAGATGTGCAGTTACATCAGAACAGAAGACTCCACAATAAAACACGGGCAAATAATGTTAATATTGAATTAAACTTGAAAGTATATATCACTTATTAACAGTAAAATAAATTTTGAAATAATATTGCAACAAGACCATCGATACTAGGCGCATAATAATAACGAAGATAGTATAAAAATTGTATAACTAATTCATGATCAGAAATCTTAATCCTGTTTTCCATTAAATACAAGAAGAAATCTAATCTCACTATCTGATTTTTTTTTGAAAGTTCAATAGTAATATTTTAAAAATTAATAGCCTTCTAGATACTTTATATTAGTTGAGTACCACCAAATTGATACAAGGCATCTGTCGCTTTGTAATTTAAGTATTTGTATTCATGAGGTGTGTAAAAAAAAATAAACCAGATTTTCTTTAGGACAATCAACATTATCCCCCGTGATGTGTATTTCATCAACTGATAAGATAGATGTTAAAGAAAATATAAGATTCAAGGTATGCTTTTAAAAACTAGGAATGACAAAAAAAAAGGTTTACTTTATTTCACTGCAGAAAAGTAAGATCTTTGTCATTCTTTTTTAACAATGCTCACAAATAAAAAACTAAGATAACTCCTTGAAAAATATCTGTCTCATTAAGGAATATTGTAGAAAAAGAAAAAATAATCAAAATTGATTTTTTTATTCAAACATACACTTAAGCTTCAACCTTTCCACTAGGCTTCAGCTTCAATCTTTCCACTTGTCTCTAGTGAATCTCCAAATTATTGATGATTCTGTTGTAATCTGGCTGCTCTGATGTAATCTCACTTTTCTACAATCCGAAACTATTTTCTGTGATAAAGAGATTTTTTTTTTTTAAATTTTAATCAAAAGCGATGCACATTTTAAAAGGTTGTAATTTCTCTTTTCTCCATTAATATTTTTCAAACATGATATTTAATTACAAGATTTTTTCCTCACTCTCTTTGTAACTCACCTAGAATTGTGATAATGGGATAGGTATGACATCAAAAACTGTAGCTCTATAAAGCCAGAGTTGTCAACATCCAACAGGAAATTAATTTACTACACATGTACTATACACGCCTTTGCATGTTCCTACTGTAAAAATAAACCCTGTATACTTCTTGCAAATTCATCCTTTGACATGCAAAGTACAGACATAATGTACAATATAAAATGTACTTCAAATCCTTCCAAATATGCCAACAAGCAAGAAAATAAGTAGTCTTAAGGCTATGTTTTCAGAGTCCTTGTTTTATATCAACTTTAGTTTGATAACACTCAAGTCTGTTGGACTTGCAGTGCTTATTATATTTACTATTCCCTTTAGATTACTGAAAGTTTTTTTATGGTATCAGCATTTAAAGTTGATTTTGATAGAACCTTTCAAAATAAAAATTGAAATTTGGGTAAAATGAGAAAATAACTTAAAACTTTTTAATAAACTTTCCAAAAATTCTGCTTTTACTAGTTATCTGACTGTGTCTTTGTTCATTTTACTGAAAAATCTTTAAATGGCAAACCAAACTTGGGTGCCATCTTTGAATCAGTTTAATATTAGAGTAAGACCTCAGAGTAATTCTACGTTTTAATCTGTTGTTTATGAGAATAAACACATCAGGGAAAACTGTGATTATTTATTGCTATATTCTGCATATTTTTAAACCAGAATAGCATTACTAAAGTGTTCTATTGATCTGGTTAGTAGATGCATAGCAATGATAAGCACAAGGACAAGTATTCTTTCTTTATACATTCCAGTAAAGTCTATTTTTCCAGTTTCCCAGAGCAAGATTAAAGCATTAATATAAATGAAATAAGTTCCATGGGTTTTATTGATGTATGCAAACACTGATAATGCTATAATATATTTCTGCATATATTGCATTTATCCACTGCCCACAATCTCTTTCAAAGCTGAACAGAAAAGGTGAGGGACCACAAAATATTTTCAAATGACAAGGTATTCAAATGACATCAAGGAAAAATATTGCGAACAAAAATATTTCATCAATGATATGGCTGAGCTATAAGACTCTCCATAAAAGGATTAAACTATGAAAAGTTGGTTCTGGAAGGCAGAAGAAAAAAATTTTAAAGATTCCGTCTCAGACAGTTTTCCATCAGTCTTGAGCTATCATTTCACTCGTAATGAGTCAACTAATGATATCAGATATGTATCTGTATGGCTTCAGAACTGAGAATATCTTAAAATTAAGCAATATAATAATGACTATATTGTATTTTTTAGAAAGAGACACTCAATAGCCCCTAAAGTTTTTATATCATTTTTATAATATATTTTTATAATGCTTTTATAGAAGCATTTGTGATAAATCGAGTAGGTATCAGACTACTACAATTGTTCTGATATAGGCTAATAATATCTTGAATTTTGTTCCAGAGGATATTATTAAATACATCCCTATACACTACTCTGAAGAAAAAAGAATCTTGTGTTTTCTTTTCCTCCATGTACATACTATATTAAAAAATAAAATATGCTGACCCTTCATTCCCAAAAAAAAAATAATTAAAAATTAAAAATTAGCTAAACAGAAGGTAACAGTCTCTCTACATCCTGGGCTTCTCTTGCTATTTGTAAACCCAAAAGTAATGAAAAAGTTTGAATGCCTGATTTAAATTGACGTTATAAACCCAGACACAAATAGTAATAAGAGGCAGTAAAACTAATAAGCACAGTCTCTAAAGGGAAAATAAAGTCTTATTTGAAAAATAATTTTCTGAAAATTGTAATTATTTACTTCGGTCTCCATTTATTTTTTAAGTCTCTGCAGGGAAAAAAAAAAGGCCTATTTGAAAAATAATTTTCTGAAAATTATAATTATTTACTTTGGTCTCCAGTTATTATGTAAGAACTTTTCAAAGGAATCATTGGGAGCAGAGATCTAATTTCTAACAAAATTCAGTAGGTGTACCTTCTTTCTGTGCCTTGGAATATATCCTTTACAACCCACTCCTTGGGCAGAACACCAGCTCAGAAGTAAAATGGGAAAAGGTTTTATTGAATAGTTAATGACTACCTTGAGAACTTCCTGTAGCTTTTCAGAGAAAGCATGCTCAGAAGGATGTACTCCAGACAACAGATTTTCCAGACAGTTGTTCAATATGTGTATGCAGTTCCTGATGAAATTATCTCCCTGAGGATTTTTTGAGCAAAATAATGTTCCAGATGAAGTACTCAACTTTTAAAAGTTTCAAAACATACAAAGCAGAATGGTGTGTAATAGAGGCAAGTGTATGTTCCTCAGAACTGCTTCTGAAGGGGAAGAGTAAAAATACAAAGCTGCATGTACTTCTATATGTGCATCTGTTATCTTGAGTGTTCCAATGTAAATGTAACTCTAAAAATGTTTTCAGATGTACAGTAACATTTTCACTCCATATAATGGGACATTCTACCAGAAAAATAATCATGACATTTCTAAAGGTGTAATGAATCTTTTCTCCTTACAAGAGTAGTTAAGTATTAAGCTAAGATACAGCTATATATTGGTTAATATTAAAGATAAGTATGAATCAAAACATCTGTCCAAGAATGTAACGTATCTAAGAACTGTTGAGTAACGTTATAAACAAATGTATATGCCTACCTTGTTCTGAAAACAAATACATTAAATTAACAGCATAAGGAGATTATATTTTTATTTTTCATGTTATAGTTTTCTGCTTGCATTGATGTATGACATATTTTGCTGACTTGCATTCACAATAGGAGTTTCTGAGATTGGTTATTCAGAGCAATATAGCATTCTACAATACTTTCAATAATCCACAAAGGGAAATGAATGAGTGTAAATAAATCATTAAGCAAACACATTTTCTTTTACTGTTTATAATGTTCCCAACAATAAAAACTGTTAGATAACTCTTGTCTTGGGAGACAGATTATTAACCTCTAGGCAATTATTTCAGATTGGATTTAACATTTTTTTCTCACATTAAATATCTTAATATTTGCAAATGCCGTCTCATTCTACTTGCAAAAATTTCAAGTCATTGTACTTTAAGTTAATTTCACTTATTTTTATTAAGCTACTGCAAAAGAAGATAAAATTTTTTATCTAGACATTGAAGGAAACAGTTCATTAGTAATTAACTTTAATATGGTGTAGGAGTAGAATTTGTACCTAGAAGATAGCAAGAAAAGAGATGTTAAAATCTGAACATTCTGGGAACCTCTCTAGTGTCAGGATATTGGTTATTGGTCTATGAAATATCTATTTCTGCAAACATTATCTTGCAAAACCCATGTATGAATGATCCTAAGATACTAGCAAGAAATCCACTTCACTGAAAAATATTAAAAAGATACTTATTTTCTCCATTTTTCACTGTTTACTCTAGGAAGAAAAAAGCTACCTAAAAACTCCTAATGATGTCTGGTTGCCTTTGCCACTTGTAGAAGTGAAATTAAGCAAGGAGAAGAAAACACATCCTGTTTGCATCTGAGAGTCCCCATATGCCCTTAGGACAGTTAATTGTTTTTGTGCTAAGAATTTCTGAATAATTTCCAGTAAGTAAACGATAGACATTTATATCTGATGGTACAAGCTAAGGAAATGCCACTGTCTGATTGATCAGCTTTATCACCATAATTTTCCATAGAATCACAGGTCCCTCCATCAAAATACATGTGTTATCATACATTTGATTACAGAATAAAAGGTTCAGGAGGAAAATAGATTGAATAAATCATTTATTACAAGACTTAGTTATAATTTTATTTTAATTATTTATTCTAGGTATCATTTAAGATTACTCCTACCATGGAACAGCTAATCCTGGAAAATTAAGGAGAAGAAAATTATCAGGAGTAGTAAGCATGGCTTTACCAAGGGGAAGTCAGCTTCCCGAGCCTTGATAGACTTCTATAATTAAATGACTTGCCTGGTGGCCAGGAGAAAAGCAGTGGGTATTGTCTACCTGGGCTTCAGATAGACCTTTGGCATTGTCAAGATATTAACAGACAAGCTGTTGATGTGTGGGCTCCACAGACAGCAAGGTGGATTGAAAACAGGATGAAAATCTGGGCCAAGATGATGGTTATCAGTGACACAGTCTGGTTAGGGGACAGTAACTCATGCTGTATCTCAGGGGTCAATATTGGGACAAGCCTTCTTTAACATCTTTATAACTTATCTGGATGATGGGGCAGACATTACTCACAGGAAGCTTGCCACAACAGTGAGAAGGGATTAGTGGTTAATAGGCCAGAGGGTCATGCTGCCAGAAGAGGGACATCAAGAGAGAAACGGACCATTAAGAACTTCATGAAGTTCAACAAAGGGAAGTTCAGACTCAAGTCCCCAGGGAGGAACTACCCCACATAGTGGGGGCCATCCTGCTGGAAAGCAACTTTGTAGAATTGAAAGAATTTCAGATTTTATTTTTTTTTTTTCCACTTTCATACTTTCATAGATACGGAGATGAATATGCTCTAGATAGCCTGAAAGGAAGTATGACTGGCCAGGACCATTATAAAGAAATAGTAATAGGTATAAGCAGGAAAAGAAATCAACTAATTTATAAAACCACAATGAAAAAAATCATACTCATCTTTCCCTCACAAAAGTAAGCTCAGTGTCAGAGTTTACAAAAAGAAAAAAAAAATATTATTCACAAATAGCAAAATGAGTGCAATCATAAGAACGGACTGAGGACTTCAAATTAACTTGTCCCTGCTTTAGTTCTACCTTTCATTAGTCACCCAGAAAGGATATCCTTGCACCCAGCATAGAAATCTGCCCTTTCTAATCCCACAGAGGGTAAGTCATCTGAACCAAAAGAAAGCAGAGAGGTCACTAACTGATGTCAGCCAAACCTGATGGGCAGCCACACATCCCGAAAGGGGTGGAAACATGGGAATCATACTGTGATTTAAGTTTCAGTGCAAATGTTCAGTCTGCACTCTGAATGTGTATGGGGTTTACAAGGTAAGATTTTCGGAGCAGAGATATTGCAGGGTGAGGGGAAGGTGCTGATTTAGATTTGTTCTTATTTTAACTATTCTATTCTCATTTGGCAGTTAATTCTATTAATTTCTCCAAGTTGAGTCTGCTTTACATATGAGAGTAACTAGTGAGTGATCTTCCTGTCTTTATCTTCATCTGTGAGTTTTTTCTTCGTATTTTCTGTCCTGTCCTATTGAGGAGGGAGCATTACAGATCAGCCTAATAGGTATCTGGCAGCCAAGATTAACACAGCATAGAATGGCACCTTCATAGAAAACAGAGAAAAAAACAAACTACTATCAGCTCTATTTCCCACTATAATATCACAAAAAGGTATATATTGAGCAGAACAATTTCCTTTAAAGATCACTCGCAAGAGCAACCAAGTGAACTCAACCATGGAGAAAAGCGCCAAGTCCCTGTGCCAAAAATTCATCATACAAAAAAGCCTGAAGCATCTCAAATGCTCACAGTGCAAGCACTTGAAATTTGCTATCAAATCTCTTGGTCATTAGGTATATCTTTTTAAAAGCTCTAGCTTGGGTATGGATATTCATGATAAGCAAAATTAAGAAAAACATTTTCATTTAGGATTGGTGGGAGACATAACTGAGACCCAATTTACAAATTTATAGAAAGTCAAACAGAACTGAAATTCAAATTTGATATTTAATTTTACATAAAGTTTTATCAAAAGGTGGAGTTAATAGCTCAAGGTATAGTAAATACAGAAAACAACTAGAATCAAATATTGGTAATGGCTCAAAGAGAAATAATTGCTTTTGTTGTAGCTATGGCAATAAGCACAATCACACCCATTCCTTATGGGTTGCTTATATTTTCAGAGTGTGAAACATCACTCCTATAGTCAGAGACATGGCAGGAAAAAAATTTTACAATAATTAAGATAATGAACCTGTCCTCCTTTCATAATGAAGACTTGGAAAAGACTCAGGATGGAATGACAAGTCATTTATCCCTCTACAACTGCACATACCTCCTGACTCCAAATTCTCTTATTCAACAATTTAGTCTGTTCCCTCCCAGCCAAACCTATAAACTTCCTGTCATAGGAATAGCTGAATTCCCCCACTATGCTCTTATTTTACTGAGAGAATCTCCCCTCTGTCCACATATATTTCTAAGATTTTTTAACTGTAGTGTATATGTGACTCAGATATTTTAACTGGATCAAAATGTACATTAACAATATGGAATAGTGTAGCCAAAACTACAAAATAATGTATTGTGTTCTGACCAGAACTGAAATATATTTGCACTTTCTAGTTTCACATAAGATAAAAATATGCTATCTACTATTGATAAGTACAAGAGCAGCCTTTTTAATCTGTATGAATGAAGAACACAATTACAGGTAAAATGGATAGTTAAGAGCGAGCTTAAGTAGGCTCATACTTTTCCATCATTTCACTGTAACACCCACAGTACAGCTTCACACTAGGCTTAGGAAAAGTCAAGTTTCAGGCATTTGCTTCCAAAAAGAGGTGCAGTGTGGTATGTTCCAACAGACCTGACCAAAAGAAACTTCATTAAATGAGTCTTTGAATTCATGCTGAAGCACCCTGCCTGCTTGAGATTTATGCTGCTAACCTGATTAAATATGGATGGCAACTGGGTTTAGGCTTAACAGCAAGATTAGGAAATGTTCCACTGACAGTTTTGACATGGTTAACAACATAACACAGCTGAGGAAAATTAAAAATAAATATTCAGCACTTTGCTGAATATTTTTTTGCTTATTTTCGGCTTGATCTAAAAGCAAAAAAACCTCAGAAATCTAAAGAGGCTTTATTTTTTTTTGCAGGAAGAAAACAGCATGATGAAGCAGGAAGGGAGGAATCAACTGTAAAAAAATATATTAAAATGGACTATTTTAATACAAAGTGATTAAATAACAACCATATTTAATGTTATTTCAGTAATAGTTGCAATCTATTCCCTCAGTATAATTCTCTAGACTTGCAGAAAATATCATGTGAGGAGTTTCCCAAATACTTTGAATTATTTAAGAAGTTTCCTAGATAGTAAAGGACTACAGCAACTAGAAGAAGATGCTATACATTTTCAGTAAATTCTGCCATTTCAACAAATTTCAGATTATAGATTTCCTAACAGACAATTGATATCCACATAAAAACCCAATAAACCAAATGAACCAAAAACTCCAGAAACAAAAAACTTTAGTAAAAATAATTATTAAAAAAACCCCTAAAGCCAAAATCAAATGTCAGCTATCTCCAAGCTCTCAAGCATGTCGTTCTTGATTTCAAAATTATTTCAAAATTCAATAGATAAAAGCATAAGAATGTGAACACTGTCAAATTTTCAAAAGCCTATACTCTAAAGAATACATTTTAAATAATGTATTTATGCAGGCAGTAAGGAGACTTTTATGATTTAAATACTCTCAAGATAAAATGTAGAGTATGGTTGAGACAAACAAAAGATAACATATAGGTAAAATTATTTTTTTTTTTAAATCCTGTCATATAAAATTAACAGAACCAGGACCTAGTTTTCTGATTCATCTAAATTTAGCAGTTAGCTCACATATTTTATTTCTTCTTACAATTCTAAAAACAAACCAGCTTGATTTTTTTTTAAAGGAACCCTTTTGCCTATTTTTCTCCTTCTTGATGCTTGGTGATGAACGATATGTGGTGTGAATGTGGTTGAGATCTGTCAGAAAGTCTGTCATTCTAGAACTGACATTTTCCACAGTGTTTCTGTCACCGTGGATTAGAAAAAAATCAGCAAGTATAATTCATAAGATTTGAACTCTGGTTTACTTTAGCCCTAATTCAGATTTCACTGGTGTTTCAGCCTGGCACAAATTTAAAATTCATAATTTTGTAGTCTTTTTTATTATTATTATTTTAATAAATAATGAAAGGAAAAATAGAGTTTAATTTTTTGGGAGAGAAGAAATACAAAAAATGCACTGGGGAGGAGATGGGAATTAAACCTTGAAAAGACAAAGATTTACTCCTCAAAATGTAAATATAAAATTATCCCATCACCTAATGTTAGAACAAATTATTGGCAATACAAAAGCATGGTCTAGACCCTAACTGATGAGTTTATGCAAAATCCCACATGATATTCAGGTATCATTTCCCCTACTAGATGTGAGAGATGTAATGAAATGGAGCCCAAACTGAGAAATTCTTGTTCTGATTTCTGTTCAGATATTCATATGAACTTTTTGAAGGGACCTAAGGATTAATAATATATGCATCACAGTGGAGGACAAATAAAAAGTTTAAATTTTATTGTTTCTTCAGAGTTCCACAAAAAGGTATGATTTTCACAAATGCTCTTTCAAGTAGATCCCTGTAGTTACAGCTCTGCTATTTTTGACCAACAAAGCTTTTGTTGATTCCAGAGTAGCCATGGATAAAAGTGGCAACAATCACTTCATTAGTCTATATAAAACACTATATGGAAACCATGCTAAGAAAACCCAGAAATGGGAAAACTGCCCATGAATTTCCTCTGTCATATGATGCTGGAGAAGCCTTACATGTGCAGGTACTGACTCTTCACAGAGAATTTCAACCACCCCTCCTAAGAGGGCAACAAAGCAAGATACAAGGCATCAAGAAGGTTTAAAGAATATGTTGGTATGGTACCATACAGGTAGCCATAGATATTTCACTGTTGCAAAGTTATGTAGCAATTGCCTATATTTCTTTCTTCACTGAATCACTATTCAGAGCTTTGTACATCATAGATTATAATTATTCTAATCATAATATTAATTATTGAAAAATTAGTTGCTATTTGATCCAGAGAACAGGATCCTGATATAAGAATGCAAAAAATGTGCACAAGAACAATGAAAATATGGAGATCTCACCAATAGCATCAAATGTGTCTGCACCTTCAGCAATGAGTTTTATTTTTTACTGCATCTACATGATTTCCTTCCACAAACAATTTTTATTCTACTTTTCAATAATAAATTCACTGCTCTTTCTGGCCATGTTTGAGGATTTTAGTTATGGCCCTACTCCACTGTCAACAAGGCTTGGGCATGAAAAGTATATCTGATTAACTGTTTGAGGCAAGAGACCAACTATAATGCAGTGCAAAGCTAAAGAGGCAGAAAATTGACTGGGGAAACATTTCTTTCATCTGTATGGTGCTGTTATCAAACTTTCTGAAATCAGTTAGGGAGAAAATTAGCTAGATTCAGTCCTGGATAAATCCATTTACACTACAGTTAAAGAGGCTTTCAGGGTCTTTCATCTACTGCGCTTTCCCTTAAAAGATTCTCAGTTTCTGAGCTATTTTGTTGCAAATGAGGCAACAAGTAGCAGCTCTGAAGTAACAGGATCACTAAGTCTTTGTGGTTCTCACAGCCGTGGTGCAGAATATTGTAAATATTGTCGGTATAATGAATACCATCCCATTATTTCGTGTAGTCATTATAAAAAACTCTTAATGACAAATCTTCATTTATATGTCAATTATGTTTTTGACTTCAAGGCACAAACCATCATTAACATCCACATTCAACATACAATCTTCACTCATAACAACAAAAAATCCCAACTGAACTAAATAGAAGAAAAAAGCTTTCTGCATCAAATCCAAAAATAGCATTATAACAACATAGAACAAAAGGACACATTACAAAAAATCTACCCCTGAATCTTCACTACAATTATGATACAAATTTTCTACTATCATTCTACTTCATAACATGGTTTAATACTTGTTTTGCCCATTACTTTTCCCAATTAGTATGCCTTCTAGCAGTCATACAAGGCCAGCAGTATTGTGTTCAGAACAGTAAGGTAACATTAGCATGAATTGAAACTAAACACACTAAACCACTGATTATATAAGCAAAGGCTTTATACATGCAAGTTCCTCAATGCATCATAAAGAGAAGTTGATCTAAATTGTAAAAAGAGCTCATTTTCTTTTAACCTCAACAAGTTAATGTTCTTCTAATCAGTGCTAGACACCTTTTCTGAAAACTATAAACATATATGAATGTTGTTCCAGATAACATTGTAAACCTTTGATCTATCCTTTAGTTTTAAAACTGACCAGCATGGAGCACCTTCTTCCACTCCTTCTGCTCTACCTGTAGTGGCTATGGGGTTATTTCTCTTGGGTAGTCTCATTTATCTCCTTCAACTGCTGTTGTACAGCTTTTTTTTTTTTATTTTTTATTTTCCCTTATACAAATAAGTTATCATAGAGGTGCCACCAGCTTGCCTGATTTGCTCAGCTGTAATGCTTTGCTGTCCTGTAATGGGTCTGTCTTGGAGCCAGCTAGAAGTGTCTCAGTCTGATATGGGGGCAACTTCTGATATCTTCCTATAGAAATCACCCCTACAGCTACTGAAACTTTGTAAATAAAATCAAAATGCATGTACTAATCAAATCAAACTGAAGCATGCATACACTGAATTATTTTACTGAACCAGCAGAGGTTAAACCTATTCATCCTCAAGTATTAAAACTGTGTGTATTCTTATTTGGTGTTTTCATTCAGGTACTAGGACAGTTTTCATGTGTTCATATGCTATTTTGCAGTATTTACAGTTTCAGGGGAAAAAAGTGTAGAATAACACTTAAGAACATTTTACTTGAAGTACAGCAGGCATGGTCTCTGGCTAAAGAGAGGGTTAATTTTATTTTCATTAGAATTGGAATTTTTCATATATGGAATACCTTGTTCTTTTTTAGTGTTTTGAGAGAAAGGAAAACAACTGCACCTGCCCAGTACAAGCAAAATGGGCAGCTACTGGAGAGAGTTCACAAAAGGGGCACTAAGAAGATTAAGGGATTGGAACTTCTTCCATATAAGGTTGAGACAGCTGGTCTTGCTTACCATAAAGAAGAAGAGGATCACTGAATCTCAAAGTCTACAAACTCCTGATGGGAGGATGTAAAGAAGATGAAACCAAACTCCTTCCAGTGGTGCCCATTGACAGGATTGGAGGCAATGGGCACAGACTAAAATACGGGAAGTTCTTTCTAAACATCAGGAAGCAGTTTTTCCCTATGGGGGTGAGTGAGCACTAGCTCTGGTTGCCCAGAGAGGTTATGGAGTCACCATCTTCTGAGATATTCAGGACTGTCTGGGCAGCTGCCTCTAGGTCATTCTGCTTGAGCAGTGGATCCGAACTACAGAATTTCCGGAGGTTCGTTCCAACCTCAATCATTGTGTAACTCTATCAACCACACTGACAACCAGAGATAAAGCATTTGTTCAATTAATTTTCTGCAGTTCAATAAATACATAAACTGGAGGTTTTTAAGGAAAATAATACTGAGGAGTAATGTTTTTGAATATTCCCATAAAAAAATTTTGGCAAAAATGAAGTTCTGAGGTTTTCAAGCTAACACTGCATCACCATCTTGTGAATTGGCAGGAGAGAGGAGGAAGACAGCATTAAGACATGAATACCACCAGCAGAGTGTAATCCTTTACAATCTACAAGTCATTATTATCTTAAACTGGCAGTCATCTGTGACTTGCCAGTAAATACGTACCAGTTTGTGAGCTCAAGGGTTTGCTTTCACCAATGGTAGAATGTCTAAAATCTTATTTGGCTTTTTTTGTAATATAGACATGCCCTTGGTCCATTTAAGAAAGGAAACTATTTTAGGCAAAATATGGTCTTATGGGTCTTAAATTCATTCAACCACTCACTAGAGATGTTCAGGCCATTTAGAGAACTTGTACAAAATGTAGTAGCTGTTTCATATCCTCAAATAGTATGACACTAAATTCTCTCAGCTGGCACAATTGACAAAACTTTCAGAAATTCTAGATGTCTATACAGATTTCATCTTGCTCATGATCAGTTTTTAATTAAAGAAATAAAAATATGAAAATTCTTTGAAATGAGAAATGGATCTTAACTTTTTGCCCATCTGTGGAACAGAGACTGAATCATTTTTCAAGGACTCCTGGCACTTTTTTTATGACCTATAAATTGGATAAATTTGATTAGCAGTTCTTGGAACAAGAATGAAATAAACAAACAACCTCCCCCCCAAACACATTTATAATTTTCATTAACAAATTCTAATCAGTTGTATAAGTATTCTTTTTTCTTCTACCAAAGCGGAGCATAAGGATGGCTTCCAGACAGAACTTTGTAAAATTAAGTGACAAATCACCAGTGTAGCTACATGGTTTTTGAAATTTTAAAAATAGTCAGGTTTTCACTGAGTCCTCTGATGAATTCAAGTGCAAAGGAGTGGGCCTTATAGGCCTGTCTGATAAGTTAATGGAATGTGATGCAGATGGCAATTTAAAACAAAATTTAGAGGTAGAATATATCCCTGTACCAGCAAACACAGGTAATAATAGTCTTTTACAAAACATTCCAAAGCTGCACAGCTAATTTATGTTTTATTACATCTAAACAAGTCCATTACGCTCAGTTAACACAAAATGATACACCTGGAAATAGAATATAGCCATTGCTGCCAAGTGTCTAGTTCTTGAAATTAAAGACAACTGGTGTCATAACTTAGCTTTATTGCTCTACTTTGACTCATCTGACATTATCAGAACTCTCATTACTTTTTTTTAAAGTGTAGGCATAAAGTACATGGGATTTTATTACAGTGGTTCAGACAATGTAATAAACATCTTCAGAGCAGTTCCTCTTGAAGGAAAAATGAATTCAAGATCTTCAGCAATTTCTCACACAGTAGAAGGCCAAACATGATATAAACAGACTTATACACAAAACTCTTCTGCTTATTACACAATACTAGCTGGCCTATGAAATTGCCTCATACCATTGGATAGTTGCTTCTGGGAACTAAGAGAATCGCATAAAAACATGATAGCATCTACTTGGCATACAAAAAGTAAAACAATCTTAGGGGAAACAAGAAGTTTAAACATCTGTCCATACTCATATGGTATCAGTCAATTCTTTAAAATATCTGAAATGCACCTAGTAAAAAACCTGGACTATAGAGATAAATTATATTAGAGAAAAATATTATGGTCTATGTATGCTTTTGCTTGGTCAGTTTAGGGTTGGGGGAATGGAAGCAGGGGAGGGGGTTTGTTTCTTTTTCTTTTTTTCCTAAAGAAAAGTCAGAATATTAAACTTACCTTATTAGTATTGATAGCTGTGATGACCCACACACACTGAGCATTGCTATCATACTGAAATGGAAAATTGGGTGATGCAAAAGTGCCTCCAGGCCCCTGAAGATTGGATCCACAAGTTTTGACTGCAAAAAGAATACTCATCTTTTAATTCACACAGAAAATACATGTAGCAGATTCATAAATCAATCTCTAACTTACTCTAATCATTATATGAAGAATTAAAATACTACTGAACAAAGACAGAACCACCTCTTACAAGAGAATACAGCATCCACATTTAATTATTTTGAGAAAATAAAATAGACCTCTTGTGTCTAAGCATATATTCTTAAAAAGATTTGAAAGTATTTGGAAGAAAAACAGTAACAACAGTAACAGAAACTGCCCTATTTATTTTTAAAAATCTTCAAGATTAATTTATGCACCTTCACTAATGTCTTGAAAGACAAATTTAAACAGTAGAAAAAAATATCACTTTTATCACTGTGCATATGTACTTTTTCTGTGCATATTATGGCATGTCAGCATTTTTTTCTCCTGACTCCTGTACAACCCATTGAACCAATGCCCAAAGCACTGAAAAGTTTAAAGGAAGCTTATAAAAGTTAGACTAACACAAAACAGTGCTATCTATTTCTAAAGATTACAAAGTATATTTATTTTCCAATCAAAGTCTGTATGGTTATTTACAATAGCATGTCAGGTAAAAAAAAAAAAACATATTTATGTAACTTGCATCTCTGTCACAAATAATACAAAGGATATAAACTTTGTCCTTTGTGCTTTTAAATGACACTTTTAAGCATTAAATTCCTAGTCTGTTGAAGTCAATAACACTTTTATTGTTCTTTCCTTGGTATTCAGATCTTTGCTGAATGCACTACTGGTTAACTTTTCCTGTATGAAGATGTAAAACTGACAAGTAACCTCAAGTAAACATGAGCCTATCCAATTTCTCCAGTGATTATTATGACACCACATAAACTGCAAAACGTAAAGAACTATTTCTTCCACTGTATTTTGACAGACCATCTTGCATAATTGAATAAAATATTGACACTTAGATATGAGAAATAATCCTAGAGTTGCATTGCACTTTCACAAAGCATGTTTATTTGATCAATACTGAACACTGAATAATGAAGATTCAGTTTCTGCTGGATGAAAGCTTGTTCCTTCCCTCACATTAGCCTCTAGAAAGAATGTCACTTTTGCACGACCCTCAGAGAAACAATACTCTAGTGATGAGTATGTTCAAAGTCACAGCCGATGCCTGGAAAGAAGTAGAAGGTAGAGAGGTGAGAGGAAGGCTCCTCATTTAGGATCAGAAGCTGAAGACATTATTAGGGTCACTAGTGAGACTAATGCCAAGGGTGGCTTTTTTTTTATATATTTTATAAGAAATTGTATGGCTCCTTGCAGCTCATATTTGCATGTGGGAAGTAAATCAGGAGGGAAAAAACAATGTTCGTTCTAGACAATGTGCTACTCCATCTGAACATGTGAGTCCTCCTCTGGGGCAGAGTTGGGATGCAAAGCACAGCTCCTTTGCCTGTGTGCTGCCAAAGAGTTATGAGTTCTGTTTGCTGCCTTTTCTTGGTGTAGCCACATAGTGAAGGTCTAGAAGGAACCATGTTATTCTACAGTGGAATGAAATCTTTGACCTCTAATGTCTATCATTTATACTGATTTGAAGTATTCCTAATAGACATTTGCTTTCAGTACTTTGAGATCCAGAAAAAAAGCCAAAAACAAACAGTTGCAGTTAGGACAATTTCTGTGTATTTGTGCACACTAATATTTTCATTATATATATTAATATCTGGTATGTACTGACACACTAATACTTTAATTCCTTGATTCAGGTATTCATCATACTACTTGCCACTGTACTAGGTCATCAAATATTTTCAGCAAAATTCCTTTACACTTTTCTTCTTCTACTGAATATTTTGCACTTTATACATTTGCTCAGGGTCAAAACCAGGTGGAGACTTCGCTACTTACCTATTCTAAATTCAAGAATTTCTTATATGTTTATAAGATGTATAACAAAGAAGCTTCATGAAATACTAATATTATATTAAATCACTTCAATTTTAATATCCATCTTGATAAATCCTAATATTTAGTGTGTGATAGGTTTTCTCAGCTCATTATAAAGCAAAATTCATAATGTAAGTGTTCTAGTTAAACAAGCCTACTGAAATACGAAATTCATATTAAACAAAGCAGCACAGGTGAATCCTTCTTTACTAAGAAAGAGAGGACATTAGGATTAAAACTTCAGGTACTTACAAAAATTTAATAGGATTGGCTATCAAACAATGGATAGATGCCAAATGGAATAATCACTGTGAGAGTAAGAATTTCTGTTTACCTTTACACACAGGTCTATGATCACTCCATGCAGCAAAAACTTCAGCTATCCTCTGACAGGTGATACTTTTGGAACCTTGTAGCACATAATCTTCGTCACAGGAGAACTGTACTGTTGCTCCCAAGCTAAAATCAAACAATGACATAAAAAGAAGCATTTTTTAACAAGTAGATAGCAGTCCATTTTTTCCATTCCTTTAGATATGATGATGGTCTTGACAAACAATACAAATATGCAATCCAGAAATTTCTGCTCTCAGTAGTGAAAGGCTGAAGGCTATGTACTAGCGTGATAGAGCACAATGTTCAGCCCCTCTGGCCCTACTTTGGCTGGAGCTGGTTTACCTCCTTTAACAGTCATTTGGAGGTCAAGTGACTATTTACTGACCTAACTTCAGATCTCCATATAGCAAAAATTTGACCAACCTAGACATTGTATAACTAAAAGTAGTTATTTATGTTAATTGAAGCTAGAAAAGAATGTGAAAGTAATACAAGGGAATCACCTAGAATAAAAGTCAAAAGGTCAACTACAAGACTGAAAAAGAAATTCCGATTATAAACATTTTATTTCTTCCAGTGAAGACCTCAGGATATCAATAATATATTGTGAATATCTCCCATCCCTGACTCTTCTTGAGGAAATCTGGTGTTTTTAACTTTAGAACTGGGGTGCATTGGAAGGGGGAGCACAATACCAGAGAAAAGGGCTAGATATTAATAATGTTTCTTGGATTTTAAAAGTAGTATATTATTAATAAGAGCATCTCATATTAATTTGGATTATTATAAAAATACTAGTTATAGCTTTGTTTTTTATTTTGATTAGTAAGTTAAGATTTTAATTAAGCTGGCAGTGAAGTGTTAACTCCATAGAAGCAGTCTCTGTACTCTTGCTAGTAACAAGATTCTGAATGTAAAATCTACTAGATAATGAAAGTTACATGGTGAATACGAGGATCTGCTTATTTAAGTGGCATATGTTTCTAAAATTAATAGGAGAAAATAAGAGATTTCTAAAATCATATTTCTAGGTGTTTAGCTGTGATTATTTATGAAATTACAACGCTGGCTTGAAAAGGTTTTGTACTTTTTAATATGAAACTGACATCTGGTGCTGGAATCTGTGCAGGACAAAATGAAAAATAAGTCCACAAAAAAAATTTTATTTGTTTGTTTTGTTTTGATTTTTGTTTGATTTTTTGTTTGATTGTTTGGTTCTTTTGGTCGTTGGGGTTTTTTTTTTTTGTTGTTGTTCGTTAAGTTTTTCCCAAAGGAGGATTGGGGTGGGGGGAAGAGAAAAAAAGGGGTTCCGTTTGGAAAAGTTGAATAAATCAATACATAAATGTATATTCTTGAGATAATTCTTTTCATTTAATGTCATTATGGTTTCAAATCCTAGTTGCAGCTGAAAATATTTAATATATCAGGCCTTTCTCTGACATCAGTGTCTTCATAATTTCAGCCTGCTGTTTTTAAAGGCTTGTCCGTCCCAGCTGCAAAATGTAAAACCTTTTCTGTATACACATGACTTGCAACATCTTGGCTACACTGTGAATACAGTTCTCTGGATATTTTAAGATAAAATGTGAAGTAACTCCCCAAGAGTTTGTTACAGTAGCATCCCTTTATAACAGTGTAAGCCATGTAATTATCTGACCCTCCTCAGATGGATGGCATCTTCCTGTCTTTGATACCTTACATACTGGTAAAAAAAAAATGGTTCGTAAATATCTCTAAGCAAGGTGTCAATATTTACTTGTCTGGAATCTTCAAATCTGCATTTGATCCCACAAGGTAGGACATTCATTTTTGATAAAAGACATACTAAAATTATTTTTTCTCTGAAGGGTTTGGCTTGCAAAGAACAAAGTCTGTTTTTCTTTTCTTACAGATGGCCATTTTAATGCCACAATTCTTCAATTCACAAAGGCAGAGAGAAAAATAAAAAGGCTGAGCACACATTCCAGAGAATAACTTTTGTTAGCAATCTATTCAAATTCATCTATGATGAAAAAAGCTACTAAAGAAGATTGATACTTTCAGAAGAAGAATTAACTGAAGGGAATTAGAGATGTTAGGTATTTGAAAAAGAATAGTGTCAGCACAAAATAACTGCTGAAATCTGGGAAGTACCTGGGCCTTACAGAGACATAAATAGTGAGAAAATGATGGCGTGCAAGAAGATACAGTCACCTGAACAGACATCTCAGAAAAGGAGGATTTGATAGTGAGTAACAGCTCTATAAACTATTCCAAAATGGTTTCTCTAACAGTAGGAATGTTTGTGAAAGAATGGGATAAAGAATAACTGCAGTATCCACCAAAAAAGGAGATATAAAAGTGAAAACCTGAAAAAAAAACCAAAAACAAAAACCAAAAACATAATGCAATGGCCCTTGCAATGTAAGGATAAAAGGCTTTAATAGGTGATTGAGAAAAAAGAGCCACCAGGCAGATCATAAAGTTGGAGGATATTTCAAAACTGTGAAACACAAGGATTATCTGTAACTAATGTAAAAAAAATATGCACAGATGCTACAAGGACTATATGGTTAGGAAAGTTCAAAAGGTAGCAATTGGGAAGATAAGAGTATCTTTCTCAAGATTAGATTTTCATAATTATCTGCTTCAGAATGTCGTGTTGAGAAAATCTGAGTGTCTTTATTATTAGGAAAAGAAAGGAACACTTGAAGAAAAAATAACACAGAAATATATTTCCTATAACTAAGCATGGACTGATTTAAAGAGGAAATGCCAAGCAGGAAGTACACCATTTACAAATAAGTAATTTGTAAATTAAATTCCTGGTAAAAAAAACTGTAACAGACAAAAAACCCAGAAGTCTGAATGATTACAAGGACTGCAAAAGCATAATAACTATTTCTATCACCTACAAAAGTATAAATAACACTCACATTATGAAGTCCACTTGTCCAAATCAGTTTTGATATTAAACTGGTAATTAATTGTATATGACCATAAGTATGTGACTGGACTCATAAACAGAATGAGACAGGATAATTCACAAAATTTGTGACATATATGATGTGTGAGTGAGACTTACTAAGGGCAATTAGATAAGCAGATGATAAAGTATCAGTATAAGAAAGAAAATAGAGGAATTGGAGATCAGTTCCCATGGAAGATCAGTTAAAAAAAGACAATAATAGAGAACTTGTCAAGAAAATGTTAGGAAAATATGTCTCTCAGGAACTTAAAAGCATTGTCAAGATTACAATTTTTAAATATTTTTGTCATTATCTATCTAGACACTCTTAAAAATGGAAAATCAATTCTTTCCAAATGTTCTAGTATCAGAGAATCACAGAAACATAGCATATTCTGAGTTGGAAGGTACCCACAAGGATCATGGAGTTCAACTCTTAAGTGAATGGCCCATACAGTGATTAAAAGAGAGATTCTTCATGTTTCTGATGATGATATCTTTTTTCCAATACCTTTAATCTGTGACCCAGAAGAATTCAGTTAGAAATTCATCTTTCTCTAAAAAAAGTTGGATAACTTGAGTACAAAAGACTAAAGTGTCACTTCTCTCCATTGGAGGTTTCATGAGGCACATGAGGTGAATATGATGAAGATTCAAAAAGGACAAGCAAATTACCAGGAAATAATTATTAGCTCTAAGAAAAAATGAAAGAAAAAGATAGGCCAAGAATTTGATGAGGGTTTGTGTGGTGTGATGACATAGCAAAAATTTCAATAGAGTTTTAAGTTTTTATTTTCTTTTTCTTGACAGAATCTCTAATGATGGAAGGATCATGTTACAGGACAAGGAGAGATTCTTGATGGATAAAATTGATGACATCTATTACATATCCAGAGGTACTGTAGGAGGACATGTGAGAGATTTGATCTCAGCCTTCTAGTATGTCACAGATAAAATTTTTGTAGTGAGAAAATCAGATCATGGAAGCTGGTTTTAGGGGAACCTCTGAACTGTGGGCAGGTATTATTTTAGAGAAAACTGACAAAGTAGTCTGAAAACAGGTTGTGGGAACAAATGACCAAAAATAGAATGGAAAAAAAAAAAAAAAGACAGCTTGATTTCTTGACTTACATTTGGTCCAAACTGCTTACCAGATGAAGCCCCCTAAAAGTATGAGTAGACTATTTCTTCTTTGCAAATCTCAAGAGAACTGAAGCATGATATAGCTATGAAGTTGTTCATTGTTGTATACAATATAGACAGATATCATATCATTGAAAAACATCTCAAGGATAGTATGAAAATTTCAACAAGTTTCAGAAGCAGAATATGTTCATAAAAAGAAATTGTCTGTGGATGCAGTCAATGTCCATTAAATTCAGTATGCTAACACTGAAAGTGATGAAAAGTTAATGCACAGAGAAAATCTTTAGAATACAGGAAACATTTATAGTGCATCTTCTGATCATTTATGATTAATGAACCTTCTGAACTGGATCTACCCATTTAATTCAGTAGTTTCTGGGTGACTAATTTAGACTTTTTGAATGAGATCCTTGCTACCTCTAAGACTGGTAAGGCACACTGGTAAACAAAAAAAAGCTTCTTCGGGCATATTACTCACAAAAGCAAATTCACATACAATGTGGGTTCATTTGTAAATGCATGAAGCAATGCTGGGGTGCTCAAATCCAATATGGGAAAGGCAGAAGCACTAAATGGCTTTTCTGCACCTATTTCTACAGCAGATGTGCTCCTAGGTATCTGTACGTACCCACATGATTTGTGAAGAAGAGGGAATACTGGGAGCCAAGAAGAGCCAATACTGGGAAACAACAGGTAAAAGGAGGCAGCTGTATTCAAGGGCAGGCAGCCAGACACCTTTCCCCAAAGGCTGCTGAAAAATCTGAATGAGCCTGCGCAAGGTGGGTATTATCTATGAAAAACCATGATGAAACGTTCTGACTGATTGTAGAAAGGCTAACACTGCATGAACTTTTAAAAAAGGCAAGGAGATGCCAGGAATCTTACACTGATCTCAGGAAAGAAAATGTTCTCTTGTAAAGCATGAACTAGAAATCAAGAGCACCTACACAAATTTACCAAAGCTGAATTATATTTTATCAACTTGATTTAACTTCATATTCAGCTGGTGGACAGTAATAATCTGAGCATTAGGAAATCAACATAGAGCCTGATGCTGTGTAATATTTTCATCCTCAGCCTTGACTGGGAGACAGAATTTATGGATCCGTGTATTTATGAGTCAAACTAAAGTAGGAAAAGTAGCTGAAGGGCAGACCTTAAATCCAGAAGCCTGACAAAGTCCAGCGCTGGGCAAATAGAAACCCAACAAAACTCAACAAGCAGAGGTACAACATTCTGCACTTTTGATCAGTAACATATTCTCATTCTGAATAAAACAAACTATATACTTAACAATACTAGTAGTGGTGGCAACAGATCAAGTGAAATTGTTACTCAGCTGGTGAAGCTGTGTCTGCAATACTAAGCCAAATGTTTTGCCTCCTACTTCAAGAGAGAGCTTGGCAAAAACTTGAGTTCAGAGATTAGTCAGAGGCTTAAAACACATGACCTACAGTAAAAAGTTAAGGCAGCTAGGCTTAATTAGTTTGACAAAGAGAAAGCTAAGATTTCAGAAGCCATTACAAAGATAATAAGGCCAAACGTTTCTAAATATGCCAGATCATATAAAAGGGGCAATTTGGAAGATTCAGATTTTACTTCACAAGAAATTTCCTTCAATAAAGGAGGGCAGAGCTGGAAGAGCATACTCAAACTCTTGGGAAATCTTTACCCTTGGGAATTTTCAGGATTGGCTAAACAAAGCCACAGCTGATCTGACTAGTCCTGCTTTGGGCAGGAGGATGGACTGGATGCCCTCTGAAGGACCCTTCCAATCAATACTTCTATGACCCATATAAACTTAATTTGTCCTGAATTAATGCAAAGCTTTTGCATATACAACAAAATGTGCTAAGGCAATTCATAACTCCAAAAATGAATGCTTAATGTGAGTGTCTCTCAGTAACTTTATCAGCAAATTTGTTTCTAATCAGACCAAAAATTATTGCCATTAGGTTTGTATTTTCATAAAAAAACCCAAACTTTGGATATATTTTTATTAATGAAAAATGTATGAATAAATATTAAATAAGGAAGTTAGTATACAAATTTGAAAAAAATTTAATTTCTTATCTGTTTTTAAAGTTTTGATAATTTGCCTCAAATTTGGGATTCCTCTTTAAACAACAGAAACTAAAAGCTGTAAGGAGTCCAAAATTAACTATAGAACCTCTAAAGGATGAGAAAGACCAAGTTTAAAATTTTGAACTTCACATGAAGTTTATATTGAATATTATTATTTTAATAATAATATTTGCATTTGTGTAGCAAACTATCTCATTTTAGGTCCTTCTCCTCCATTATTTGATATGTTTTTAAAATTATTGTTGAAAAATAATAAATTATGCAAGGAAACAAAAACATCTGTCTGATATATTAACCTATTTGGTTCATGCCTGCAACTGAACAAATTTGAGAGAGGACACAATTTTTAGCCATAGAAGAAAATGTATAGCCAGAAATAAATAATCAATTCTTAAAGTCCATCTCTATCAAATTGTAAATTTAGCAATATCGTATATTTTAATGGTAGCATAAAGAAGCAATCAGTATTGCAGCACATATAATATTTCTTCCACCTGTAGCAAAATAAACTAAAGACATTTCAGCTTTCAAGATTATGAACAGCGATTTCTTTTTTTTAACCTAGCAACTCTCTACACACTACTGATCCATAATTTTTTATGTGCAAGCTACAGATAGGTTCTACTGTTGTCTTTGAGTCACATTATGAGAACTGAGCTAAGTCACAGCATCTCTCTCAAGTTAAGAACATCCACAGGAACATTTTCACAGATCAGTTTATACATTACTTGGAAATATTACTGCAAAATGCTAGGATTCCATGATATAATGTTAGAATATCTAAGTCTTCCAAACTTTTAATCAAGAAAAATCCTTACTGTGTGCTGAAAAAACTAAACTGATGACTAAATTTCAGTTTCAGAGGATTTCTTGACACTATGGAGGTAATTAGTAATTCATCTTTAAAAGAAAAAAAAGTGTCATCTTTCCTCCCAAAGCTTGTCAGACACTCACAAAGTGTACTGGCAGACAGCTGTCCTTGAAAAAGGAACCAATTAACTGTTAAAAGGTGGTAGGTGCACAGATCCCCTATAAACTAGCCTCATATTGCATGCTGAGAACCAAGTTTTGTTATTTTCAGGATGTTTGTCTTCAAGTTTCTGAGTCTAGAAGCTCATCTTACATATCTGCAGAGAAAGGTTATTCAGAGAAGATTTAAGGAAAATCAAGTGTAAAGCTTCTAGTCAATCTAGTCAATTAATGTTGAACTTCATTCTTTCAAAGAATATAACTATAAATTAATTTATAACATAAAGTGAAAGAAGATATTACCATTAGTTATACTGTAAGTCAATCTGTTGGTAAAAGAAACTGTCCTTATCATAATCTTCATATTCTTCCATCAGTAGAATGTGTATTTTTAAGACTACATCAGCATTTTTGTCCAACAGTATTCACTGCTTTGTTGCAATACAGGTTTGATCAGAATCCCATTTTAAATCCTAGTGGGACCAGACTACAAAGGTAAAGAGGGATAGAGATGGGCTTGTTCATTCATGTCATGAAGACAGAACTTTGAGATGGTGGTAGAACATGGCTGCCTCATAATAAAACACCTGTTCAAGGATAATTCAGTCTGGGTATGTTTATTCCACTAGAAACAAAGGAAAACAGAAACCAGATCATGTGAAAACGTTTTTTCTATTACATCTTATACCTTTTCATGATGGTATTGATTCTAAAACTGGACACATGGAAAAGATGTTTATTTTAGTGGATGACGAGTAAAGTAAAATGCAAATTCCAGCCAAATAATCACTAGTATGTCTAAAATTTTAAGAAACTCCTAGGGAAGTTTTATTTCTGAAGTAGAATGTTTTTCTCAGTATGGGGAATCTGGTAGCTGTAAGTCTCCTTGACTTTATTTTAACATGCAAAACTTTGTATGCTCAAATATACATCTAGCATCAGAAATAGACTTTAATACTCAAAAATACAGCTGTGGGGAATTTTCATGTTAGAAAAAATAACCAAAAGGGTAAACATGGAATTACAGGTCCCAAATAATGCCACAGAATGCTCGTTTGTATAAGAGTTTGGATTATAGATTTTGTAAATCTGTGTTAGAGCCATGCAAGAGGAAATGAATGTGCTGAGAGCAGATAGTGTTTGTAATCAGAACAGAAGTAAAACTGCACTACAATGCTTCCAAACCTACACCTTCACATTTGAAGAAAGCTAAAGAGATGTGACAAGAGCATGCTCTTCTCTAAAATATATTAAATTTTACAGAAATCAAATTTTGATTGATCTTAGTAGAGATATAACTAAGCCCTTCTCCAAAATACTGTGTTTTCAAATGAAGGCATTGTAAATGGAATTGTCACTTTTTTCAGAAAGGGAAAAAAAGAGGCAAATTTAAAATAAAGCTCTTTCCTGAATTACGAAGAAAGTGACTTCAAGGAGAAGGTGAAAGTGTGCTATTTTTCTATCTGCCAGGTATAGGGCACCCTGGAAAGAATTTTCCACAGTAGCTGATGTTTTTTATTTAAATGTAGCAGAGTAATAATTTGTAACATTCTTACCTCGAAAGCTCATGAAGCAATTGAAGAACCGTTATCATACTGGCAGGAATTGAAACCAGGTTAAACTAAAAAGTTATTTTATTTAGACTCTTTAAAAATTGTAGTCTGCTTTTGTTCCCTGTAAGACCTTGATCAGTTTAGGAAGCGTTCAATTTGAGCTAAATGTACCTGTTTTACTAATGTACACCAGTGCTGTTCTTTACAAGCATAAATCCAAAGAGATAATTTGGGGATTTTTTTTCTTTTTATAAGAGAAAAAATGTCACCAAGATTAGTGAGAAATTAAGGAAAATAAACACTGGAAAATATATTGACGCTGGTACTTGCATATCTTTTTATGCTATTGTTCAGTAATTTGAATACTTGCTCCTTTCATTTTCTCAAATATGCATTTGAAATAAGAAAGCCTGATACATCATCTCAGTGTACAGAAAATAATAATGCTAACTGAAATACTAGTATTTTGGTCTAAAAAGAAAGATGAGGGCATGATCATCATCATATCATTTTTGAGGTACTGCCTTCATGTAAGTTTAACTAGAGTAACTTTTGTAAGTAACTCTTTTCATGATCTCTTGAAGAGAATACTGGAAAAGAACTAGCAGGTTGTCTCTTAAATGTGGCTGCTCTCAAGCCATATTTTTGAAGTTAAAATACAAAACACCAGCCAAAGTAATAATTGTATAAGGTATCAATAAAGTATGACAGTTAAATGCAGCTTTTTTTTAATTTTTTTTATTATTCCTCTGAATATATATATATATTTTCAAGTTAATATTAGAAATTTTTTTATAATTAAGGTGTTTTATGTTTTGTAAACATAATGTGAAATTAGCATATTATGTGAAACAAGAACATAGCTTTAGGGGTTTTTTAATACAGACTAGAGTGTCTTTATATGCCAAATATAAAATAATATATATATTAACCCTTTTAAATAAATCTTAAAAAACTGAAAAGGAAAAAAACAGAAACTCAGAAAATAGTTAAAACTAAACCAAAACATTCTCAAAAATACACTGTGTATGTCCTTACTCATCAACCACTGGTGATACTGGAATTAGGAGTCAAGTTCACTGAGAATACAACATAAAATATTTAGAGTATGTTTTATCTTACAAGATAAGCAATTTGAAAAATAGCTGTGAAAAGGGAGGATACATAAAAATTAATTTAAAAAATAGTCTGAATTAAGAGTGCTAGGTCAATGTGAGGACTGCTAGGGAACTACGTCTGCATGTGTCAAACTTCTCCATTCCTGAAAAACATACTGTAGGTAATGTAATTTCTCTATTAGAGTGAATGAATATTTATGTAAGATCTGAAATTTCTTCTCTGAAATTTTATTGTTCTTTTTGTGTTATATTCATTTGCAAAAGCCTCCAGTACAACATGTATGCTCAATATTTATAAACCTAACATAGTATTTACATGAGAAAATAGTGTAAACTTACCTTTAATCCTATTTTTGTCAGGTTTTCAGAAATATATGATCTCTTCTAGGTAGGTATTTTATCTTTTTGCATACTAAGTACATGCTAAATTGCATTACATAATTTTTTAAAGAATTATAGTGCACTTTTTTCTAATAAGGCCAGTTATGAAAAAGTACTCAGCAACAGTAATACATTTTCAAAATATTAATTTTCCAAGTTCAGTATTTGAGAAATGATACAATGGTAGAATTTATGTTTTACCTAAAATCTGAGCCTATCCGTTTTCCATTTTCTGGTTCTCCAGGATCTGGACACAAATTGGATGCCTGTTTAATACCTCCCTCATTTACTGAAAAAAACAACAACAACAAAATAAAATAAATAAAAAAAAGAGATAAAATAACAATGTTTTTAGAAAATACATAGGTAAGCAATTAACAAATATGAAAGTATATTCTTTTCATTTTAGGTCTTTTAAAACAGATTTTCTACAGAATATGATTACACATATAAACTGCAGTTTCAATACATTACTTTGTCCAACCTGCAATAAACAAAGCATGTATTTTCTTTTTTTTTTTTTTAATAACACACTTTTTAAATCAATGTGTCAATCATCTATTTTGTTTGCTAGCAATATTGTTGAATCCATATGGAAATGTTATTATTATTTTTTTAGAAATATTAACATTTAAAGGAATGTTCATCAGGTTTAGGGCTGTAAGATTTTGTTCTGACCATACATTAATAAATGTCATCTCCACTAAGAGCTGACCTTTTCTCCTTGAACTGTAATAAAACTTGAATGGATAAGCTTCTGCTGAGAGAATTATCCTTAATCAGTACTGAAAATGTATATATACCCAAAATATGGTGATCTGAAGTTAAACTCAAAATGCCAATTTGATTTGCATACATTTATCTTACAAAGAACTAAAATGGATATTCAGAGAGAAACTTCCTGTGAACCATTCCCTGTATTTTTTCAGAAATTTGTATGTAAAAATCTAACCATATCTCAGCATATTCAACCACCTATTCAAACAACTGGAAAATTAGCATAAGGTGTTAGTCTGCTATTACTTGATAAATTCATGACTTGACAGAAAAATATTTTAAAAAAAATTGACATGACGCCAAATAATTTGTAGTAATCAGAAAAATATTTTAACCTTTATTCATCTTTATCAATGATGAACTAGATCAACGGTTTTTTAGTACTAGAATTTACTTCCCATTAAGGAAAAGGTTTGCATATAATTAGGGTAACCACACTACTGGATTAAAAAAAAAGAAAAAAAGTAGATTCTAACTATGCTTTTAAAGGGTGTTCATTAACTTTCAGCTTTGAATGAAGAGGAATATAATTCAGAATCCTTGGGGGTTTCTCTTCCTTGAAATTTGTCTTCTTACACACACAGAAAGGGAAGAATTGGTTTGGTACCCCGAGGAAGCCAAAGGCCAAACGCAAATGTTGTACAGGCTTAAACAGAAAACATCTCAACATAGCACACAGCTCAAAAAAAACCTATCAAGCTCAGAGCTTGTCAGCTGGAACCACAATATTTACTCTCCTCTGTCCCAAGACACCTGTAACAGCTCAAAGGTTGCTCAAAAACCACACCAAGGCAACCTCTGTTCATCTGGATCCATGTTCAGGGCATTTTTGGGCCGGGAGGAGTATTCCTCCTGGTCTCAGATTTCAGTCTTTTCCTCCTTCAATAGATGTACATGTGATGAAATCATACTAGCTACAGAAACCCATGTTCATACTAGTGTTGAAATATATATATTTCTCTGACAACTACAATTCCATAGACTATTTTTAACAAAGCCATCTTGTTGGATAAGCAGGTAGAGTTAAGTCTCTCTTTGAAATATCAGCTGTTTCATTATAAGACATGAGAAACTCAGAATCATCAAAAGTAGCCTGCATATGTAAAAAAGACATTACCACTTTTCTGACATTAAATATATATTAAAACTATAGTTAAAAAATTATTCATGATATCTGATAATAATATTATAGAAATTATAATGATGCCATTTGGCCATGCATTGCTTACCAATGCACATAGAAGAAATTTTTAATGAAAAAAATAAAAATCGTGTTTAAACAACATAATTTCTATTTATTATAGCTCATGTTTTCATATTTCAAATAATTATTTTATTTTTGTACATTATTTTTCCCCATACACATGTAATAGAGCAAATATTAATATAAAAAGAATATTCTACCAGATTGCAAGACACAAGAACTATCATACACTTTGATTTCTACCAGAAATGGAAGCTTGAAAATCCAATTGTTTTTTGACACCTTCTGTGTAAGTTTTCATTCCTAGAAATACTCTACAGAAGAGAATTTTTAATTATAAATATAGAATTATAAATACTCATAAACAAAAATATAAAGGCTTATGTTAAAGAAAAACAATGAGATAGTTAAATTTTTTAAAAAATTAAGACATATACTGCAGTAAAAATACAGAAGAAAATGTTATAAGTAGATATTGATTTCTGATTTGATCCCAATTCCAAAATACATTTACACAATCTTAAACCCATTTTGGTTTCTGTTAAGTACCTAATGAAAAGCAATTTCATAATTTAGGATTTTTGTATTGATGTTACTTTTATAGACATAGTGCTTGACTTTTCAGTCTGCAATCATATGTAATTCCACAGATATCTGTCCATATATATATATATATATATATTTTACACCCCAGATGCTTATGCACAATAAGCAGTTAAAGGATTTCCTGTAGTAAATTATATACATCTAGGGAAAGCATTTATTCATCATCTGGTCATGAAACTGATATCAAGAAACTCTACACTTTTAATCCAGATTAAATTAGATCAGCCAATTAATTCATTTATTAGTGTCAACACTTCTAAACTGAAGCTGATGCATACTTGTTTCAAAGTGTATCATCATATCAAATATCTTCTGGCTTTACTCTGTGCAAATCGCCTGTGCATTAATATCGAATGTTATACAACTGATACATTAAAAAAAAAGAAAAAAAGAAAAAAATATATAAAATAATGAAAGGACGTACAGATGAGAATGCTAGAGAAAAATTTCTAAAGACAATGCTAAAAAAAAAGCATAATGTGAAATAGATATTCACTTATCCTTATTTTCACTAACAGTTGTATGTTGGTCATTGTTTTTCTTAAAGGACCCTATCTGTCATTGTAATGCAATGACACTAGACCCAGATGAAGTCACACTGAGAAAATTATCTTGTTAACAGCCAAATACATAAGCTTCATATGAAATACTATCTCTTCAACATTCTCAGCTACGAAAGTGACTAGAGAATCAAATGCTAGACTACAATATAAAACCTTAGTTATCTATTTATGACAAGATTATGATCACTATAGGTACAAATCACCAAGGTTTTCACCTTCACTTATTAATGACTCATATATGTAATCTATTCTGCATAATCAATAAAAAAGATAAAGAAGTTTCCAGCTTCACATAGAATATCTTAACATATGAAATTATCTAAAGACCTTCAAAAATACATTGATAAATTTCATCACTAATTTCATAGCAATCTGCTTTGGATATCATTCATTATAAATATGGAATTCCTACTAAAGTTTATACAGTAGAAAATGTAATGATTAGTGCAAAACAATCTCTTTTATAATTTATTGTATTATTATCATATTATTTGTAACTACAGAATCACAGATGGGCTGTTAGAGACCTCAGTGATGTACTTTATAAACACTACTGTAATTATCTTACTGTTACTTCTTCTACATAATTAGTCTGTTTTCCATTCACCCAATAGGCATAAAAAGAATATTTTCATTTTAATTTCATGATACAAAGTTTTCAAGTAAACCAGAAATGTCTTACAAAACCATTTAGGTGATGCAGTTTACAGAGAAGTTGAATATGGTGATACATTACATTTCAAAAATTGAACAGAAGTGTGTTTTGCTTTATTTTTTCTGACTTGTTGAATACTAAAGTATCGTGCTGTTTGGAGACAACTTTGTCTAAAAAAATAATACCTTGACAGTTTAAAATCTATCACCAAAAATTAAAACATATGCTAATGTGTCCTGCTAAGTTCTGGAAACTGAATCCATCACTAATACTTTAAACAAATAATTAGTGCAAACAAGTCCAATTTGCTTCAAAAGCAAGTCCTTTCAGTCCTGTGAAGAATAATGAAATGTAGTATAATCCAACATATGCTAAACATTTAATCCATTTTATTTACTTCTAAATATTTAAAATGTGGTTCTATTCCAAAAAGACCTCTATAAAAATGGCACTTTGTTTTTTTTTTCAAAAGTATCCTTTTAATATATTTAGAGACACACCTATTTAATTTGTGGTAGAAAATTGCCTGACCCCTCATAATTTAATCAGGAATTGGTCCACTGACATGTCAAGCACTCTGAGTTCCTAAATTCTGTAACTAAAATTGAAGGCACAAAGCATCTCTAGAATTTTTAAATCTACACCTAGTTAATGAGTTAAAATGTCAAACTTAATGAATTTTTAAAAATTTCAAAAAGTAACCTCATATGTGGTTGTGCAGTTCTAAATGAGGATTTGCTTTAGTTTGCACAGCATTTGATGCTACTACTAATGTTCAAATAAAAAAATTGATCTCTTACTCACACCTAAATTTACAGCTGACATCTAGAAGGCTGAATATTTGTTTCCTTGCAAATACTGAAAATTTATTGTGAAATTACTGACAAAATAGCATGTCCTTCTACAATGCCAGATTTATAGAAAGGCTGTCTTTAGAGTAGAACCATATTTAAAAATTCACCATGCAGACTGGAGAAAACAGTTCTACGATCAAAATACGTAAATAATTACACACAAACAGCACACCACAAACTTCACTCTTGCACTAGATAAAGGTAACAAAAAAGGAATACACTCACAGATAGAAAACTTGTTGCTGTTGTCTTTCCCTGGAAACAATTTAAATCCTCTAGATTTAAAATCTATGGCCTTTTTCACTAGTTAAAAACAAAAACAAAAACATGTATCAGGCAATACAGTCTAAAATATTTCATTTGACAAATTTTATCATGGAAGTACATATAAATCAGAGTACTGGCTATCTCACAAGTTCAGATTTTGTTCCTTTGGTGTGAAACAATTCACAAAAATAAATATTGAGACCAATTTGTATACCTGACAAAGGAAGGAAATGGTATTTGCAACTTAATTTTCACCTGCATAACTAATAAAAAAAGAAGAAAAAAAAAAGGTCAAAAACGTTTATTTCCATTCACCACATAACTGTGTAAAATATTGCACACATTCATGGAACTTGGAAAATGAAAATAATTATAAATATGTTTGGTCTAAAATAGCTGTTTCTTCTGTGTTGAGAAAAAAAAAAAAAGAAAAAGGGTATTTGAATGCAGAGAATAAAATACAGTCTGCTATTCTGATTTTGGTTCTGCAGCAGGTCTTCTTTCTAGGTTGAAAAATGTTATTTGCAGAATGTTATATGGAAGCTAGCTGTCTCCCACCTCTCCACTAAGTCCAGTGCTTAGAGCATCTGTTTCTGTAAAAGTCATTCTTGTGGGCTGGCTTTATGATATAGACAGTTAATCCAGGAAAACCTTGTGGCCTCAACATATCTTTGAAAGAAAACAGCTAATAAAAAGAGAATAAGCCCAAAACTTAACATATATAAAAAAGCAAGCAAGAATAAACAAACACTACAAAAAACTTTGCTGTCTGGTCATTAAACTAAGTGCCTCATCTCTAATATGCCTGGCCTATGAGCACCGAATTATACATTAAAATGGACCTGCTTAAAAAATTGTAAATTTTAAGTATAATTTGACTTTAGGTACAATATACTTAAGTGGCTTTATAGCCACTACAGCTGCTCTATAGTTTTTAAAAACGATATAGAAGAAGATATTTTATCTTGGCTATAAGCAAATACTGCTGACGAAGACAGTATAGATTACAGGAGGCATGTCAAGGAGAACTTAACATAAGTAGATACGCTGTACCTCACCAAATAATTTTTCATACCCATTACTTCTTACAGAAAATCAATGGATATTCAAAGAACCTTTATATTAGGTATAAATATCATAGTAGGAAAATATTATTGATATCTTTCTATAAATAAAAGTATCATTACTAAGCACAAGAGCAGAACCAGATTCAGAAGAAAGAGTGTACTGCTAAGAAAGCCAATTTATAGGATAGATACAGGATGTGTTAATAAATATTTTTAAACTTATAATTGAAGAGACTGTATTTTCTTATAAATGTAGAAACACTATTATCTCAAAAGTCAACATGTAAATTTACTTGTGTGTTATTATAATGTGAAGTATAAACATTCATAATGGCTCTGGGAAATACATTATTTGCAGAAATGGAACATATATGCTAACACGAAGTACTAGATTTTGGGGTTTTTTTACTCTTAATAGGAGAAGCCCCTCCCCCTCTCCAAATTAATTGTAGTCCATAAGCAATTCTACCCTCATAATAGACCCAAGAACTCTACCTTCTTACAGCAGAGCAATACTGGAATGACAGTAATGCTCTCTTGTCATTTTCTGAGCTTTCTAAAACGTTATTTCTATGTAAATAGGAATGTTGGACTATAGCTCTAACCCTCTTTTGGCTTTCTTTGAGGATCAGTATAAAATAACTCCTCATGAATCAGAAGACAGGCTTAGTTATTCTTCCAGCACCTAAGCAAGATGGAAGTGGTCTTGAATATATGATCTCAGGTGCTGGAATGGGTTTAAATGTTCTCATTAGAGACATGTTTGTCCTTTATTTTCAGAAGTCATCAAAACAACACACTAAAAAAGGGAAGACTGTCATGTATTTTTTTTTCATTTGTTTCTACTAATTCTGAAACATGCAAATGACATATCTCTAGTTTATGTATACAAGAAAAGTTCACAAGATCTAAGGTGGAACTGAAAGCAGTTAAGAGTGTCTTGGTGACCCCAGTGAAATCAGCCAAATACTTTTGCATCACTTTGCCAAGACGATTAAATAGCACTAGAAAGCAAGCAATTCCAGCTCTCTAAAGAACCTTTACAAGAGAAGAATTTTACCCTTATTTTGAGTTTGTATGTTATTTTGCTGAACAGTAGTTTCTGAATACACTGAAGGAGCAAATATAGAAATATATATGGCAAACATGCCAACCCTAAACTATGTGTTGGGCTGCAAATGCATGAACATACATAAAAATAACCCCACCATCACAAAAAAAAAGAAAAAAAAAGAAAAAAATCTCCCCAATAAATAGATTATTTTATACTTGGCAAAATAAAGAGTATTTTACATGTCAAACACATGACAGTAAGTCCTGGAAGTGGATTTCACTTTTCAGATGTCTCAGAGAATGGATTCATGACAGCTAATTGTGTAGTTGTACACATCTAAACCCATCCACAAAGAAAAACAGACACTGTAAGAGATCAGTTAATCTGGTTTTAAGATATCTATTTTTACATGAGATGAGTTTATATGCTTATTTCTCTCAAAAAAAAGTGTTCAAATGTAACAATGGCACAAATATGGTCATCTTAGTATGACCATGGTCATACTAATAGTATATAATATATTACATAGTATATAGTATGGTCATATGGTCAGATTAGTATGTTCTTATATATTTCAACAGCCAAGAGCCAAGAAAATAGATTACACCAATGAAGTAGGATATTCCTGTGGACACATACAAATATAATAGGAAGGTAGTGATAAGACAAAAGTACATTCTAAAAATAACCTAAATTGATAAAAACCTATATGACATAACCATCTTTCCAGTGTTATAACTCAAGGAGAGATTTAAATATTTTTTTTAATACTACTTTAAATATATATGGCTTCTAGCTTGGTTGGTTGGTCGGTTTTAAATTTATAAAGACAGAATGTTTGTTTATTTGTATTGTTTATTTTCAGAGGAGAAGGAACACTGGTTCACATCTCCTTCATTAATAAATCTCTGACAATCCTGAATCTATTTTTGATAACATGACTGGATGAAGCATAAAGTGTAGCATCAGAACTCTGTGAAACCAAATCAGAGATTAAGTCAAAACCCTGAAAATAATTTAGGCATCCACCTTGGGATTTCTGCTCAACAGTGCTCATGCTTTTTTCCTAGTTCAAGTCACTTTAATACAAATATACAACCATTACAGAGTTATAGATTGGTTTGGGTTGGAAGGGACCTATGAATCATCTAGTGCCAACTACCTGTTCACGTACCTCACCACCCTCATGGTAAAGAACTTCTTAATATCTAATCTAAACCTACCCTCCTTGACCTTAAAGCCATCCCCCTTGTCCTATCACTACATGCCTATGTAAAAAGTCCCTCTACAGCTCCCTCGTAGGTCCTCTTTAGGTAACTGAAGGTGCTCCAATGTCTCCACAAAGCCTTCACTGCTTCAGGCTGAACAGCTCCACCTTTCTCTCCCTCTCAATTTCACTGTTACTTTTTCTAAGGTTAGAAGGTCCAATATTTTCTGAAAAAAAGGAAAATGGAACTGAATGTTTATTAAGGAGGGAAGGATATGAACAGTCCCAGTAATAAAGGAAGTCCAGGTAAGAACTTTTGCATTGCAGATGTATGAGCTAATATTCAGTCAATAGATGCACCAGAGACACGTACACTTTTCAAACAGCCAATTTAATGTGAAATGTGTTCAGAATTATTTTCTTGAAGTGTTTGACCAAAATGGTCTCTCATGTAAGATAAAGAAGGTTCTAATACTTCCCGGCAAAATTTTAGGCATGCATAAAGAATTAAAATATTGTCTTCTTTTCCTTTAATAAAAAGACCGTGTAATGATGTATATTTATGCAAATTCATATTTGCATGTATGCAATATATGCAGACATGCTACATACAAACACTTTTAAAAAAGGACTTAGTCTGACAACTCCAGCATTTTATACTTCAGGATAGGCACTGCACTAGAAAAGGGCCTCAAGTAAAGAAGTTTCAAGCATAGATAGAAAAAAACCCACTTAGATGTAAAATCTTAATAACAACCTAAAGTACAGCAAGCTCTCAAACACTAGAAATAAAAATCATTTTGAATGAAGATTTTTCAGTTGACACAGTTCCGGCTTCATTGAAAAAGTGTGTCCTGAGTGCCTAATGAGAAAAACAATTCAAGAGGCAAAATTTGCTTCTACAATATGGAAGCGCTGGGGTATACAGCCATGTGAAGGGTATTTATTTAAAACACTGCCAACCCAAAAATAAATGTCTTTGTTTTGGTTATGCAACAGCATTTATATAACAGAAGTATCGAGCTTGTATCTTCCATATTTTGTAAATTTTCAAATCAAATATAAACAATATTTAAAATGATGAGGACTAAAACACCTCTGATGTATGCAAAGCAGGCACTCAGGTTGCATCACTTCAAGTAACTATACAGAACAATGGAAACAGTCCTTCCCTTCTCCAGAACTACTCTTACTTATATTCACTATCACTCAACTAACAGATGTGGAGAACAATGTAACATCAAAGCCATTATTTCAAGATTGTATATACAGCCCTACTTAAATTCCATATGCAAAAATATAATATTATACAAAAACAAGTTATCAGAGAAATAAAGAGGGATTAAATTTTAAACCGCTTCCTCAAGTGGCAGAAAAAATTTGTTTGGAATACAGGGTAGAACTGATTTTGACTTGTGCAGAACCAGTAATCCACTGATTATTTCAAATCTTCCACATGTGATGATGGCAGATTGTACTCACAACAATGCAATTTCTAGTGACAGAAACAAGAGTATTGTATACTTTGGACTTCCAGCATGGGCTGCGTGTATGCAGATATGCCAAATACATGAAGCATGATACTTCCAGTCCATCTTTGGCATATGTCAAATTAATTTTTTTTCCTCTAGAAGTACATCCACTGCCTTAATATATTGAACTTACTACTCACTGCTCACATAAAGGTCAGCTACCTCTTTTTTTTTTGCATTTACATTATATTCACTACACATATGATACAACTCATTATCCAGAATTTCCAAATTCTAACAATGCAAGAGTTAAATAACCAGGACTCTTCAAGATCACCTCTAAAAAAAAAATCTCTAAACCTAGTGATTACCCAAATAAACTTCACTATAACCCAACACACCAACTAATGTAGCAGTAACTTCTAGAACCTTTCTGCACCTTGAAAGTCAGCATTAGAGAACATGAATTTTCATCAGTTTTTGTAGTACAGCATGAACTGCATAGGTTAATAATTTCTTAAATATGAAGAGCCATACAGAAGATGAATGGACTACAAAGTGGTGAAACACCCACTTTCTATACTAATAAATTTTTCCCTTTCTACATCAGCTGATCTTAGTTTTTTATTTACTACCCACCCTCTCCACCCATTTACCCACATGCCCCTCCCCTTTAAATTTCAAAATACCCTGGTTAAATCAAATTGTATAGAAAATTTATATTTCAAATTACTGCAACTTCTGCATTACTACACTGAATTATTGCACTGTATTACTAATTTTAAATTATCAAAACTGCAGTTTTTCTACTATATTCTATGTATATCACATTTCTCTAATTTGAAAAAAAATGTCATTTAAAAGGAAGGAAGTAAATTGGATATGTGTACTTTAACATTAAATTACAATTTCACTACTTTTTTTTATATTCTAACTAAAATATATATGATTTATACCAACAATTTGTGGTCAAAAGCAAGAAACCTGAAATACCAAGAGAAAGTAATGACACAACACATCAGACAAATATCAGTTATAGAAGTAAACATTGATAGTGTAATGAAAAACAATTAAGAACTGCAGGAATGAAAAAAAAAAAACTTGAATAGGAAAAACAAGTTGTGAGAAGAAAATTGACAAGGAAGTATAAAATGCAATAATTCAATTAAAATATTAACACAACTTATTTATTTAAATAAGTATGACTGATTTTCTTTTTCCCTTTCTTCAAGAAGTTTAAGACATTTTCACTTTTTTTCTAATAAAAATCTTCACATTAACAAACCATCCATTATAGAATTCATCCACTAAACAGAACATATCCATGTGATTTGTTGCACAAATTAAATGGCTATTTCCAAGAGTATAATGAAATATTAAACAAATGTAATCAGTGATTAAATGTTTGAGCACTAGATTACACTTGTTTTATGCTTATTTTTTGAAACTTGAAAATTTCTTATATACAAATCTTATATACAAATAATCTTAGAAACCTTACAGCCAAATACATTTACTTTCTTCAGACTTGCATCTTTGTAGTTCTGGGTTTCACTAATAAAAACAGAGAAACAAAAAAAAGCCCTGAGGACCTATGCACGTTGATTGTCTACTAGACTTAAAAATATTTAACAGCTCTTCAAAAAACCTCCCCATCTTTACTCCACCTTTCTTCTTCCTGCTTCTAAATAAACCTCAAAAAAACAAAACAAAACAAAAAAAACCCAAAAAAACCCACATGTGAATACATATTTTCTAACAAATCTGTATAAGTTTTATATTGAATAATCCCAAAGTAATAATCTATCATACACTTTTATCATAACCTTTCAAAAAAAAAAAATCATGATAAATAATTTTCTCTTAACATCCTTTGGTTCTCAAAAGTTTCATTAGCATATGATTTAATTTCCTGTAACAAGTCTTAAAATCTTCCTGCCTTTTACCATCATAAACTCTCCTGTAAGGCAGGAGAAAAAGAAATGCTGGTTTAATAAGGAACACCCAGTAGCAAGATTTTTTCTCCCTGATTCATTTTTTCCTGGCCATTACTAAGATACTATATAAAGCCAGATATCAAAAAGCATAAGGCAAGTACTCTTATAGAAGAAAGGGGAAAAGACAGAGAAATTATAAAGGTTTACAAACAAGTAATAAAAAACACAGAGAAAGATAGAGAATGGAGATATTCGTAGAATTAATAAAATTTTGTAAAAACATAGTTAAGTAAAATTACCAAAACATATCTATTTCCTCAAACTGAGAATATATGGTTCAACATTTTGAAATGTTTAGTGACATTTCTACTCTTTAAAAAGAGAAAATTTGAGTCATAAAATTTTTTGGAATTCAGAGTTCTCTTGAAATTATTTTCCGAAGGAAAACACTGAGACATTCGTGAACTGCTAGATGATGACTAGAGTCATCCATTAAACTTCCTGGCACTATTTGAACCTGAGTCTGCTAAACAAATTGTTTCCTTCAGCTACTGTATCTCTTTTTCAGAGTGTTTATTTTTTCTAAACTTAATTTATGACTTAGAAAATGTACTAGAGGTCTTTTTCATTGTTTGCACCTGGTACTCATTTGTTTCTCAGGGTCATTTAATTCCAATGTACATGTATTTCCATATTAAAATAAACGTTGAGAATAGAATAGAATAGAATAGAATAGAATAGAATAGAATAGAATAGAATAGAAAACAATAAGATAGTTGGAAGGGACCAACAACAATCAATACTGAACTGCCTGACCACTTCAGGGCTGACCAAAATTTAAATCTTATTATTCAGCACACTGTACAAATGCCATTTAACATTTAGCCATATGCCTCTTAAGATATCTTTAGATAGTAAAAGTAAGCTATATAAGCCCTCACAACAAAATGTTCTAAAATATCTCTCATGATGTATGCATATACACAAATAAAAATTCTAAAGCCTTTATAAGTAAAGTATGTATTTGCTATAAACTATCAAACAATTCAGTGGACTAAAAGCATTACTAAACTCTGAATTCACCGTATGAAACAAAACTAGAAGAAAACAAAAAATTAAAATGTCAGATTATCCTCTTGCTTTAGTCATGATGAAAAAAAAATCTTAAATATTTAAACAGAAAAAAACCCCACAACCCACCCACTTGGAAATACCATGTTTCTAATGTGTTTTTACCATTTTTGTCTTGTTTTCACATCTGAAAAGTACAGATCATACTAGAAACTGTGATTGTAGTATCAAAAAGAATGTCTACTAAAATCCCAGCGTTTGAAGTTCCTAGGTTTAACTGAATGGAAGGGGTTAGGGATCTCCTTTTTTTCCTCCCTTCTTCTGAATTGAGGAGATAAACTTTCCTGAATTTAACCACTTGCTTTCATTAGAACAAAGGACCCAAAAGGTGCTGTTTTTCACTACCAGCTATCCTACCTAAATATATTTTTAATTAGCCTGTCAAGGTACATCTTGAAAGTAAGCTTCTCATCTTTCATCTATTCCCTCCTTGTACAAGATTTCATGGTTCCAATAAGAAATCTTCTTGCTCATCTCACCAGTAAAAATATTTGCATATTATATACTTACTTGTCCTTACTTAAGTTCTCTACATACTGACATTCACTTCAAAATTTATGCTTTCATCCTGCCTTACATTTTATTTTGTAAGGTGGGATAATCAGAAAAATGTAACACCATGGTAGTACCTTTATTTATCCAAATCAGTCTGAATTCTTTTTGATGAAGAAACTATAATCATGTACAATATTCCTCAAGAGATCTCACTACTGCCTTATAAAATAATGCTTGTACTTCCCTACCTTTAAGAAAAGTATTTCACCAAATGCACCTAACATTCCTTTTTTTCAGTTAATAAACTTAGAGAAGATAGTAATCAGAAGATAGTAATAGCCTTTGACACAATTTAAATTATTGTTGAGGTCTGGGTAGTATATATAGTCCAGTAATTTACACCTAGCAGTTGAATTTTGGGTATATATAAACCTGTAGTTTTCTCTGTGCATCTCATTCACGCATAAACTTAAAAAAATGTTTACAAAACAAAACTATAATGTTATTGTCTATTCGTTCTGAAACACGTTATCCATCCCATGGAAGGCCAACAGTACCACTCTTTTTCTGCAGTTATGATATTGCTAATGTATGATAAAACTGCACTATTCGGGTCTTACTAGCAGTATTCTCAAAAAACTTAGGTCTATATGTACAATAAATTATTGCAATTTAAAATATTCACATATAAATATAGTAAGTTTTAATAATTATATTCAGTATATTAAATTGTCTTCTCAATTATGAATTAATTTGCATAACTTGGGAGTGTAATTCTTAAATTACAATCTAGAGCACAGCAAAAAAAAGCATTTCCAAAGTAAAAACTAATTTTTAATAGCTATTAAATAGAGAAATAATTTAAAAATAAATTAATATAAAATTCTTAAAGTAGGTCTTATATAATTCCATAGTTATTTAAGATGCAGAGTTTTTAAACTTCTGTGCATAATACATTGTCAAAGAGAGGTTAAAACACTTCAGTAATAACCTACAGGAAACTCAATAGAAATTCCTCTGGAAAATCCCTCCATGATAAAAATTCCTTCAAGTCAAGAAGAAAATTTTAGGTTATTTATTTAAGGTTGTTTGATATGTTTTAATGGCTGTTATCAAATATTGGTGTTTGCTGAGTAAAAATGGTAAATTTTTACTCAGTATAGGAATATCTCTTTAATAGCATCTCTTTAATAGCATGTTCCGTGAGTATCAGACACAGTAAAAAATTTGAAAGTTTTTGTATAATGAATGTTATCAAAATCAAGACTTTCAATTTTGCATGAAGGAATAAAATGCACACAGAACTAGGTGTGGCCCTTCTTCTCCACTAAGGTCTATACAAGTCTGATTTCACTTGCATGTGGGTTGCCATATCTTTTGGTACCTGAAGTACTATTTTACTATATGAAAAATTAGCACCATAACAATATTTTAGCATGATCTTGGTGTCTAAATGATTCTCCTTTTTTTATGTTCTAATGTTTAGCACTTTATTTTTAATAAAATAATTTAGAAGTGCATGCCATACCTATATCTTGTATTAAAGAATAGGTCAGAGAAGAAAGGAACACTGAGAAAACAGTGGAGAGGACACTGCAGTGTAATGATTCCAAAGAGGAAATGGGGAAAAAAAACTATATGTGTATCACAATTACTGCCATACTTAACTGCCAAAGTAGCACATTCTTACATCTTTAAATTAGAAGATATTATTACAGATCCTCATGTGCTCCCTCATAACTGAAAATAAGCCTGCTTTTTTAACTTGACCAAAGACGTTCTGAAGTGAGTGCACAGCCACAGTAGTACAAACCAAACTGTTGAATAATTTATATCAGTCAATAACCAGAAAATACTTCAGATCTTCACTGAAATTAATACAAATGAAACATAAACATCTATTTAATGATTTCTATTTTTTATGCAAACCAAAGAATTGTATTTAATTTATTCTATTTAACTATGTATTTTAAAATCCTGAAGAACTGCAACTCTCTTTTTTGAAAGGTGTTGGTAAATGAAGTTACAATAACTTACCAGGTGACTATCTGGTAAGACAACAGATTCGAAATAAAACTGTCTTTACAAAATATCAATCATATGAGACTTCTACAAATTTCTTGGCTATTAAAGGTGCTTCTTATAAATATTTTTATGTTTATAAATTTTTCATGTACAATTGATTAACACGAAACGCATAATAAAAATTCAAAATGTCAAATAAATGGTATTCAGCAACATTTGCCTGCAAAATTAAGCTGATCCTCTTCTGAAATTATGTATGTTTAAAAACATACCAGGTGCAGTATTTTTTTTTCTGTATGTCTCCTGGTTAAATTAAGACATTCCAGGATTACTTGTTGTCAGCTTCATGTTTCAGATATAGACATTTACTTTTTAACACACATCATCTCAATATAGAAATATATAAGAACTTAGTTCTAACACTATAATATTTGCTGAATTTCCTAGTATTATAAATGTTGCTTTGATCATTGATTTCATGTTTGATAGAATGAATATGTACAGATGTTTTAAAAAACAAAATTTTGCTGAAGGTTTAAACAGATGGGAGATGAATACAACTGCATCACCTACTAGTTTAGAACAGCAGCTATTTATAAAGCACATATTTAATGCTATGCTTAATTATATCTAATCACATATGCAGAATAGATTAATAGTCTAATCTCAATTCTCTAAACTTTCATCAGATGTCTCTTAAACTAGGCTTTATTGTGTAATATAGTGATGCAAGCTCTAAAGTCACATCAAAAGAAAATTCCTTGCATGTGCATTTTGTCTTTATATAAATCAAATCAATTTAAATAACCAAGGCAATATTATTACTAATTTCACTTTTTTTTTCATCTGACTGCCCTACTAGAACTCAAATTTAGACAGATTTAATCCCTTTCCCATTTGGTTCAATTACATTTCCTAAATGGATACCTGAACTTTCAATTTTAATTTATACAAATTTTTCATAACTACATGGGCACAAGTAAAATAATATCCAATACCTCTATGAGTAACAACTGCAAGTTCTTTAGTTCTCTCTATCTGTTCAGCATTTCTTGGTCGTCTTCTTGAGCTTTGTAAATTTGCTTGATGAAGAGAGAGTGTTTCCTTGTAAGTGGCCGACTCCAGAACTGATTTTCTTATATTCATAGCTTGTACTCGTTGTTCTTCAGCAGATTGTCTACAGGTGGTCACTGCACTGGATACAGCAACATCAGCAGATGTGCTAGCAACAGTAATGGCACCAGTAGTGGCTGCAATATGCTCCTCTAACTCACCAGTGGAGGCAGTTTTGATGAAAGTAGAAGAACCTGTGGGACACACAGTAGTACTGGATGCTAACTTTTTCTTTTGAATTGTGTTTTCTTGATCAATCTAAAAAATTAAATTTCCCTCTGTTTAGCATAGTAAAGACAACTGACATGAAAAGAGGAAAGTCAATAGGCTTTATTTAAAAAATTGAAGGAATCAGAACATTGTTTAATGCTAGCGAACATTTTGTAAAAATAGTGATAATACATGTTAAATTTTAAATATCCTCAAAAGTTAAACTTTTTACCAGTCCTAATGACAATACATAATTTCCACCCCTGCACATTCAGTCCTGAAATCAACATGGCTAGAGCAAAATATACAGCTATATCATTAATAGGGTCCCCACATTTAGAAAAGTGGCAACCATGCTGTTGAGGAGTGCAATGGCAGCACTACATAGCAACCTAAGCAGCAGAAAAAGCTACCATACTCCAGCTGCTAATAAGGCTGCCAGATATGCTCATTCTTTTCATCAAAGCTTGACAGGGCTCTAAAAGCCCATTTAGACTTGACAGGAGGCCAAGTGTAGATGAATAATAAAAGGTACACATTTAAACATACTTGTCAGCATTAGTTATATTTAAGATTGTAAAAATTCTCTTTTTGATCTCTGATTTCTGTAATAGACCAGATTATTTTACTTACACCCCTCACTCACAAAATGTTGGATAAGCTAAAAAATTGTCCATGCCCTGCTTGTGAAAATATTGTTAGCACTTTTAAGTTCTCTAGTGTTTAAAATATATAGCAAATTTTTCAATAAGTTATTAACATTTTCATCCTTCCCCATCCCCCATATTTGGTTGCAAATATTTGGAAGCCAAATCTCTCACCTGTGAGCATTTAGAACATCTTAACACAGTAGAAACTCCATCTTGACTGGAACGAATAAATGACTGGGCAATGAATAACAAAATTCACCATAAAAAAGAACAGCATAAACAAAGCTTATGTAGCATGAACTGTGCTATCTAACTGTAGTATCTTTAAAACATGGCTTTTTTATTCCGTCATAATGATTAGGGGCCTTGAACATTCAAACAATAATATTCAACACTTCTCTTTTAGGTTCTGAGCTGTTCTCTCATACTTCGAGACTTGTCTTTTAAATGTAGTGGGTGATGTTAGGATGGAAAGCAACAACAGTTTCACACTTTTAGAAAAACCTGTCCACTAGAAAATGGAAATAAGACTCCCAGAGGAACAAATCATTATATAATATATTTAAGGCACAAGGTATATCAGATCTCTTGAGAGAATTCTCAAATGTTCTGTATAAAATAATGGAAGAGATCCCCGTATCAAAAATACTCAGTCTTGCTAATAGAGTCCCTTTTGTTTGCTGCAGAAATTTTAGGCTAAAAATGGCTTATTTTGTTATATTAAAAATACTAAGATAAGAGGATATACTAGCTTTATAAAGACAACAAATAAAGCTGATGTGGGTACATGTTATTTTTGCTATCTGACATTTAATGCCTTGGCATGTGTTGTGTAGTACAACACTTCTAAATCATAGTGATGGTTTCCCCCACAAAACTAAAAACCTTAGAAGCGCCATGTAAGACTCCAGGTTTATATCAGGGATCAAACCAAAAACTACTTGCTGTCCTATGATGGCAGTGGCATAACTAAAATAGATCTAGACATGTTTTATTCTTTATTTCATAATAAAAGAAGAAAATTGCCACAATATGCATAATATCGAAAGTCTAGACTACTTATGATTCAATATACAATAAATTTTGACAGATCGGTATCAAGTTTAAAACACAGAAAATACAAATGTACGGCTAAGAGATATTTTGGAACAGAAAAATGTTGTTTAAAACAAAGAGAACTTAATGTATGTTACATAACCACTGCTATTAAAACAAAATCTATGTGAACATATCTTTATCATGCATGCAAATGTACAAGAACAGGCATTCACCTGCTTCCAATATCAAGGTCAAAGTAAAACTATATTTAAAATCTCCATCAAATGGCATGGTCTATCCTATTTATTTATATAGGCGCAGCACATTAAATGAGAATAACTTAAAAGAAAGGTTATCTCAAAAGAAAAAGCAAGAAAAATTAAACTTACTTAAATCTACAAAGCTTACACACTGAAAAGTACTGCTTTGATACAGAGGCAATTTTCAAATAGAACACCTAAGTTGATAGGATTCCACATCCATTTACACTAAAGAATTCATGCAGAAGATTAGTAAAGTTAAACAACATGGCTTGATTTACACGGAGGATTTTGAAAGAAAATTAGTGTAAGGTATAAATAATCTTGCAAGCATCAGCTACCACAGAATAGATACATCAATGTTTCCATAAATATTATTTGTAATCTGCAAAAGTATGACTTTTGGTGCCTTTATTTTATGGAAACACTCTTAGACCAATTTGTTGTATGGGCATTTTAACATACTCTCCACTTAAATCTTCTGCAATCACATCTGACATTTCAGTTTGTCAAAGAGATTATTTAAAAAATTGTATTTTTCTCTGTGATAAAGAAATACTCCTACATTATTTTACTTTAATATTCTAGTTTAAAAAAAAAAAAGCTTTTAATGATAAATGGCACAAAAAGGAAGAAAAGAATACTGATCTCTGCTTTTTGGGAAAAGCTTAAACCAAAATTTTGCAGTCAACTGAAGTCAACTCAGAGACAGAGCTTCACTTTGAATTCACAATCAGCCACTGAGAAGATGTGAAGCTTGAGGAACTGCCAGAATGAATCATATGAAGAAGCAGTAAGGACATGGGATTAAAAAGTATAATTGCTGTTTAGGGCATGGGTTCACAAAGAAAGAGAATCTGACCAAGACACACCGAAACAGTCTGAAACATACTAGATTGGACCAGCATTTGTCTAAGCACATCTCTGTGGAAGGAGAACAGATGAAAGTCAGTAAAACTGAGGACTTTTCATGTGTCAAATTAGCCTGCTTACACAAGGAAAGATTCAAAGTGGTATTTACACTTAAAAACTTGTAGCTATGTAGAAGTGAAAAAAGATCAAGCTGATGCTCTACAGAGAAATTCAGTTCAGAAAACTAGTCTTAACAAGACACCACTCAAAAGTGTTGCAACTGTTAAAACTTAGGATAATGCAAACATATGGGAGACCCATAAGCCTTTCTATTTATATAGGAGTGGAAGTTGTTCTTGATTCCAGGATCATTTTTGGTAAAGAAAAGAGGCAAGAGCCTTTGACATTTGCCTGAAACAAAGCTCCAAAAATAGATTATGAATCTGTGCGAGATGCACACACTTTGCATATGCAATATGCTACAAGTGTACACAGGGCTCCTGTTGTAAACATGGAAACTTACCCCAGATAAACTCATAGTGGAAGTTCAATTAATAATTAATCTAATGGACTAACTTTTTATCAGTAATTCCTGAGGGAATAATCCAGGGAGATAATAAATACCTTTGTCCAGTCTGTATTTGCCAGCAACAAAAATAAGGCAGAAAATGGTGTCTAAGAGAGGGAAAACCCTAGTTGAAAATGATAATTTTATTTTTCCTTTTAGAGGATTCTGACTTTGGAAAGCTTTCCTGTAAATTGTCCCCTCTTCTCCAGGTTGAAAAGGCTCAGGTTGCTCATCCTTCCTTCACAGGATAAGCGCTCCAGCCCCCAACAACCCTGGTGACCCTCCACTGAACTTTCTTCAGTGACAAACTCAGCTTCCCTGTCATGAAGCCCGAATCTTGAGGCAGTATTCCAGCTATGGCTACAGAAGTGTTGAGACAAGGACAAAAATCTTTCCCTTTTAATCTACTAACCACATTCTTATTAAGATAACTCAGGATGATGTTGGCCCTCTTTCTTCCCAGGGCAGTGCTGTCGTGCTCAGCTTGCTGTCTGCCACAACACACAGGGTCTGCTCAGCAGAGCTGTTTGCTACCAGACACCTGCTGCCAGGGGTTCTTCCTACACAGCCACAGGACTTTGCACTGACCCTTGCTGAGTTTCATAGGATTCCTGCTGGCTCATTCCTCCAGTTTGTCTGTGTCCCTATGGCAATCCTGCCCTTGGTTATATTGACTGCTGGTCCTTGACTACAATGACTGACATTTTGGTGTCATCTGCAAATGCAGTGAGGTTGCTCTCTGTCATTGATTGAAGCTCACTGATAAACACGTTGAAGAGAACTTGTACCAGAACAGACACTTGTAGTAGTCCATTTATTACATGACTCTAGGTAGAAAGTCTGTCCCATTTAGGACTATTTTCTAAATTTAATTTTTTTTAACTTCAGTGGTTGAAGAACAGATAAAAACATGCAAATTGTTCATAAAACCAAATTGGATCTAATGCTACTATGCAACAGCTATTCTAATTAATTAGAATTAGTTTTGCTGATTAATTGCTAAAACCATGTTGAGTTCTAAATGCGAAAGCAAATCAGAATATTCACTATATTATTTATTCAGGATACATAAAGGTATAGGACTTTATTAGTTCTTGTTACACATATGATCCAGCCACAGACTTCCCAAATAAGGCTGAAGGTCCTTAATGCAGATGACCTTAAATGGGACTGAGACTACAGGAAGGTGTTAATGAGGAGACTGACAGTGAAGTCAGCCTGGGAGTTTTCCTGTGTATCTTATTAGAAATAGGCCAGTCGACCATTTTGCAGTGGGCAATTGAGAAAGAAATCTAAACAGTTTTAAAAAAGAAAAAAAAAAATCATACCTCATTAAAGAAAAGAGTGAGTTACAGTTATAAATAGGATTTTTAAAACTAGTAATAACCATATTCCATTTTCATTTTTCTTTCAGATGTTCAAGGACTTTTAGTCAAGGCTTACTTAGCTTCCTTACTTAAAACCTCCCTATACTTAACTAATTTTGGAGTGATCTATGCATCCTATTAAAAAGATGCGCTTTTTTCCTATCTTAATTAACTGTTCTCTTTGATGTTCTCTGTCATTAAATATCTGATGCTTGCAAAAAATTTCCAGTAAAATTAGAAACATAGTTAGAAGAATATATTCTGGATCTGTTAAAGGAATTTTCAAGTTTGTGTAGATATAGAAGCTTATTTGACTTTTTTAACATATGTCATTCCAGACACATTATTTTTAAAAGTCACTTTTTTTATTCTTCATAAACTTCTAGTATCTTTACCTGTTCTTAGGATCAAATTGTAATAGAAAATAAAGGAAACAGATACACAAACATAGATTTTAGAACATAAAATCAGTATTAATGGCCAGTATTAATAGCTGCCATAAAATATTCTTCTGACAAAATCTATTTTCAACTCCCAGGTATTCAGAAAATAAATAAAACTGTGTTTTTAAAGAAATACAATAAAACTGTGTTTTTAAAGAAATACATGACTGAAAAAGGTAGGGTTAAATGCAAATTTCTAGACTTCAGTTCAAACAGGCAATGATCCCTGGACTTAAACAAATAGCAAAAACTCCAAAAGCTGTCTAGCCAAAAGTTTAAAAAAGTCCTTTTGGTTCCTTTTGTTTTCATGTTGTCCACATTTGTGAGACCTGACTCAGAATTCCATTTTTATTCCCTTTTGGTACCAGAATTTGCCTTTTTGCATTACTGCATTCTCTTACAAATTTTTTTTTAAGCTTGTCTTTTTTTCTGCTCTTTTTTCAACCTCCTTATTGTTATCTCTTTCTTCTTTTTTTCTCTAATTTTTGTATAAAGTTGTACATTTAATCAATTGCTACAGTAAGACATATACCAAAACAGTCTGAAAGTGACAATTAAGCATCAACCAGAAATTTTCAGAGATGGAGGAGATATGCAGGATATATACTTCAGTATACACAAATGTTATGTCTCGATGATCTTCCGTATGCCTTTCTCAGTGAATTTAAGATCACTTTACATTTTTTAAGTAGATATTGAAAATATGGTAAATTTATGCAACTTATTTCTATCAAACTGATTACATTTGGAAATCTGAAAATTCAGACAAAATGCCAAACATCTCTAACATGATTTCTTTCCTTTCTACTGAAATCAGGACATAGATAGCTACTATTTATTTTAAACATATATATCTGTCTAAATAATTTTGTTTAATAGAAAAAAATATGAAAATGACCAACATTGGCCCACATATGTATAATATTCTATCAGTTGGTTTACTTAAAGTGAGAAAGTACTCTTTGAAAGGCCTGTTACTTTTAAGAAAAAGAAAAAAACCAAAACCAATACTTAACACAAATGAATGCTAGTAAATGAGAAAGCAATGATTTGAAATACAAAATAATTATTTTCATATAGTCATACTTTGCTTTCTTTTCAAAAGATATCTGCATCAATGTAATATAGATCTGTGTAATCAAACTTAATAATACAAAAAAACTCCAAACAATACAACTTAAAAATTCTTCAAGACTCAATATTATTATAGGAATCTATGAAATGAACAATATAATGCTAGGAATGGAAAGTATTCACATCTATTGGCCTTAAAAAGAGTAGTTTTATTATATTTGTCAAATAAAAAGCCTTGAGAATATTGTCTTACATATTTATTTTTTTACCTATTTGATTTTGTGAATCATAGTTCAAGAATGTTATTCCCCTTTTTTATGGATAGGATAACATCAAATAAGGAAATCTGAAAGAATAATTAGAGACTATGCACATTAAAATGCATATAGCAACAATTTAACAAAAAGATAAATTTAAAGATTCTGACTTCTAATTCTGTTTCTTGTGTCACTGGGGATATGCCATCATATTGCAGTCCTCTCACTTCTTTTCAATAAAATTAAATTCTTAGTTTCCTTTTAGTATTAATATTAGTTGCCTAATATCTGTTCAGTGTTATAAGCAAGCAAAATGCCATTTATTAATCAAATATACAGTTTCAGATAGAAAAATACTTGCTAAAGCTTGAACTATATATTGATATGACTTTGACACCCCTTTTATTAAAATATTTTCAATGAAGTTCGGATATGTGGGAAAATAATGAATCTTAAACCCAGCAATAATCTCCTTCACTTATTTTTAGTAGCAAAAATCTTTCTACCATTGCTATTGAGTGTCAAGCTAATATTTGCCCTAAGCAAGCTAAATTCCCAAATTTTCTGTTCTAAATCCAGTATTAGGCATCAAGAAGCAATTTATTGACTTAAACTTACTACTAAAGGTTGCTAAACTAATTTAAGGTAATAAATTATCCAATAAAGTAATCTTCACTACATTGAAGATTATTTTAATAGCTAATATTCAATATATTTTTAAAATATTATATGTTATTAAACTGATTAATACTTGTTAGAAATGGTGTAAAGTTCTTAGAAAGTTTGTTAATTTATTTGGCAAACGGTAAAGACAAGGTTGCAGAAAAGGTATCTTGAATACAAATCTTAGTACTTAAGCATATCCTTTTCATTGTTTACTTTACCTATGTCACACAAAATTAACAGATACTGCAGTCTAGTAAGTACAATTTTGCCATTAGTAATACAAGCCCACAGAATTTATGTTGACATCATGTAGGTTTGCCTTGGCCTGAGTTTGTTTTCACTATTTTTGATAATTCATAGATGTCAAGTGAATATTTCTTGAGCTGAAGGCATTTCAGGAATGTTGTGCTCTGATAATACTGCATACAATAATGACATGATAAAGTTGCATGGGTCTTGCATAGCAAGCAGCATACTTAGGCTAGGGGAGGCTAATGTGCAACTTTCAGATTTTAGTAAAGAACAATAAGAAGCAGACTATGTTAGAAAAATATACAAAAAATGAATAATTGAACTCCAAGACTGAAAAGAAAGCTCATTTCTTCATGTCCAGGAGTGTCAAACTCCTTCTAACAGATCCTTGGATGCTCTCAATTCATTGTAATCCCCACCCAAGGGCACAGAAAAGGGTGAAAACAAGACAAAGGTAATACAGGGGAGAGTAGAAAGGCAGTTCTTAACTTTTATAAGTGTATTATTGTCATTGATGCTATTCTATATTTGATAATTCTGACTATCAGATCATTAAAACATTAATTAGAATAACAATAAGTTGTGTTCCCTTTGGCTATAATAAGTTCTCTGGCTAACATAATATTACACAAGTGCATTACAATCCAAGTAACTTTTGGCACGAAGTTTCGTATACAGAACATGCACTATTTTTCTATGTACCCTACACCACCAAAGTACTCTCCAATGACTGTCAGGACCCTGAGGGCTGTAATGGAGCTAAGCAGGACTGGCCAGCCTTCCTAGGGCTTCTCCCCACCCATGCCTATGGGCTCAGGGCCCCAGGGCTGAAGCCATTGGTCCCTGTCCCAGCGATGCCACAGAAGTGCTTGTTCCCCTCTTCCCCTATTCCTGCTCTACCTAGCCATGGGGCTAATGTCCCTGCCTGGCCTTGGCCTGTTCTCTTTTCCATGGAGACGCCCAATGCCCAGGGTTTGGTCTGCTTCCAGATGTTCCCAAAGCCTGCTCTACTCCCTGGCTGGGGGCAGGGGGGCCAACACTGGATGAAAAGCCCTGCAGTTCTGGCCTCAACCCTGATCCCTGAGCTCGCCATCCTCTAGGGAGCTGCTGGCCTGTGCTTGTCTCTTATTCACTGTGAAAAATGCTGTTGTAATAAATCAGCTGAGACTCTTATTTTCTTCATGCAGGAAAAGCCTATTCTTTATTCACGTAACTCAATACAGTTTTCCACAGACCTTGTGTGCAGCACCAATTGGCTAGTAGTTTTCTTACAACTTCATCTATTGCTCAGAAGGTGATTTGTGTATGTGCTAAGATTCAGGTATTTACATTTTTCCTTTGTGGATTCTAATGGGATATAACACAGGTGCACTTGTTTTTCTCCCAGGTAATAGGTTGTTGTGTTATAGGTTGTTGTTATAGCTAAGATTGTTTTGCATGGGAACTTGCAAGTTGCGCTTAGAAGAAGTGACAGGCTAGCTTGCTAATTCAGCAGAGCAAGGCCTGATTTCACAAGGCCTTTGCTTTATAACATCTTTTACCTGTCTGCAACAAAATACAATGTCTATGAACAAAGCAATACATTAAATTTAACAAGAATTTTTTTTTCCTTATTTCTTACTCAGAATAAAGAAAGTTAATCTCTAAGCAGAATAAATCTTAATTATAAAGCAAAACAAAGTTGAATGATTTATAAATGAAACTGTACCATCTTTCATGTTTTGATTTTATCTAAAAGGTCAGGACAGACTAAAAAATAATACTTTTAAAGAAAGGTCAGGTCCTAAGTGAGATGAAAACAATTCACTGCCAAGGGAAAAGGTTTCTTCAGTATAAAAACTGATTCAAAATCCACTTAGAGTTTACAGAGATGAAGCTATTCCTGCAGAACATTTTGTGCTGTCAGCATCAAGTGGGCAGCAGGTGAACTTTTAAGCTATGAAGTTGCATCCAGTGCAAAACAAGAGCTTTGCCTGCAGAAAATCTTCCCTGTGAGAGGACCCCAGTGATCCATTAGACAACAATTTCAAGATGTCCTAAGGTAAATGCTTACACACTAAAATCTCAAAATCATTTTAAGAAGAATTACATATGCATTGCCTTAGTGAGCATTTCAGGCAATTTTGCACTGCAATACAATGATAAAAATGATAGTGTTCTTGTTCAATAGCCAAAATTGTTCCTAATATCCATAAAAGCTCGATTATGGCAAGTATCTTTCCTCACTTTTATGTTGCACAGAAAAATGCTCACAAAGACAGCTTCTAAAGGAAAAAATATATTGGCACATCTAAAAACATGATAATTTGACACTATCTTGCATAACAGTTTAGCAGGTAAACTCAGGTAACACACATTTTTGTGTTAGGTGAATGGGCAGTGAGATGGATCAAGAACAGGCTGAATGGCAGAGCTCAGGGTCATGATTAGCTGAGTAGAATCCAGTTGGAGGCCTGTACTCAGTGATGATTCCCAGGGATCTATACTGGGTCCAATCTTATTCAACTTGTTTTTCAATGACCTTGATGAAGGGATTGAATGTACCCTCAGCAAGTTTGCTGATGATATGAAACTGGGGGAGTTACTGATACACCTGAAGGCTGTACTGCCATTCAATAGGAAGAGGGTGATCAGCAGATTGAGAAAGGTGATCCTCCCCCTCTCTACTTGGCCCTAGTGCAGTTACACCTGGAGTGTTGTGCCCAGTTCTGGGCTACTCAGGACAAGGAGCTACTGAAGAGGGTGCAGTGGAGGGCAAAAAAAGATTAAGAGGGGTCTGGAGCATGTCTCTTATGAGGAGACACTGCAGGAGCTGGAACTGTTTAGAGAAGACTGAGAGGTAATCTCACCAATACACATAAACACCTCAAAGACGGGTTTCAGGAAGACGCTGCCAGACTCTTCGGTGATGCCCAGTGACAGCACAAGGGCCAATGGCAAATAAATTAAACACAAGAAGTTTCACATCAACATGAGGAAGAACTTTATGTTGAGGGTGGAAGAGCACAGGGACAGGCTGCCCAAGGAGGTTGTGGAGTCTCCCTCTCTGGAGACATGCAAAACCCACCTGGATGTGCGCCTGTGTAATCTGCTCTAAGTGACCCTGCTTTGGCAGAAGGGTTAGACTGGATGATTTCCAGAGGTCCCTTCCAACTCTAACAATTCTGTGATTCTGTGATATGTCAGAAATGGCAGCAGTTTTTGGATACTTCTTACACTTCTTGACTGGTAGAACTTAAAAATTTTGAGACGACTGGCTGCTCACCATTTCTGAACATTTCAGAATTCAGAAGTTGAAAGGCATCTTAGAATTTGGCCACTTTCAGAACTGTCAGCAGTTTTACAGTCATTCCTTGATATTTACTTTACCTAAACTAAATGGTATGACCATCTCTTCATAGGCAAGAGTTTCTGAGAGATTCCACACAATTCCAAAGCAACTTCTTTCACATGTAAGAAAAAGTTCCTGGACAGCAGTGAATGAGAGTTTTCAACAGTAACTTTTTCCCCCCCAGGAAATAATAAATAAAAACTGCAACAACAACAACAACAACAACAATAAAAAACTCCACAAAACAAAACAAAACCAACACCAAAAAACCAAAACAAAATAAAACCAACCCCCCCAACCACCCCANAAAAAAAAACCAACCCCAAAAAACCAAAAAAAAAAAAAACCAACCCCCCCAACCCCCCCAAAAAAAAAAAAAACCTCAAAACCCCCCAAAAAAAAACATACAAAAAAAAAACCAAACAAACAAACAAAAAAAACCCAAAAAAACGAAAAAATCACATTAATTCTAGAAAAAGAGAGTAAAAAACTGAGTACAAAAAGAGACATTTGGCATCTGTACAAAGACCATGGGATACTTAAATATTAATTATTCAATCAAAAATGACTGTGATAGCCTCCAAAAATAATATAAGAATAAATATATGATATCCAAGAACCATCTGGATACAATCCTTGGCAATGTGCTCCAGGATGATCCTGCTTGTGCAGGGAGTTGGGCCAGATGACTCCACTGTGGTCCTTCCAAACATTACAAGGCCAAGCTGGATGGGGCTCTGAGCAACCTGGTCAAGTGAAAGATGTTCCAGCCCATGTCAGGTGTTTGGAAAAAGATGAGCTTTAAGGCCCCTTCAAACCCAAATCATTCTATGATTCCATGATTCTATGATATCCATTTCATGGTTCTGTCAGTTTCTTTAAGGTTGGTTAATATTCATAATTTCCCACTAGGATCATTGGGAATTTAAATGATTCTTGGCTTAAGTACGACTGGCTGGTTTGCTCTGTCAAAAGAGTGTGCTCAAATGGCTTCAACAAACAGAAGGTCAATTTGTTCTAATTGAAATTTCTTTCAAAACTTTAATATTTTTATTACAAATTTGTTTGAATTATGGGTTTGAGAACTTTATAGGGAAAAAAATATTTAAACATGTAAGCCTCATGTATCTTTCACAAAAAGCCAAACTACCCAACATGATGCTGTGTACAAATGAAGTATCTTTTCTTCTTATATCTCCAATTAAAAAGCTGTGTACGCTATCTGCCTGTTACACTAATACATTAGACATATACATTAGGAATTAAAAGTTATTAAAAGTTATTAAAACTAAGTTTTAATCCCAAATTTATTATTAACTGAGAAGAGAAGGAAAAGTAGTATCAGGTGAAGAAAAATAGAAAAAGCAATATTTTGTTTACTTTCACAAAGTTAACAGATCTCTTTCCTTTGAATTTGAGTCAGTCCGATTTAATTTGAATATATGTCCTTCAAGTCAAGGATTCTCTTCACAAATATTTTTATATATCATAGTGTACGAAGGGCAGTACTATAAACTAAACCAGCATTATCTAAGTAATTCTGCCAGCTTTGTGAAAAATTAAATGGTGTTACCTAGCTTCTAGCTGCCCTGGATAAGGTCTCAAAAGACTCGGTGCCTTATTCCACTGGTAACTTCTGGTGATTTTGTGTAAGTCACTATGAAGTATGTGCCTCAATTCTGACATCCAAAAGTGATCTGATAAATAATTCCAATATCCTTGTGATTCATAACTCTATGGTCTGTGTATCTGCCCTCCTCCCACAGATATATTCATTTTCCAAGCTGCAGGGTCCTATGTAGATGAATCACTTTTCAATCAGAAACTTACCCATATGTTTGATATCTGCTTTCTCTGAACTTTCTTCAACTTTGCTATATTCTTTGGAAATGCAGAGGCCAGAGAAACAACTGAAGTCAAGGTGAAGGCTGATTTATACAGAAGCATGTTTTCTGTTCTGTCATCTACTCTTTCCCTAGTGTTTAGGTTAAAAAGCACTAAGATGTGGTTTTTTTAAGCATCTAAGGGCCTGAGGACAATGGAATGCTCTTAGTATACTGACTAAATTAGAGCTTGCTGATATTACTGACAATAATAACGACCAACAGAACTCATAATTTTATTTCCAAACTTTTTTGCCTCAGTCTTCAGGGTAAAATTCTCTTCCCACACCTCTCAAGTGGATGGGCTTCAAGACCAAAGTCCTTTACATTGCCAGAGAAATTCAGGTTCATGACCACCTGAATATACATAAGTCTATGGGCCCAGGTGAGCTGCGCCCCAGAGTCCTGAGGGATTTTGCTGATATTGCTGCCAAGCCACTGTCCATGGTACTTGAAGAGTCATGGCAGCTAGGCAAAGTCCCAGGTGACTGGAAAAGGGGAAACATTTTACCTGTGTTTAAAAAGGGTAGAAAGGAGGATCCTTGGAACAACTAACTTGTCAGTATCACCTCTGTGCCTAGGAAAGCCACGGGATAGAATCCTCCTAGAAGCTGTACTAAGGCATATGGAAGACAGGGAGGTGGTTCAGAACAGTAGCATAGCTTCACCATGGGCAAATCCTCTCTAATCAAACTAGTAGCTTTCTATGATCAATCAACAAAAGGCCATATATGTCATCTATTTGGACTTCTGCAAAGCCTTGGATGTGGTCCCCCACAATATCCTTCTGTCTAAAGTGAACAGAAATAGATTCTATGGGTGAATAGTTAAATGCATGATGAATTGCTTGGACAGTTGTGTCCAGAGGGGAATGTTCTGAACAGTTTAGTGTTCTGACAGACATGATGGAAAAGTGGTTTCCCTCGGGGGTCCATACTGGGATCAGTATTATTTAGTGTTTTCATCAATGTTATAAACTGAGGTATTGAGTGCACCCTCAGCCAGTCTGAAGACTACAAGAAGCCAAGTGCTGCGGTTGACATGTCAGAGTGATGGGATGCCATTCATAGAGGCTAGACAAGCCTGAGAAATGGCCTATGAGAACCTCATTAAATTGAACAGGGCCAAGTGCAAGGTGCTGTACCTGACTCAGGGCAACCCCTGGGATCAATACAGCCTGGAAGATGAATGGATCAAGAGCAGCCCTGTCAAGGACCTGGACATGCTGGTGGATGAGAGGCTGGAAGTGTCCCAGAAATGTGCACTTGCAGCCCTGAAGGCCAGTTGTATTCAGGGCTACATCAAAAGCAGCGTGGTCAGCAGGGCTAGGGAAGGGAATTTGCCCCTCCGCTCTGCCCTTGTGAGATCCCATAAGGAATGCTGCATCCAGATCTGGGGGCCTCAGCACAGGAAGAATATAGACTTGTTGCAGAAGGTCCAGAGGAGAGCCATGAAGATTATAAGATAGATGGAGCACCTCTCCTATGAAGAAAAGCGGAGAGAATTCAGTCTGTTCAGTTTGGAAAAGAGATTTGTCCTGGCTGACTGTTCAATCCAGCTAGCACAGACTAGATTCCAACCAGGGTATGCATCATACAAGAAGTCATAATTATTCAACAGAGTCCTTTCAAGTTCAATCTCCTTATTACTACCCATGTTGTCACCTAAATCTTTCTTTCACCATCCCTCACTCTCCACTCTAACCACTTTGCATGGCTCTCTTTCTTCTACATATTCATAAAATTTCATTTTATGAAAAGATATTAACAATGTACACATCGACCCGGAATCCAGACCAAAAATAATATACATTTTGTCATCTATAAAACAAAGCAAGTAAGTACATTATAAAGAAACACACAATACATCAATGCTAGAAACACTATAGTATTCACACTGTTATTCTATGTTTGCTCTGACATTTTTCAGACAGGTTTACAAGGTTTGACTACCATGGTTCTCAGGGGACTTTTACTATTTTCGTTTAAATATGAATGGTACTGAAATTTCACATAACAAAAATCTAAGAAATTACTAACCGAGAATCTCTTTGGTACTAGTTAGTGATTTCCCACATTAACAAATTCCATTGAATAATATTCACTAGTATGAAAGGTTTATTGCCTTGGCTGCATTTAAGTGAAAACACTTTGTTGAAGAGAGATGTATGTTTAATAATTTCCTGGTACTTTTGAATGGGGAAAAAAAATGTAATTCTTTCAGCTTTCTCATACTGCTACTGATACAGGGCACAAATAAAGCAGCCAATGTTTTAAAGTATAAAGAGTTCCATTGACTAGAACTAAAGTGGAGAAAGTGTAACTGGGAATTAAGGTAGTTCAGAAAATTTAATTTCTTACTTGAAATAGCATTCATTAAAATATTAACTTTTCATTCAATAGACTTGACTCCTTATTTACTGGGGGATACTTTGCAAAAAGTATTTTTACTCCTGAAATTAGATAATCTTAGATTTAATTCTGAAGAGTAATATGAATGTCCTCAACCTTATCTGTACTGGGAATGAGTGAAAAGTGGAGGAACTCATTCAACACTATGAAATAACTTCTGGCATAATATCTTGCACAGGTCACTTCCATATTCGTATTTCAAAGCAGAATTTTGGATTTATCTTTTCTTTTGAAAAAGACTAACTTTCTTGTCTTTAGACAAGACGTTATCCAGTATATTATTCAGTCTTCATGCATATGGTGTGATTAGTTTTTACAAATCATAGACCAAGGAGAAACATTTAAAGAACACAACAGCTATATTTCACTTATTTTATGCCTCAACATAGACCTAGCCAATTCATTACTTTAAAATTAAAATTAAAACTACATAACTACTTCACCTTTAAAACCTCAAGGACATGAAAATATGCTTTCTCTCACAAATGCAAATGCTGTCAGTAACTAAATAAACAAACAATTTAGGCTAAAGAGAAGAAGTAGAGACAGAAAGAAAAGATATTTCTGCATAATAATTTACGTCATTTAATTAGAAAGTACATGGGAAAATTTGAGTGTGAGGGTAGAAAAACCCACATTCAGTTGCTTCATTATCTAGTTCTCTTCATCTGCCGGTTGTTTTTGTATCAAAATTATTTCTTTCCTTGTGTGCATATCCTCTAATAGTAGAAAACCACCCCTCTGAAAAGTAAAATTACCTCCTAGAACAAAAAAAAAAGTTGAAAAAGATGAATGAGGGAAGAGGAAGAGAAAGAAAAGGGAGTAAATCTTCCAGCAGAAATAAATCCAATGCATCTGACGTCAGTGACACTATTAATTTTAGCACTTAAAATCTACTTTCTAAAGTTGGGATATATCAGGTTTGTTTTCTTTAATGTACAAGAACCTTTATAATGGTCAAAACTATTTATAAACTAACTTGAATGGCTAATTGCATAAAATTAGTACTAATTAATGGCACTATTTAATAAGAAATAATTTTCACAGCTGAAAAATATAAATAAATTAATAAAAAAGCCCAAGTGTATTATGAGAACATTTGCATGTAAAAAATTTCCAAGAGGAAAAAGAAGTTCCAACATTTAATCTCACCATTAAATATTCTGAATGTAAACAAGTGTTTTATTCCAGGTTTTTCTTTCAGTTTTAGCATCCTGACATGAACAGATCGTCAGTGCAGCATATTACACAGTTTGGTGGCTATGAAGCATATAGATGTATCGGTTAATGTATTAATGTTTTGACCTAATCAATATGAAGTATTTTGAAGGTCCTATACACTCTAGAGTTTATGTACTATTAATAGAAGTTTCCAGCTGCTATAGAAAATTTCTTTTCCTAGCTAATTTTCCTTACATTTTAGTGGATTTCCTTAGATTAAATATTTTAATAGATGTATTATCTTTATATATATATGTAGGTATAGAGGCATATATATATATATACAGATATGTATTCATATAAGTANATAGAGATAGAGATAGAGATAGAGATAGAGATAGATAGATATCGATAGATATAGATATAGATGATGTGTGTGCGTATGTGTATACATAAATAGGATTCCCAAAACCACACTGAGGTATAAATAATTCTTTTGCCTTCTGGAAACCAGGATTCTTCATATTACCTATGGAATTTATAGTTTCAATATGACATTTTCCTAATTTTTTTTCCTATTTGTTTGAGATCTTGTATTTAATTTCAGTTTATAAATTCCTGAGCTTTCAACCAAAGTGACCTAACTAAAGAAAATGCTTTCTAAGCATTACCTGAATTAAAGAGTAATTCAGTACTTTTTTCTTGTATTTTGCAGAGGAGTTGGAATTACTTGCAGTCAATAGTACTGAAAGTGTTATCATTTACTCTTTTTTAAACCAGAAAAAGGAGTATGTAGAATAGTAAATGAAACAGAAAGATATTAAAATTTTTGAATTCTCCTAAAGTATCATATTTTCTGTATGGTAAGTACAAAATTAAGAAGATGTATCCATTAAATCATTAAAAATGGAAAGAACAACTCTTTATTGCATCATTCAACACTCCTTCCAGAAGTAAATTACAATCTATCAAGTTAAGTATTAGTACAGACTACCATGTCTTAATATTGAGTTTTTTAAAATGAAAGGTGATCTTGAAGCAAAAAAAATTGAATTAAAATGTTAAAATTAGATCTCTCTGGATCTGTACATGGTTTCAGAACTAACTGCCAATAGTGGTGTTACTAAAACTTATCGCTGGGGGAATTCTAAAAGGAAGTTGTTTAAATTTGGAGACAGTCAACAAAATGCAACATTTTTTCTCCTCTACAACTTGCCTACAATGAAGTCAATATCATTTTGTGCACTGTAATTGTGTGGGTGTATAATTGTGAATAAAAGACATCTCGAGGAAGCAAAGGTGAAAAATAATATGTATAGAAAATATATGTCAGTATGAGATGAAGTTGAGCTGAAAGACCTGGGAGTAAGAAAATCCACTAAAAACATTTACTTATATGACGATATATGCAATTTAGGCTCTTGTTATGCCAGGTAAAAAAAAAAAAAACAAACAAAAAAACAAACAAAAAAAAACTTCTGAGAAGCTCTGGTAATTTCACACTATGAAGAAAGGATTCCTTTCTCCTCCATCCATTGCAAAAATCAGGTAGCCACTGTGATGTTTTGACAAAAGAAGTTCAAGGTCTTAAAAGACAGAGATTCACAATTCTGATAACTAAATATGTGTCTTTAAAAAGATAAAAGTAAATATCTGTTATCTGTCGAATATATTACCAATGAAAACAGAAACCGGCCTAAGCAGAAGATACAGCCTTGTCAAAGTAGCAGACTTCTACAAATGTGACTCAAGTGATGCAGTACCTTTCTCCTAGTGAATCTCAAGGCCTTGAATGTTCTGGTATTAAAGAAAATAATTTCTGTTGTTGGAGTCTAAGACATCCCTTTGGGAGTCCAGAGTTGCTGAGACCCTGGTCAAAGGGCTCTGAGATCCTGGAATGATGCCCAAAACATCTGTGGGTTTGATTATAGCCCTTGAAACAAATTACCAGCTTTATATGAGAACCTAAAAGTCACAGTAGTTTAAGTAGTGTTATCATAAAGTGAAAATATAGATTGTAGGATTTTTGGGAATGGGAATTTTAGAGCACAAGATGGAGGAAAAAGCACGTGTTTGGTCTTTCTTTGTTCTTCTTCATCTCCATTTTCTATTGTGGAGTTGGCACTTTTGGATTGGTTTAGAATAGAAGTTCACTGTCTAACATAGATGATAGTAATTGGGAAATAATTGTAAACATCATGTATGTAGTTTTTAGTATAAAAAGATAACACCGCCCTGAGGGGCAGAGAGTGTGCCATGGCTGCCCTGCAAGACAGACCTCGCTGGGCTGAGAGAAAATATTACAGATAAGAAAATAATAAACAACCTTGAGACCGAGAAAACTAAAGAGCTCTGATTTGTTCCACTTCGGGCACACGAACTGCCACACAAGAACTTTTACACATCTCGGGGAAAACACCAAAAACGATTTTCGAGATCTGTAAGTGATTAGTAAATGCAAACTGAGATTAAAATCATACATCAGTGTGTCTGTAGTTGCACTAGGCATACAGACTACTAGCCTAAATGGAAATCTAGTCATTGTAGTCAGTGGAATGTAGTGTTTCAGTTTTAAAGCACACATCTAAGAGAGGATGTAACAGGTGCCTATATGCTGTTTCTTCCTTCCCATCTTCCAGTTTCTATGCCAGAATGGCATGGTGTCCTGGTTCTTGCTAGGATAGAGTGAATTTTCTTCCTAGTTGTTGTTATAGTGCCACGTTTTGGATTTAAGATGAGAATAGCACACTGATGTTTTAGTTATTGCTGAGCAGTGCTCACCATAAGTCAAGGACTTTTCTGCTTCTCATGCTGCTCTGCTAGCAAGGAGGCTGAGGGTGCACAAGAAGCTGAAAAGGAATACAGCTGGGAGAGTTGACCCCAACTGGCCAAAGCAATATTCCATCCCATATGACATCATGTTGAACAGGGGATGAGGCAACTTGTCTGGGAGGTAGCAACCGCTGCTCAGGGACTGGAAGGAAATTGGTTGGCAGGTGATGAATTGCTTTGTGCATCATTAGTTTTGTATATTCTTTTATCATTATTACTACTTTCCCATCCTTTTCTGTAGTGTAAAATTTGCTTTATCTCAATCCATGAGTTTTACCTTTTTTCTGACTCACTCCTCTCTCTAGCTGGGAGCAAGGTCTGCTTAACATTTAGGTGTCTGACATGCTAAACACACCATGTGATCTCCTGGAAGTTCTAACTTGTCAGCACCATGCAGATGTCTGTTCTACTCTAGAACATCTCTACCCAATATCTACCATGTGATCAGCTGAATCACTCTGCAACCCACACTGGCAGGATTACAAGCTATGGGGAAGGCTCAGTTACCCATACATAATTTGAATTTGAGAAATTTTGTAACTTCATTAACATATACCTTGCTTTGCCCAAAGAACTTTTGCACTTCTGCCACTGCCACAGAAATACATTGGGTATCTTGGGTGATTTCAGTGATGCATCAGTGCACATATATACAGGTACAGTGCTTCACAGCTCTCCAATTTTAATGGGTATGCAGATACCTATAGGTGTCTAAACAAAATGTCTCTGCTACAGTTGCTAGTCTTTTAGCAGTAGTACAGTGTACTGTTTGTTGCAGTAGCTTTTGAGATAAGAAATGAATGACAAAATCTGATTAAATTGTCTAATGTTGTGAAAAAAAATGATAAAGACAGTTTTCCTCTTCTGGCAACTCTAGCCATGATGTTGTAAGGCAGCTTAGTACTATTGTTCTTTACCTGATTTATATTCTTTCTGAAAGCAAAATCAAGAAAGAAAATTAAGAAAAGCTAACCCTATAAATAATTTATGAATGAAGATACATTTCTATTCATAAACAAAATGACAGAAAGAAAAAGAAAGCAACAATAGAAAATCAAGAAGATATCTTCTTCAACATCTTTTTCTTCATATTTAATCCCACATTCAAGGTGTTCACATTTACCCAACCTCAGCTCCACATACTTGTCTGTCAAGTATGAAGGAGAGTAACCATTTGCATGCTTCTAAATATGAGCAGGACAAGTAAATTTTATTCTATTCTGAAACGCTCATGGATATATTTCATATCTTCCTTTGTATTTTCCTATAAGCAAAGATTCTTAATGGATGGCAAATGTGTTTGTGAACTCAATTTACATATTTGATACTATTATGCTCAAAGTGGAAGCATGAGTTTGCACATGGCTTAAACAGAGGTAAACAAACAAGAGATGGAAACAAAATCAGTTATGAAATGGATTTCACAAGTGAAATGATTAGCAATTGTAGCTGAAACCTTCCAGAGTTTTAAGGGAGGACAAAGATAGAGAATGAGAGGAAAAGGATGCTGAATCTAAAAAGATAACAAAGTTATAGATGCTTAAAGAAATGTCTAACTATCAAAAATGAAGATTTTTTTTTTTTTTTCTGAAGGCCTTTTCTGAATCTGGGTATGCTTGATATAAAGAAGATTGAAGTTTGTATATACCAGCCAGTAAGACCAGATGCCATGAAGCTAACTTAATCCCTTTTGTCCACCAAATAATATTGTGATTTCATACATAAATGATGGAGTGCAAAAAGTAACCAAAAGAAAGCAGCAACCAAAAGGAACTGCAAATGGAAGGAGTAAAAAAGCACAACTAATTTTAGAAACAGCAAGAGAGGATTATCGGTGCCAAGAAACAGTGAAGCAGCTGTTTCAAGAAGATCCAAAGCAGCTTTTGTTCTACTTCAGCCAACAGTTTCTGACTCAAAGGGAGTTTTAACAAAGCAACAAGAAAGCATCAAGGAAAGGAACTCTCAGTGAATTGAATCAAGTGCTGAAACACAGATGACCAGACAAGCAAGAATAAGTGGGTTATGACACCACAATCTAGGTAGGGAAACATTTTGATTCTCCTTTAATTGAAATTTCTTATTGAAATTTCTCTTCTAATCACATTGGATATTGTTTACCAATGTATTTTAAATATTGTATAAATGAATATCTTTCATGAATAAAGTTGCCTATCAAAAGAAAGTAATACCCGTAACTCACATGACTGTACTTCAGTGAAGCTGAGAGCTTCCCAGTTTCATGTACCTCATCAGATTTCATTTGTTCTGCATAAGTCAATTTAAACAAACTTTAAAGTCCTTTAAGGCCCATACCTATGTGCAAGGTCTTAAATAGAAAAGTAGGAAAATATGTTTAATTAATATGTTTAATTGCATTAAAAGTGTCTTTAAAAAAAATTATGTAATACCCAGGTTTTCTTTTTTTTTTTTTCTTTTTTTTTTTTTGTTGTTGCTGTAGGGTTGTTTTTTTCCCCACAGGCAGCTATAATTTGAGTTTTGGTCAAATCACTTTTGGTCTTCTTCCCAAATGTCTAGGCCACAATAGCTTTAGGTGTTATACTGAAACTCAGCCATGTGAGGCTGCCTTATGAAAAAAGAATCTTAAAAAACATTAGTATAAATGCCAGCGATTTGATAGCAGAAGGGTATAGGGCTGAACATATCACCTCTCCCTTCAGCAGGCACTGAGCTGTCCCATGCTGGTCACAACTGGCCACATCTGGCTCCACAAAAGACCCTGAGTCCACTGAGTCCATCAGTAGAATCTGTGACATTTCTATGGAGATGTATTTAAGATAAAGCAATAAACACTGAGGGAAAAGAACAAGGTGAGAGCATGCATGCTCCATTCCAGAGCTTAGTAATACCCTTAAAGGGATTGCAGCCCATGGATAACGCACACTGGAGCAGGTTCTTCCCCTAAGAGACTATGGCCCATGGTCAATTCACACCAAGGCAGAAGAAATGAGCAAAGGGGAAGAAATGGCAGAAGAGTGAGAAATGAGGAACAGCAGAAATTAACTCCGACACTTTGCCCTGAACCGCCTGCACTGGCTATCACACCACCAAAGAGACAAAGAGTAATCTGTGGTAGAATAGAGGAAGAGGGAGCATTTGGAATGAAGTTAAGCTTTCAAGAGAGGGGAGTAAGGGTGTTTTTCATAATTTCTTTATTACTTGTTTTTGTTTTCAAACACCCAAAACAGTCATGAAAGGTTTTATAATAAGGCTATTTTGTCCAGGACAGTAGTTTATGAATGATTTTCCACATCTTCATTTCAACCATGAAATTTTTCACTCTTGTTCTTCCTACTTTCTGCCCTGTTGTACTGAGAAAGGAGTGAGCGAGTTGTGGTGAGAGGGCTTCACTGTTACTTAGGGTTAAACTAGGACCCAAATACACTAACAAAATGAGCACTTCTGGAAACAAAAGCAGTAAACCAAGGAGTGATTAGCTGAAAAGTGTACTGCAGTGCCACGCAGTGACAGACTAAAATTATGCAGTGTTCTGAAGTTCAGAATTTGAAGTCCAGGTCCTTAAAAATATGTAATAGGATAAAGAAAATTAAACTAGAGGAAGTACTAAGAAATTAGTAATTCTGGTTATAGTGGTACTGTGTAGTAAATATTATGTTTCAGGAAGGGAACTCAGAAAGAAGTTACAGTCAATCTACATCAATTAAGCAGGGAAAGGACTGAAGTTTTAACAGTTACTACTGTGTAGCACTCTGATAAAAACAAGCTATTTAAAGAATTAACAGATTCCCTCTCAAAAGTAATGCAGAAATAAACTCTTGAAAATAAAATTTAAAAAAAAGAACTTGTACTACATGGCTTTTTTCAATACTTTTAAAAATTTTATTAGTTTTCTGGTTTTCAGATCACTCATGTCAGAAAATAACTGAAGTTAAAGTTTGAAAATTGTCATTACAAAAAGGCTTAAAGTTATCTCTAACTGAAAAATTTAAGGTTACAGTTCTCAAAAAACTGAAATATTTTGTGCTATACATTTAATGCCTATTTTCTAAATGTAGGAAGGTTTTTTAATGTATCCAATCCCTAGAAGTGTTCATGGCAGAGCTTGAGCAATCTGGTCTAGTGGAAGTTTTCGTGCTCATGGCACAGGGGTTGGAACTAGATGATCTTTAAGGTCCCATCCAACCTAAACCTTCCATGATTCTATGATATTTATCTAATTTCCTCACATTCTTTCTTTTAGTCTACCATTAACCTACCAGAACCTACACATCCCCTATTATCTGACTACCTGCTCTTCTATTTTCTACTATCAAGGTTATCTTTTACTGATCATATAGGCATGAGTATGCATATTTAATTCCTTTATATGCTGAATTTTTTTTAACTGCCTACATTTATTTTAGAGTTGCAAAAGACATTTTCTTCATTGTAAGGATGGTGGGCTGCTGCAGCATACGACAACTTAATATTTAGTCCACTTTAACATGCATTCAGCAATACAACATTAAAAATTAAATGAGCAAATCTAAATAGTAAAAACACCATTGTTTAATCACTACATTCTTAGGCAGTAAGGAGAAATAGAAGACACACAGCATATTCAAATCTCCCACACCTACCAAATGACACGTTTTATGGGTCTTGGATAAAACACATTTTAAAAAATAAACATAAGCCTGTTCTCTTCCATTAGATATTACCTCACGTTTTTGGCAGGAATGAATATATGTTTACCATGAGACATGGTTTGTTCTTTTCTCACTATTTCAGAAGAAACACCTCAAGAATCACTTAAACCATCAAAATAGGTATCACATGGTTTCTCAATTGTGAGATAGATTTATCAGAGACAATTCCTACTTCCTATCTTTTTACAGTCCCATAAGCTAGCAACTTCTTAGTAAAGAGTGTGGTTTATCATGTGTGGTATGAAAGATATCATGCAAAAAATAAGTCAGTGCTTTTCATAAACCTTTATAGCAGCCCTGAAGCTAATTAAGAAAGCTTCTTTAATATCAATTCATTCAGAATTCACATTCCAGAACATCTATGAACTCAGGAAGTCCAAATAAACATATACAATACCTGCTGAAAATAGTAATCAGTTTTTTCTGTTCTTGTATAGAATATGTTATCTGAGGCAATCACACAGAGTTGTAAAATTTGCTATTATCAAAGTTCAAATTAAAAACATTAGTCATAGGCTTTTGTTAATTGCAATTTTTCCATTACTTGATTAATTTGATCAAATTCTGCAAAACTTTATGTAATTATTCTCTTCCAATGTTAAATTTTCTATAAGAAACTATAAAAGAAATTCCTGAACTAGATTTTAATAGGAATGTCATGATTTGTTTTTTCATCAGATAAATGAAAAAAGAACAAAAACACAAAAAGGGGTTACTGTTCCCTGAAGATCCATTGATCCACTGTGGATATTGAAAACTACTATTTGCAGTATTACCATACCCTACTGACATTTAAATTTCATTACCACTTCATCATTAGAATGACCTTGCTTCAAAAAGTGACATTCCCAAAATTATGCTTCAGATGCTTTCCCTCTTACTCAAAATAAATGCTTGTTCATAAAAGCAGTGGGTAAGGATCTTTCTGGTTAATTAAACCTTTAATAATGCACAGCATTCCAAAAGAGAGCAAAAAGTAATCATGGACAAATGCTACGTTAGTAAACAGAAACTTACTCACTGCTTTACAAATAAGACTTATACAACTATAGAGTAAATCCCATAATTTAATGATAAAGACATTCTCTCTGTTACTGTTCCACAGTATTTTTCAGAGTATTAGGACCATTTTAAAAGCTAAGTACTTGCACAGGTTAGAGTAAAGCAGATATCTCCTGTAAGTTTTTTGGTAACTGAATTTAGATATACTAGATAATACACTGCCCACATTCTAACAGATTGTAATTTGATATAGCAGGTTGAAAAACAAACTGTACTTTTATGAAGTTTTTTTTTTTTTTTTTTTAAGTGGTCCTTCCCATTTTCTACAACCTCAGGCAGTATTTTTTTTAACAAATATAGCCACAATTAAAATTTATTTCTTTAAATGTACCTTGGTAGTGGGCACTAAATCCACGGTATCGGTGATTGCTGTCTGTTACAAAATGTAGTCTGAGCCAGTTTTTGTTGCTTATAACTGGAGGAGGTATATTCATTCCAGAGAGCCTGAATTAAAATAAATAAATAAATAAATATTAATAAAATATTTCAGTATTATCAGAAAACTTTTATATTCAAACTAGCATTCATTTACATGCCCACTGTGGAAATTTGTATTTGTTGGTTAGCAGCATTTTAACAAGCATGAACAGACAAAATTGTACACTATGCCCAACCAAGTGATGGGATACGAAACAGTGCTAAACAAGAAATACACAACCATGTTATTGGTCATGCATAACACTGTAAAGATGGAAGGATATGGCACTCAGGCTAGAAAGAATTTGTGTCTACAGGTCAGATAATGGGCTAGACATAATATTGCTCTGGGCACAAGGGGAAGGTTGGTACCTTGTGACTTTCACATTCAAGATATGGAAAAGAGAGTTTAGGTTTTGCAAACCACTATCTGAAATGATAAAACAGACATCTACTTTCCAAGAGTAAGTAATCTTCTATATTCAGGGTATAAAGATAAAAGAAATATTCCGTCACTTGTGTGGATTTGAAAATTAGTTATTAGATGCACAAGAAGAGTAGGGAATTCTAGTGGATTGACCCCACCTAGCAGTCAAGCATCACACAGCTCCTCACTCCCTCCCTTCCCTCCCACAAAAAATAGCAAGGGGAGAGAATAGGAAGAGCAAAAGCAAGAAGGACTCTTCAAAAGACCGTTTAAAAAATGAAGAGTTGAGAAAAAAAAAAAAGTGATACAAAAGTAATTATTCACCACATTCCACAAATAGATTAATCAAAATGGTCTTCAATGGTTAGCAGCTGTCTCTCAGCCCCTCTAATTTTTTTTCTTGCTGACCATGAAGTTATATGGTATGAAGTATCCTTTTAGTCAATTTGGGTCTGTTGTTTAGTTTGTTTTTTTTTCCCTTCCCAGGGTCCTGCCTATCCTTGGTCTACTCACTCTGGGGACTGAGGAGGGGGGAAAGAAAGACTTGATGCTGTGCAAGCATGGCTCAAAAGTAGCCAGTACATTATTGTGCTATCAACTCTGGTTTAATCACAAATTTAAGCTACAGCACCTTATGGGCTTCTATGAAAAAAAATTAACTATCAGCCATTAGACCTAGCATACAGAATTACCTGGGTTTTTTTGTGTTTTTTGTTGGTGGTGGTGGGGTTTTTTTTGTTTGTTTTGGGTTTTTTGTTTGTTTTGGGTTTTTTGTTTGTTTTTTTTGGTTTTTTGTTTGTTTGGTTTGGTTTGTTTTGTTTTTGTTGGTTTGGGTTTTTTTTGTGTGGTTTTTTGTTTGTTTGTTTTTTGTTTGTTTGTTTTGTTTGTGGTTTTGTTGTTGTGGTTTTGGTTTTATGTTTCTTTTTTAGCATAAGGATATTGCTCCAACTATAGTAGTCTTTTATCTTGCCTGGCTCATTAGAAAAGTCTGAATTTAAGGTTTGTTTGGGGGTTTTTGTGGGGTTTTTCTTTTTTTTTTTTTTTTTTTTTTTTTTTTTTTTTTTTTTTTTTTTTTTTTTTTTTTTTTAAATGAGATGTCATGTTATAAAGAAGGAGAGTAAAGTTTAGATAAAAAATTCTTCCATCAAGCCAGTAATTAAATATATGTTTCTCACCAAAACCAGAAAGATAAGTCACATCTTCAGAATCTCAACATACTTACCTATGCCCTTCCATTTAGTTATAAACAGAAATTGTCCTGTAGGTAAAATAAAATACTAGCCAACAAGTATGCCAGTTTATGTTTAGACTTCAAGGATTCCTACTTTATTTTGAGAAAAGCTCTATTCATAATGAATCAATTAATTCTGAAGTGATTTTTAAGTGAAATAAAACCCCAAACCTTACTGAAATAAATAACTAATAAGTTTGTATAGGTACTATTCTGTGAGGAAGACTTTTGAAATAATAACAGTTTAGAGGTAGTATCCTTTTCATCTTTTCCCACCCACTCTACCTCAAAACAAAACATGTTTAAGACAACTTTCCAAATTTCTAAAACTGTACCAGCACCCTTGTTCCCTCAGGCACTCGTATAAATGACAAAAGGCTTGACTGACACCACAGGCTATTAAAACTCTTTCACGCATTTGCAAAAGAATGTTTTTATACTGTGAAAACACATTAGCTCATACAATTAATTTCAGTTGAACAACACATGGATCTAGGTTTTTTAAGCTTATGAAATTGACTACAAATTCTAGATCCAAGAAATCCAGATGACAAAGTTAAACAAAAAACTCAACCGGACAAACAAATATATAGTGCTATTAGATTGCAAAAGGATGTGGTGAATGCACATTTCTCTGCACCAATTAGAATCAGAACTGCACTAGAATATGTATAAAGTGTAAGAGGCAGAAGCTTACACTTTTCAATTAGAAAACATCAAATATTTCTGCATTTTCATTGTGAATTTTAGAATTAAACACATTTTCTAATAACCATAAAGTAGCTTTAGTTGTGACAAATTTCTTGCTACAGATGTAAGAAATATACTTTAATTTCAGGCTTGTTTTTTGGAAGGTAGAGCTTAGTTATCCTTTTTGGTACAGATATTTCTCTCTATAATAATATTACCCAATGATGCAAGAGGAAATAGTTCTTTTATTTAAATTCTCACTCTATAAATAATTATTAGGCAATATAGAGATAGAGGCAACAACCTTGCACTGCTTGCATATTTTAGAATAAACCCATTACTGGAAGAGGTCTTACTAAAAAATTGAAATAAAATAAGTCTGAAAACAACATTTCCTAACACATATTTTCACTCATATATATTCTGCCTGTGAGAAATTTTCTCTTCAATAATCACAAAACCATGTGAAAAATAAATTGCAAGTTTATTGTCCAAGGCATGAGAAAATGCCACCCCAGACATTTAAGTGTTCACAGTAAAAGACTAATTTTGTTTCTAAAATAGTTTAAAATCTAGTTTACCTATCAAATCAGATATTTATTAATATAGGTGTATTTTATACATCTATTCTTACATCTATGCTGACTTCTAATTAAATTCATAGCTCCTATAAGCTGATTTTTACAGTTCGTGGGTTCTATGGGATTCTTCCTAGAAAGTAGATTTGCAAACTGACAAAATTGATTCTCTTGATATAACTGCCCCTCTTCTCATGTCAATTTGCCTTTGCAGCAAATTATAAAGCTGTTCACCATTACAATAATACATTTGCAGCCCAACCTACTTCTGTGTCAGCTACTGTTCCAAGCATAGTTATGCTGCATCATCTACAATATTTTCCTAAAATTCAAAGTAAAACACCATGTCTTCCATAAAGGAAACACAGCTGTCTCATGTTCTTTTATAATTCAAAAGATGTAGCTCCCTCTCAAGCTGCATAGAATCCTGCATAGTAAATTTCAGTCAACAGAGAGTAGGCTTTCCTTCTGCAGCTGTCTTTCATCAACTCTTAGAAATGTTCATGGAGAATCTTGGCTGTGAACCAGAGATTTAAAGTATCTTACTACTATGTGTAGTCAACAGCATTGACTGTTATCTACTGCAAAATGTATTTGAAAAAAGAAGTGCTTACTGAAACAATGCATCTTTGTTGCTAAACTAGGGATTAGTAGAAGCATAAGACTGCACGTCGATATGTCAGTGAAGTCCCCATCTTTGCACTTAATTTGTATATAAACAGCAGTTTAAAAAAGAAATAAGGGACTAACATTTTTGAGAATCAAAATTTCATTCTTCTTGCACTTCATTACAACATGCCTCCATTCTCTTCCTTTATACACTATTTAAGTAGTAATAAAAAAAACATCTGCTTTAAGCTAATTCTGATCCAGTGAAGTCAATTGGTAATTTATTTGCCCTCAAAATTCTAACACATAATTCCCACCTTATGTTGCTACGTGGAATTCAAGGTTGGTGTGTCTTCCTTTTTAAAGGGCATAGTGCACATCCTCTTTTTCTTCCAGAAAAGAACAATATACAATTTACTTTAATATTTGAAATGTACCCTGTTAGATAGCTATAATGTTGACAAGTCATTTAAACATTTCTGTCTTGTTCATGTACCAGACTAGCTGTAATTTCTGAAAGTCATCTAAAACTACAGTTCATACAAACATATTGTCATTGATTGTCTCAATTGTCATTGCACTGATTATTGTGATGTAATGCAGGCCTTAATTTAGGCAATCAGTATGTCCAAAAATAATCCAAAGAGAAGAAAGTTTTACTTTTTTAAAAATATATGGCAACGTTTTCCCAAAACTTCTTAATTAAGCATATGGTTTCTACATTTCCTCATATGCCAGATTAACAGAAATGCAATTAATTAAAAAAAAAAAATTGAGGTTGATATCTGATAAACAGTGCTGAAACCCATTCTAATTCTACCAAAGCCTTAGGCTAACAAAGACTTACATATAAGCATGACTAAGTGCATACATAGATCTCATTACTCATATATATGCACTACAAAATCTTAAGTGCTTGTTTTGATGCAAGCTGCAGCTGTGTGGATTCTTCCTTATTGGTTTTATTTGCATGTTGAAATAAAAACTGCTGTATAAAAAGTTTTGATTTAAAAAGGTCAAATTATCACACATTTTGATAAGGCCTATGCATGTCCATATATGTGCTACTGGGCTTAATACTTACTCAGCAAAATACATTAAAGAAGAGAGAAACCACCTGTCCCTTGAAAGGAGAGGAAAGACATACTCAATACGCAGTAGAAGAGTACCTGATCAATGACCTATCTGTTTTGGTTAAATTATCCTTAAATTAAGCAGTACTTGTATTAAACACAAATTTGAAGTAGCAACCACTTACAGCTTATTGTGTCTTCTGTATTTCATACATTTACTCATTAAAAAAGATTTCTGCGATCCTTTCCTTTGTTCTTCATGACTGCCTTGATCCCATAAAGCAACACCTCATGTAGCAAACTTCATAATAAACATCTTTTGCAAAGGATCCACCCCAAAATGCAGATTTAAGGGCACAAGATTAAAACTCAGATCTCTCATTTAATGAATTCAGATCTGTTTAGAAACAACCAACTGCACACTAGAGGAGCAAAGCTGATGTCAAGTCAATATTTAATATTTTACTTGATTTGAAAGAGCCTGAAGGATTTAATTATTAAATTAATATATCCTTCCTGTTCCATCAGCTCAGTTTGTATGATTTTTACACTGATGTTCAGACACTAACCTAACTTACTTTGGTCAAGCACTAAAGAGTAAGCATTTTGTAGGACTAGGCATCTCAATATTTTTTTATGTTTCCAATTTCACTGATGAGTTTAATGGATCTTAATGGCATTCATTATAGATGTGAGTGTCTGTTGCATGACAGCTTTGGTTACTGGCTTTTTTTTTTCCTGGAAATGTTCTATCCAAATTATATTAAATCATTTCAGAGCAAGGACACTGCTCTGACCTATATTGTCAAATAGCAAAAAGAGCTCCACCAACTTCTTACATTTCTTACAAAATCTATTGCTGTCTGAACTGATAACTCAGGATTTAAATTTTTTTGAAGATATCACATAAATATTAAATGCTAATAGGCATTTTCAGTTATCTTTGGATAACAACAAAGGTCAACAAAATGGATAATTGCCTGTAAATTTTGCTTCTTGAAGTATTTCCAACATAAGTATTTTAAGAGCTGTGGCTTCCCTAGAATTTTGATTGTAGCTTACATTTATGCAGTACTAACAGTTATAATATTTTTATATCATATTTCAGAAAAAGAGAAGATAAATAAGACATCTCTGTGACAGAAGCTACAGAACTTTAATGTAAGTTGAGTTTTTCATTTAATTGTATGTGTGAAACTCACTCCTGGTGGGTTGCATCAGGGCTGCTCTTGTGTGTGCAGTCAGTACATTCTAGTCATTAATTCATTGCATGATTAAGGAATTGTCCATCTTGTGAGATAGACTGGCTTCAGAAAAGAGACTAATTTGAAAGGTAATTACAATATCAAAATAAGCAGTTTCCCAGATGAGACTTCAAATGATGAAAACAAAAATAACGCAGGAAGAGAAAGATTAACTTGGAAATTAAACGAGCATATAAATAAAGAAAACAAAAGAAGAGGATCGAGTTATTCTTCTGCATTGCCACAGTCCAATGTCCAGTCTCAAGGAATGACACAATACATAACTCCAATGAGAAATTTAATGGTTGTAATTCAGTCTTTAAAGAGGGAAGAAGAAAAAGTGTCTTCCTAAAGCAAGCTCCTTCTCAACGGTAAATATTCATTAGAAAAGTAGAGGAAAAATGCTAACACTCTACTAGAATTTTGAGGGTCATATATAACCCAAGTTTTAAGTGGTTTTGAAGTTAGCAAAAGACCTAATTCTTATGGTCAGTCCTGGTAATATTTATAGCAGGAGTGAGTATTTTATGTATCTGAGAATGAGGACACTCACAAGTTTGATATGATATTGATTGTTGTTTCCACATCTCAGAACTGCAGCCAAATTAATGACAAAAAGCAGGTTTTTATTTTTAGACCAGTAAATTGCCACTCTTCAAATTTAGACTCATGAGGTATTTAGAACTAAACTAAGGATTTAGATTGAAACTTCACTGCAATCATTGATTTCTGATTTACAAAAGAAAAAAAAAAAAGGAACAACTTAAATAAGTAAGTGTTTAGGGAGAGGAGGAAAAAAAGTTCTACATTATTTAACCTTGAAAAAAATACTTGTTCTGTAAAGTACTTTAATAATCTACTGATTAATTTTAGAGTAATTCATCTAGATGGGTAAAAATAATTCACCCTTTGACTCTTTCTGTCAAGTATATTATGATGTCTGAACAACTGAAAAAAAGGTCTTTGTTTTAAAAATGTCAGTGTTGAAATATATGAAAGCTTTGTCTTGCCTTTGCAATGCTGGAAAAAGTTACATTTTAGAATAGACTTATTGTCATATAAAGCAACTCCATGAGAAGCCTGTGTATGATCATTAAGGACTGAATGAAAATCCAAGTGATGATTAATGAAAGTTTATAGTACTGTGGATATGAATGTTGAAATGTTGAAAAGTGCCAAGATTAAGAAATAGTTAGTAAATTCAGAAGTTGATTGCATCCTATAAAGCCAGATGTTCCTATGTCAAAGTTTTCCAATTAATCTTTTGACTTGACAGAATAATAACGTATGAGGAAAGGAGCCTTCTAAATATACAACTGTTAGCTCATGATACATGAAATCTTGTCTTTGTGACATAAGTAAATAACACTGATGACAGTGGTGTGTCCTGATTGCCTATAGGCCTAGTACAAGCTGCTGATTTTCATATAGATGTCAGGGTCTTAGAAGGAGTCATTTTTCATAACTGTGATGCAAATACCTTATATACAAAGTGACCTTGCACTTACAGCTCAATTTCCCTAAGCAGATCATAGAAACATTATAAATGCACATTAACTTCACCTGGGCTGCACATGGTGGTTAATACATGGGTCTTTCTACCACACAAGCTGTGATGAGTTGCACAAGCAGCTCCTTGGTGTCATTGGTGAGACCAAGCTCAGAGAAGTCAGCAAAGAGCAGAAGCAGAGGAGTCGGGAGGCACCACTGAGAAGACACACCTGCACCTGGTGCAGGCTGGGCAGCTTAGGCCTCCCACAGAGGCACTGATCCTGCTGGCCCACAAGCTATAATAAGGTGGACGCCAAGAACTGTCCTAGGACTTTTTTTTTCCTGCACATGTTAAGTCAAAATGTCTCTTTTAAGAATCCCAAATCTGAGGGCCTTGGCTGGAGAGTGGAGGACCCTGGACAGGTATAAAGATGGATGTGAGTATCTGAGTGTTTTCCGTGGAATCCTGCACATTTCTTTCCCCTGATTTCACAGTTGATCTAAATAAAACTAAATTGAATACAACTTGTATGCAACCAATACTTCTTTGGGTAACAGTCAAACTGAGTAACTGGGACCATTACCTGTGAGAGGCTTATATAATTTACCTCTCTTAAAATGTTGCCGTATTCAATTTCTGAACTGTCTGTTTTCTTTTCAATTCTATAAAACAAATTTTTATACTTGCAAGTGTTCCCTGAATAGGGGAAGGAAGCTTGTTCTTGATTTTTTCTGGTAAATGTCAATAAATGAACCAAATTAAAAATTAAAAAAATATTACACTTGCCCTACAATTTGATGTTCTGCAATAGTATTCGTTACACACAAAATCTTGTTAGGATAGAAAAGAATAGCCCCATGTCAAAATTATTATTAGTCCAATTAATGCTTCAACAGACTCACAGTCTAAATATTGAAAATCTCATTAATACTACCAGTAACTTCTTGATTTAAAGGATTTTTTATAATTCTAATTCTAATTTCTTTTCTCGGGTGTTATGTTCAAATTTTCAGTGTCCCTCTGCATCCTGAGATCAGCACTTCATTCTTTCTCAAATAGAAGGGGAAAATTTTTATTGTGAGTCATTCTGCTTATCTAGTGTGCTCTGGTGAGGCCCCACCTGAAATACTGCATCCAGCTCTGGATTTCCCAGCACAAGGACATAATTTGAAGTACAGAGGGGGTGCATGAAAATGATTAGAGGATGAAGAATGGCTGAGAGAATTGGTATTTCTCAGCCTAGAGAAGGAAAGACTCTTGGGTGACTCAACTGCTGTCTTTAAGTACCTGAGAAGAACCTACAAGAAAGTTTGAAAGGAATTTTGACAAGGTCATGTAGTGAAAGGACAAGGAAAGTAGCATTAAACTAAAAGAGAGTGGGTTTAGATAAGATATTAGGAAGAAATTTTTTACTGTAAGGATGATGAGGCACCGGACCATGTTACCAGAAACTGTGGGTACTTCATCCCTGGGAGTGCTCATGGCCAGGCTGGCCAGACTGGGTGGGGATGCAAGTAACCTGGTCTGTGGACAACGTCCCTACCACAGCAGAGAGGCTGGAGCTAGATCATCTTTAGGGTCCTTCCAGCCCACATCACTATGATTGTATGACCAATATCCTGAGATCATCATGATACAACTCTCCTTCCTCAGTCTTAAGTCATCCTTGGGCTATCTGTTTATTCCTAAACAGAATCTTTGTTCTTTCTCATTAGTTGCCAGCCTTCTTAAGACCCAATTATCATAGAGGTCCATCATGTGTTGCACAGCAACTGCTTAGAGTTCTCAAACCTTTGGTATACATGATATTCATATAGTCACTTGACCAGCAGACAAAGAAAAGACAAAAACAACTCAGGTCAAGACATTCCAGAAGAGTCCTAAGAGAATTCAGCTGTCAGATCAATGGCCGTACAAGGCTTGTGGCCACTTCCCAGTAATAAGGCAAAAGTTGTATTTACTGACTTATCAGTTGCTATCAATATGGCCAGATGCACACTAAGGAAACTTGGAGGCACTACAAATAGGAAGCAAAAAGTATTTATCCATTAAGCCAATTCTCATTTAACTTCTTCCCATAATCCTTAGTATTTCATGTAACAAAAGTAGTTAAAATGAAAACCTCATATAGGTTTGCAGTGGTCAAACTGGTAAAAGACTAATTGTATTTTCTGTAGTGCATGAAGGGAAACTGACATGCAGCTCTGGATGGAGACAAAGTTTAAAATATAAGTGAAAGTACTCCCACTCTGCAGCAAAATTAAAAACCCCATGGGTCTTAGAAGAGAAAGTACTTCTAGACTGAGTTTTCCTAAGTATCTGCCACTCTAGTTGCTCATAGTTAGATATTACATCAAAATGCAAATATATCTTAAAAGAGTTGTTCCTCAACATTAGAATAAAAATTTGAAATGCTGTCATTTTATGTCTGAGTCAGTTATGGTATTTCAACTTTTAAGGGCGATAATAAGACAGTCCTGAAATGCCTTTAAAGAACAAGTCATCAGTACAAACTAAGAGGATAAACATTAAATATTTCAATTCAAACTCCAGGTGATCTTTTTTCTAAGACTTCACTTCTTCCTGTTTCTTCCCTTTGAAAATGTATCAAGGTAGATGCCAAAATCTGCCAGGAAAGGTTAATTTTACTGCATAATTTAAATATAATTAGTCAAGGAATCCATGCAGATTACTCACAGAACCATTCACTTCTGTGAAGGTGGATTAATATTTTGTTTAGTTATATATTGTGCAAGAACTTTCTTCTATATATCCCATGTTACGTCTCCTAAATCTACTGAATTTATCACGGTAGACATTTAAATTTTTTGACTGTTTACATTTATCAGTAATGACTTTTCCCCCTTCTCCTATGTATGTGTAAGATAAATTTCTTACGCAATAATTTTATACAACTTTCATCTCAAAGTGTTTGACAATTAACAAGAAACTGTACCATTCTTTAAATAATGATGTTAATAATAACTTTAACATTTCCAACACATAGACAGTATTTTGTTCTCCACCACAAAAATCCAACAAAAAATCAGAAATTGCCTGGGCTGTAAGGGCACCCTCTTGACCTTGACTAGGTGTGCATGGAGATTCTGTTAAGCCTCTGCCTTGGACCCAGGAACCCCATTCCAGCTCAGCCTAAGACTGCTCCAGTTCTGTCCATGGTCATCTCTATTTGACTGGGCTCCTGGAGGGATCCTGGACCTGGTGCACTGCATATCACAGGTGAGTGAACAGGAAATGTGTAGAGTCCCCCTTGGCTCCCAGTCGTCTCTGCTCTGCTCCTATTACTCCTAGATAGAAATAGATTTCAAATCTCCCAATTTAACTGGTCTAATCATTACAACTGTTTTCTATGACAATTTATGTGCTTTAAACAACACTATGAACTTACTGTTATTCTGTGTACTTGATCATATTTCTCTTCATTCTATTTGTAACATTCATATTTAAAAGTTCTCTGACATATTTAGAGAAACATTTCTCACTTTTTTTGTATGGAGAATTTTTAAGATGTTGTGATAAAATTAAATGTGGCTATTATACATCTCCATCACTTTTGCTTCACAAACATGTAAGTAACAAAATGCCTTTAAAACTAAGGACCAAAGCTTTGAAATTATCTGAGTAATAAAGCATGTGATAGCTCACATTAAGGTCTATTAGATAAGAATTAGAAAGGAAGGAGGGAACTGGGCAAGTAGTGTCAGCATGCATGCAGAACACTTCATTTTGAGAGAAATTACTTTATACTTTACAAGATGTTAGACTCTATTTTCTAGTTTGATGGCTCCTAATAAAAAAATCCCCAAAGTGAGCCATTAAGAATACACGACCTGTACATTGTGTTTGTATGAATAGGTGAGTTTCAGTAACCTAAACTGGTTCTCTTTGGGGATCTTGTCAAAGGAGTTTCTTGTAAGAGAAACTGTGAAACTTGGAGGATTGTATTGGTTTGAGTGGCAAAGTTTGGGTAGAAGGCATGGCTTCTGTGAGAAGTGCTAGGAGCTTGCCCTGTGTTCACCAGAACACATGCCAGTTTGCTGCAAGATGGATCCACTGAGGGCCAAGAATGTGTCCACCAACAACACTGGTAACACCTCTGGAATAACATATTTAGAAGAGGGAAAAAACAACACAGCTGCACAACTGCAGCTGGAAGAGAGGAGGGAGAATATGTGAACAAAATAACTCTGCAGACACCAAGACACTGAAGAAGGAGAGCTGGTGCCCTGGGTGTTGGAGAAGTTTCCCCTGCAGCTTGTGTGAAGACAGTGGGGAGGCAAGCTGTCCAGGGAAAAGTAGTGTAAAAAACACTGCAGATCTCTTTCTATAACCTGACAAATGAAAATACCAACAGTTGAAGTCAATGATAAACACATACAAAGTGTATTTTTCCCCTATTTTTGCAACGATGGTTAGTAACTATCAGAGCAGATTGAAAAGAAAAAAAAAAAAAAAAGAATAAAAGGAAGAGTATTTCAATCACTTAGGATTTTCAAGGGAAGATTGATTGATTATTTTATTTTTTTTTTTAAATTAGCACAGTAAAAGCAAATGAAATGCCCAAGCCTCTCGTTTACAGGGGGGGTGTTTTCTGGCATTAAACCTTGTATCAGCGAAACGCATATATAATCTTAAAAATTAGCAGAGCTGCTTCTCTCTTTCAAAAACAATGCCTTTCTTACTGACCTATGAGATTAGTAAATTAAGTTCTCTCTTCTGTTCTTTATTGAGAACCAACAACTTCTATTCTGTGTATATTCTGTAGATTACTGGCATATCTAGACAATCCAGAACAACACCTCTGAGATATTCAAGTCAGCACCAAGCACCTCATTAAATCTGAGTTCTGCACATCACATCTGCTTTACAGTTTGAACCACTGGAGAGCACACAATGTGGATATCAGATACCGAATTAATAAACACCACAGCCCTTCCCCTTTGTGCCACATAGCTAACTTGCTATATATAGTTTAATATATATATATATATAAATATAAGTATATAACTCGTTATATATAGTTGAAACACTCCTGTGTTTCAAACTAAAAAAATCTTTCTGAGATATTCATGCACTCTAAAGGATGAATATTTGCACTGAGATAGGATTCCAATTGTTACAGCTGTACTGCTTCCAATTCTAGACATAGGCTGGTATGACACTGAACTGAACCCTGTAGATAAACATGAACTGATGTGTATGTAACTAAAGCCTGGGCCAAACTCTATGATTTACAACAGATCATGTTGAAAAGGATTCACCAAACTTTAGTATTGATGTACTATTGATTATTGAGTTTACCTATGCTAAGATATCCAGAGAAAAAAAGGACATAGTTTTTCAGCATCTTGAGTAGGTTTTAGAAAAAGAAATATTATACAAAGAATTTTAAAAAGCAACAGTTGTGTCAAAATTTTTGGAAAATGAGACCAGGAATTTTTGTTTCTTAAGCTGAAGCATAAGCAAGTATAAGTGTAAAAATTATTTATGTCAATTCTTAATACATAAGTGTGTATAGAATCATAATTTAAATAATATATTTTTTTCAAAAACTAAATGCTACTCTCAGAGATGAGAATACGCTTTGGGATACTGCACGGGTCTGACTGCTATCCACCTCCTGTTCCCAGTAAATCAGCCGGTGAACAGGACATGACACAGCATTTTCATCTTTCCATGATTTGACACCACATTTCCAAAATGAACTTTTGTTATTTAATTTAAAAAAAAAGAAACATAAAAAAACACACTTTCCATTAACAGTAGATTTAAGAGCAATAAATGTCTAAATATGATGCAACAAGAAATTATTAAATAAGAATGTAGAAGATTCTCCATTATAAAATCCCATGGTCTGCTTTTTAATTAGGGGTAATATTATTAAAAACCAGAAGGCTATTGATAATTGGAAGTACTTTAAACTGATTTCGCTATATCAATCCACATTACTTGAAAAACTCCTTGAATTCAAAAGTCTTCCATTTATAGCTGAAAGAGACATAAAAACCATTTTAAATAAATGTTTGTTCCTTAGAAAGGAAGAGCAATATTTTCACTGTTCTAAAAGCAAATACAACTTGTTTTTAATTCTCAAATCTTTGCCTCTCCCTCTGCCACAAAAAATGAACCAAGTAGACCAGCTTAATAATGTTGGCTTTTACCTGGAACAAAAATAATTTACTGTAATACTTAAATAATACTTTATTTCAATATTAGTCTATATATTAAGCAATTCCATTAATTTAAAATCAATTTAATTGTTTAATATATTGACTAATACACATGAAGGCTTTGGTAGAGATCAAAAACAAAGTTTATGAAATCTACCAGTGTTCTGTGGTTTTAGAATGAAATATTTTACTACTCCGAGAAATTCTGGTACCCTAGTTGAACAGCCAGCTCATTATGCAGCTATTTCAGACTGGAGCAGATTTTAAGCAAGTGTGCTTTACAATAGTGATTTTTATCTACTTTACCAAATGAATAAAATATAACTGCAAAAATTGAAGTTGCCAAAATAAAACTTTTTCCATGACATTTGACTGGAAAGTAAATTATGCAGTAAAAAGACAATATCAGTTTTAAAATATCTTGTATCAGAGTCCATAACCTATTAAATTCTTATATGATGACTTTCCTGATATTAGTGGTAATGAGATAATGGTATCTAAGCACCCTGAGAAACTCTCCTGAAAAATATGAGTTGAAAAGTTTGCAGAAACTCTAATCTAATAACCGATAAGATCTAATAACCAATAAAAGATAGTCACTAATTCACATGCTATATATTATGACTGACCTTTAAAGTATTGGCTTCTAAAAATGTCATTATTAGAAAGTGAAAGCAAACTTAGGCTCCACAACTGTGCCAATATTCTTTAGTCCCAACCCTTAATACCCATCCTAGCATGACATACCAAACAAATGTTGGTCCTACTGAGGTACAGCACCACAATAATTTAATATTGTTTAATTTTTTAAAAATTTATTTCATCAAGATATACTAGGAAATACCTCATTAGGAAACATGGAAAGATTTGTGTTAACTGCTAATGCAGTTTTAAGGGTTGTATAAATAAAAAATATATTTTATATTTGCAAATGAATGTCAGTGCAAAATTTTTTCAGCTAAATAAGAATTCAGTCTTTTCCAGAATCTTTATTAATCCTATCTGCAACCTATGAAAGTTGTGTTACTGTATAAATGCAGGACATATACCATAAAAACAATTTACTTTTGCACATGTAAAAGCACATGCACTTAAGGACACATTGTTCAATAATTTTTCTTATGAATATTTATTTGTTTTGTGTTTTCTTGAGGTATTTAATCAGTATTAGTCCTCTGACTGTGTCTTTATTCCTTATTTGATATTTACTCCTATGCCTTCTTTATTTAGCCTACAGCATTTTGTACTTCTCTGAAGTAAATTTCACATGTTCAAGTTCACTTTGATTTATCAGCATTATTTTGAAGCATATTGCTGTCCTTTAAAAAGCCTGTAACCCTCCAAATTGCCATTATTGATATTCATATATAATTGTTCTTCCACTATCAGAGATATTGCAAAAGTATTTAACATTAACATTTAAGATGAAACACAACATGACTTCCAGAGACTAACCAGTAACACTTCTTTGTGTGCCTTTTCCCAATTAAGTACACAACATATTTACAGACAACATTTTATTTACAGAGTCATTTTTCTGCTAGTTTGTAATAAAAAAAATTGGTTAGTAAAAAGAATTAAATTTTTTCATTCAGTAATTTTTCATCACTTACTCCATTATTTATGCATGGTTCAGAGCTGTCTCTATTACAACTTCCCAGGTGTCCCTTTTTTTTGCCCTCTGTTTTTTTTTTCACTGAGGAACCAATTTTTCTTGTTTTCTCTTTCCCTTTAATGTAGCTACAAACTCTCTTCATCATTGTCTTTTATACCCTTTGGCAATTGTAATTCAGCAACTGTGATAGCCTTTCTTACTGTATTCTAAAAGCCTCTTAGTATTTTATGCTTTTATTCACTAGTCACATGGTTTTCTCACCTTCTGCAAAATTTCTTTCTGCTCTGTATATCTTTATGACTGCACTGGGAGCTTTAAAGGTCTCTTACTATGATCTATATCTTTCTTTTGAAATAGAATAGCCTGTTATTATGTACTTGATATATTCACTTCCACTTACTGCCAGATCTCCTGTGGATTGTATTAACCCCTTATTCTTTAAAGTTGTTTTGGTAAGATTTTTAATGCCTGATGTCCTTTTCCTTAGTATTGATGTCCATTTTTCCATAAACAGTAATGAAATTCCATTCAAATTGCCTTAATGCTTCATATTTTTAGACAAATACTTTTCTTTTGCATAAAAAAGAAACATCTTAGTGTGCCTTGCCATTCTGCTCTTTAAACCAGTTTCCCCTAAATCAAATCCTCCTTTTCATCAAATAGTCTTTTACATGTATCTATTTTTTATTTTTCAGAATACAAAGAATGCCTTGCTCTTCTACTTCAACATTCAGTGTTGGCAGCACTAGTCTTTTCCTTTGTTTTTTTTTGTTTAAAGTTCAGATATATATTAAAATACAATACCAGAGGATATATTATATAAATTTTAGTTTTGCTTAGCTCAATGAAAACAAATATATATACCTGATATTTTATATTTTATTTCTTTTTTGTCTATCTGATTTAGTACCCAAACAATACCAATTATTTAGCTGGTTGAATACTGCTCTCCTCAATGGCATCTTACTCTGAAATCTGATTTCTCTCAGGTTTAGTTGTAAACTTCAGTTCACAGTGTTTGTCCCTAGATTTTTTTTTTCATTCAATATATATTCAAGAGAATATATATTCTCTTGAATGACCTAGTTGGTTGTATCAAATTATTTTCTATCTGAGCATCACAACAGATACTCCTGCCATGAATTATAAGGCACTAAAGTTTAAATCTTTGTCCCATGTTTCCAGGTGAACCCAAAGGAAAATCAGACATCAGTAGTACAGGATATGTTACAGAGTAATCAGGACTTCACCGTGTAAACTAAGCTAGGCTATTAAAACCACCAGGTCAATTTTTTTATGCTTTTCCTGCATCAATATCAAACTTTACACAAACTAAGAGGAAAATAGATCAGACTCTTATTTAAATCAAGTTTCACCACTTTTAAACAGCAACACATACATGAAATTACAAATTTAACAATTTAAGCCTTATTTCAATGGAATCTTTATAGAACAGAATAATAAAATGTGCTGCTCTACTTCACAATTCTGGGGAAACTGTGTTCAAAATCACCAAAACCAGGTGGAATGTCAACATTTCTGTAACATTCCAATTTATGTCTGTATATGTCTGATGCACAGAGTACAGTAATAAAAATAATTTCCAGCACATCTAGCAAAGCTGTAGCTTCATAAGTAGTGAAATTTTCAGTATAAACTTAACTTTCAGCTACCTAGTTTAAATCTATTAACAGTTGGTGGAAAGTCTTGCTAGTAGATTCATTGTGATTCAAAGCTAAATGAAAAAATAATACTCTAAGGACTGTTAGCCTTTGCTTCTGTTATAATCATCTCTCATTTCTCTCCCATAGGAGTTGAACTCTGTTTTATATTGTATTCAATACTATAGCACTTCCTTAATTCCACCTCATTACAGAATTCCCCTTTTATAATTAACTCTCTGGAAAACTTGTACCTCAAAAATAACCAAAACAAAACAAGCAAAAGATGCATGCATTTTGGGATTGGATCTCAAATTCTATTAGTTATATAGGATTCAAAAAAGATTGGAAGATTCAGTTCAGAATTGTTTTGATTCTTTTTCTTGAAAGGCATAGTGTCAGTTACTAAATAGAAAATAAGCCTTACTCAAACAGTCTTTTACCTTACCCTTAACTTCCCTTAGGACATTCAGGACAGCACATTCTTACTCAGAAAATAGAGATGATGGTTTATGTTTTCCCTCTGACATAAAAAAAAAATGGGGAAAGGAATTTCTGCAGCTGTGCAATATATCCACATGAAAGATGTCAAAACCTGTGTTATACGCTTCTGGAACAAAGAGTATGTACTATGGCAATACGTAATTTTTCTGCAGATTCAAAGATGCTAGTCTGGATACTGAAAAGTCTGATGGAGAGATGTGAAGCTGCCAACTACTTACTTATGGACTCTTACAGAATAGACAAAAAGTATACTTAGCAAAGAAAGAAGAATGGAGTTCACTACAAAAAAAAGCTTCACAAAACTAAATAAAGCTTCCATTGAAAGTATGATTTACATCTTATCATTCATTATGATGAAGCATTTGATAATATCAGGTGAAATCACTTAATCAGAGAATGATCAAGGTTGGGAGATCTTTAAGGCCATAAAGTCCAACCATCTATCAAGCACTACCATTCTAACCCCCTAAACCGCTAGGTTATATCACCCAGTGCCAGATCAGACATCTCTTAAACACCAGCTGGGATGGGGACTCCACCACCTCCCTGGACAACCTATTCCAATGCATGATCACTCTAACAGTGAAATTTTCCATGACCTACTGTATGCAGAAGAAATAAACATACAGTAAATGTACATGACTGGTTTAGTTTCATTTTTTACTGACTTTTAGGTCATGGCCAGAAAGTTGAGGATTGTCACAAGAAACCTGCATATTGGATGGCATGTAATTATAAAAAATTGTTCTGACACTAGTTGGACGTTGTGTTGATACTTAATATTGCATTAGTAGATTCAAAGGATGCCTAATTGTTTGTTTCAGTCCCTGATTCATTTTGGAAGTGAATTTGTACCCTAAATATCCTAATAGCATATTCACACACAAAACAGATGGATAATCACAAGAAGAAGCATTAGTTTGTGAAGTTATGATTAGCCTGTAGGTCCCATATAAATAATGTTTTATCTTGTCAGAATTTATTAATGAATGCAAAGGATTTTATTCATGTGTTCAAAATATTATACTTTTACTGTTGTATCCTGAGATATAAAAGATGGAATTATGAATGCATGTGGTTTACTCAATGTACAAAATACACTAAAATTTTTAATTCAGAATCTAGAAATGAGAGTGATTTGGGATCATCTCTTTAGGGATCACTTTGTCCCATAACATACCACTTAATTTGCTGAATAGAGTAAACATGGCAAGGACTCAGAACGCATGAGAAAAAAAATGTGAAGTTTTAATTACTCTGGAATGACAAACGAAAAAATGATACGTTTTGCAGTTTAGTTGTTCTTTGGGGTTTGGGTTGCTTGTGATGTTTCTTCCCTGCCTTGTTTTAAGATTTGTGCTATCCTAATACACTTTCCCCCACCATACAGCTCATGCAGCATAAAATTTACTTATGAGTTCAGTCGCTGGTGTTTCAGTCAAGACAAGAGCAATGTCTCTCTTACAACTGCCATCCTGAGACTACAGTGAACGACCACATCAAAACAAGTGCAGTATTCTGCTGGAGTAAGCACACTGAAAGTGCTGCCTGTTAAATCATCAAGCCATCTTCCTACCTCTATTTTATTCCCCAAATCTGCTATAAGACACTTCCGACTTTCTTTGCTATTTTTTTTTCTTTTTGTTACACTAAGTATTCATTAACAAAATCCCCCAGGCTTAGACTATTATTTACCTAAATTTTCTACAAAGTTTAGCTGAAGTTTCTACAAAGCAGAGTTACAAATCAGCCACACTGGAAGCACTCTGGGCTGTTTCAACAAAGGAGAATTAAAGTGACCCATGGAAGCAGAAAAGCAAAAGTCAGTAAATCTTTGTCTAAGAGGGATGAGGGAAAACCAGAGTACTGTTCTTGCATATAAAGATTCAAGAGAATTGTTTTCCAGTTTGTTTCTGAATGTTGGCAAGATTTTGTGAAATAATATAATCCCATCTTTGTTGAGAAGAATATATGTAAAAAACTCATCCAATATATAACTGCTCATTTGATAACTGCTGGTGAATATCTGTTAGACTCCAGATGAGAATAACTTCATGTATGTTAAAAAGTACTATCAGAATAATGAAAAAATGCAACTTCAGAGAAGGTTTACGAATGTTTCCTTTTGCAGGACTCCTGAACATAGGAAAGGGAAGAAATAAGGAGCAGCTTCACAAAAGTTTCCTCAAAAGAAGTGCTTTTAACCACCTTTTGCAACAACAACCAAATACTGTCTTCCTGACATTGTGTACGTTAATAAAAAAAGAATAATTCATACCATCACAAGAATGCATAAAATTAAAGATACAGTATTAAAAATATAAAGGAAATCAAATAACCCTGCAAAGTTTCTGTCTTTCAGTTTACCTAATGTGAAAGGGTATAAAAAAAAAAAGTAGATCTTTACATGGGTACTGTTATTCAACATACAAGTACATAGAAGAAAATGGATCAGGCTTTATTTTGACAATAAAGTTGTTCTATCCTTTGAAGAAATATTCCTCTCCCTATGTGCCTTGCTGTTCTCTTCAACTCCTGTTTCCTGCTCACTTACATAGGAAGAAAAAAAGCTTGTTTTTTACTCGTATCACTTCCTGGTGCAGCTCCTTTGTGACTGGATAAATGCCTGAGCCAGCACAAGGTGGGGGATGAGTCAGAAATAGAAGTGGGAACATAGTTATTTTTTAAAAAGAAGCATCACAGTGGCCATGTAAAGTGTTCATTTGTACCACAATGAGCCAAGGGGATTCTGTGCCTGCATCTGACTCCCTGCCTGATGCGAGTACACACTGGAATTTAATAGATGGTTTTCTCATTGAGGCTTGACTCCATTATATAGTTATAAATCACATGTGCCAGATAAGCTTTAGCATTTAGTATTCTAGAGGAAGACAGGACAAATTATGTCGCTGGTCATGTACATATCTCTGTAAGATGAATAGGAAAACTTGAGCCTGAGGAAGGAAGATCTTCAACTCATGAGCCAGGATTGGCCGTATCAGCCAACCTGCTCAGGAGAAAGGTGATACCACTGCCTATCCATAAGGAAGAAAGAGAACACAGGAGATGTTTGGACCTCAAACAGATTATTGTTAATAAATCCTTTTGTGTTGATTCGGACTGAGAACAATGATTTCTAAATTAGGAAAAAATGGAAAAGCTTTTCCTCCCATGAGGACAGTCAAGACATAAAGAAGGTTGTCCACATAGGTTGTTTAGACTCCATGTTTGGATAAAGGCCTCACTTGACAGCTGAATCTGCTTTCAGCAGTAGATTGGACAAGTCAGCTCACAAGTTCTCTTCCATGCTGAACTATCCTGCTTTAAAGGTTTTGTCATTCTCTCTCGTTTCCTTAAAACCTGGTTATGTGGACAAAACATATGGAATTACAGGATTAAACTCTGGATTTACACCTGTGGTTGATTTGTATTTACATGGATACGACAATTTCTTGAAGTCACATTCTTCTTCTACTAAGCACTGAATCTAAATGCCACGAAGTAACTCTTATAAAAGCATAGACTTCAAGTTCTCTACCCATAAGTGACAGGTTTTCATCATGTAACTCACGTTTGTATGTGTCTATTCTCCTGCAAAGTTTGAGGCACGTTTGTGATTGCACTTTGAACTACAACCTGAAAAATGAATGCCCCATCAAAAAACTTCATCAGAAAACCCCATCAAAACAGGGTCCTCACTATGGAAGGGCTTTTTATTTCTTCAGAAACATACAAGAACAAATGGTGCAAAATAACATAAGAGAAGCCTCTGCCTCTACTCTTAAACATATAATTTGATATCCTATTCTGCTCTTAGATTCAAATCTTCTCATATTTCTGTAAGAATTTTGAGAGTACCAGATGTAAAGCTGGTTTTTAAGTCCTTTTCAGATGATGATTGCCAGATAGAACCGCACAATAGAACAATGAAAAACATGTCATTAACCTCCACAGTCACTGCAACAAATTCCCCTCCTAAACACTATCACTGTGCCTGAACCCTGCACATTACAGAATGCATTGTGCTTCTTGGAGGGTTCCAAATGACCTCATGGAAATGCCACAGGCGAAATGCTGAATCACCAAGCAAAGAATTAAATCACAGAAGCAAACAGTAAAGGACAGAAATACCTGGTTTCTATGGAAAGCTTTTGTTTCCAAGAAAGCAAAGAACTTCATTTTTGTTCTCAGTCCTTCAGAAAAAGATAAAAATGATAACACACAATGGACGGATTACCAAAGGCTCAAACCAGGCAATATTTTTAGCATTGATATTCCTCCTATTCCTGATTTTCTGCTCTCCCTGTTCCACAGTTAAACATTATCTCTGTTACCTTCTGTTCCCTGTTTTAGAAGAAAAGGATTTAGGCACTCCAAAACTTGGCTGCTTTTTGCAGTGACTTCCTTTTTGTTCATTTGTTTGGGTTTTTCAGGTTTGTTTTTTGGGTTTTTTTTTGTTTGTTTGTTTGTTTGGTTTGTTTTGTTTTTTTCCCTCACTTTGTAATTAAATCCAGTAAAAATTAATTCTATCCACTATGAGTAAACAAATATTCTGATAATTACAGGAGGTTTATATGACTGCACTTTGTTTGCTCTGTTAATTGAATAAAATTTTCTAGCTATTTGACTAGAACCACAACATTCTGAAATTATTTTTCCTATGATAAGCAGTATCAATTTTGCTACTATTATTTAAATTTAAATCCAACTGTTATCAGATTACAAATTTTCTCATCTGGGGCTCTTAGCATAGTTATTAAAATCATATTATTCATAAACCTTACCTTTCTGAGTCCTACCTCTGAGCATTAAACACAGATTTAAAAACTATGTACTAGTGAGAAAATGGTAATAATTATCTAAAGCAATTTCAACAGTCTTCATTACTGAAAAAGAGACTATTATACCTGCCGCTTTCTTTTTGAAATGATTTTTCAAGAAAATAAATGCTGGCCTTGAGGTGGGATTTTCTTCCTCCAATTTTAATCTCTTCTTATGAGAACCTCTGTTTCTTGTTTTGTCTGTTTTGCTTTTTTTCCTTCGATATATTATTACTTTCATTATTACTTGTACTATTGAGGTGTGATTTTGTATCACTGTGCTGCCACATTTAAATCAGGCAGAGGTTTTCCTCTGTAGCCTTTGATATGAGTGTTATTTAATTTTGTACACTGAGTGAAAATAAATCTAACCTGTTCAGGCACTGGATAAATAAAATAATCACTTTGTCAAAAAGATCTGCTTGAGAATCTGTTTTATCAATGCATGTGTCTGTTGACAGTTAATTGTCATAACAGTACACTTAATTTTTAAATGCCTCCTAAAGGCTAATTTTTATTGTAACCAAACTGGCAATAAAAGTGACCATGTATTTATCTAACATGGATAACTGCATTTTACTCACAAAAAGACCCCAACTCCAGATGATATCCTTTTCCATAACAGATATTATCTGCCTGCTCACTCTCACTTTAATTGCCACTACTTAGTATATTCTTCAGTAATATTTTTATAGGTTCTGTTTATAATTTTGTTCTTTTACAGCACTAGTAAAAGGGGATTAAGAGTCAGGAGATGCTAATTAACAACCAAGATCTACAAACATGGGGGAAGAACAGCTGTCAACTTATGTATTGGTTTGGCACAGCCCATTTTTTGGTAGACAAAAAGGAACATTTCACGAGATCTTATTTATTTTCAGCAGATGTGCAGAAGAAAAGTTTTAATGTCTTTTTTAAATCACTAGGTGTAATAGTCTTATAAAGCACCAAATTTTCTAAGAAATTATTTTATAATAATACTTATTATCTGGATGGACCAGTAAGTTTTTTTAGTAATTTTGAAAATTAGGTGAGTTTTTTTTTTTTTTGTGAATGAAAGATAAAGAACCTGGGTTTAGTTTTAGATTAGCTATAGTCTAAGGGCATATATAGTATTACCATCTAAATCTAATTAACAAATTGTTGTTAATTAAGCTTTCCAAAGCTGTTTTTCCCAACATATGGAGGGAAACTTTTCCATAATTGAACACATCCGTCCAGTTTAGGGAATATAAATGACAAGCTAAAAAAAGAATATGCTCTCAGTCTGTTTCTCTACATGAGCAATTATTAAATTAGCATTGTAAATTTTTATGTTTTATAAACAGATAATGGGAATTTTCATATATAAAGTAATCTTATTATATCATTTGAATACAGCCTTGTACTTGTAGAACAAAAAATGAAATCATTGTTAGAAGCTCATAAATGAAACACATTCAAGAAAAATCAAATGCACATTTAGCTATTCAAGTGATTCATATCGTCTGTATGTCTTTGGTGTTACCTCACAAATTATTATAAATTGTTATTTAAAATTTATTTTAGCTGACAGCTAGTTCAAAAGATTTCAGTTTAAGATCTTGAAAAACTCAATGGCAATTAAGTAATATTCTCATACAGGTAATTAACTAAGTAGGTGGCGGTATAAATTAACTCAAATTATAAGTCACTATTTGCTAAAGCTTAGACTTAGAGTATAGACTTTTATTACACCCTGAAGCAGTAAAAATATATTACTTATAAGCAACACCTATAGAAACCTAGTTTGATGCTTTTAAAACAATATAATTATTTAATTTTAGATCTTATTATAAAATCAAAATAATTTTATTTGGTCTATGTTGCATTTGGAGGGGGTTTATGTTGATATGAAGAAAACAAGACTCTATTGACCTTAATGTTTCTAGCCAACCACTCGTATCACGTGTTGTTCACATGCCTTTGTCTGTCATACAGAAACTCCATAAAGCTTTATGAGCTAGTTGAGAGATTGAGATTTTACTGCAGACCGTAACTGTGATTTATGGGTTTGTATACAACTTCTTTTCTGTGAATCAACAGCATGTTTAAACCAAAAAACAAACACAAGGATTTGTTACATTGACATATTTCTTGAGTAATGTGATGTTGCGTTACCATAAAACCACCGGACCAGAAACCACAGAATGTATAATTTATTCTTCCTATTTAACTAGATTTGATCTTGAAAGATCAAAGAAAGTGGTAATTTACTATTTTATTTCTTATACTTGTGTTACAACATCTACATAACGGATCCACACTGAGATTACGACAGAAGTCAGACTAGCAAAAATATTGTTACTACTGCGAAGTTAAAAAACAAACAGTCATACATTTACCTTAAAGGTGCTATACTTGGAGTAAAACAAAAGCCAAAAAGTACTGTGACTACTCATCTCAGGGTGTTTTATCTCACAGATCAGGATAGATATTTCTAGCTAGGTGTATCACCAACCATATATTATTTAGGGATCATGCATACAGTTCTCTGCACAGAAACTCCTCCAGAGACAATCCATGACCAGCAAGCATGGCCAATGCTAATTCCCCCTAGCTCTGTGCTGAAAGCCTCCATGACATTCACTTTCTGACATTATGAAACTCTCTAAAGGCTTCACCAATCCTTACCAGTACAACAGCCCATTCCATTCTATTCTGTTTCTAAATATATACATAATGGTTAAATGGTTAGACATATAGACAATGAAGCAAATGAGTCTATAATCCCCTTCATCTTGATGCTACATTTTCAGAATATATTTAAAAACCATTTTACAGTTACAATTGGAATATCAACATATATGCCGTGGTCCCAATTATTACTGAAAGGGGTTTTTTTTAGCAAGACTACATATTCACGAAAGGAAAAGTAACAAAAAGTTGTATTTTCACATTTCATCATATTTTTCTTTTTTATCACATTAAAGTTGCAATATTTGACTTACCCTATTGTAGGTGGTTCAGAACCTTCTATTTCCAAATAATCATATTTTTCTTCCATTTGGAAATCTGTAAATATGAGTGAGATAGTATCACCAGGCTCTGCCACAATTGTCCATGTGCAATCTGCATTATTATGATATTCATTAGGAAAGTTTGGGCTCGAGATGATTCCACTTGATCCTCTCATCGTTCCTCCACAAGCATCCTCAGCTGTAAAAAAAATCCCAAATTAAAATCACTCCTTAAAAACGTGCACTTTATTGCTGAGAATAGAAATTCATTACTGTTTAGGTAAACAATTGCTAAAGACTTTTAAACATGTTTGACTTGGAATACTGCTCCAAAATTAAGGTAAAAAGTAATTAATTAAAAAAGTAATTGCTTCAAGTAACAATTACTTAAGGATTATTATACTTGTGCCAGCATGTATTTTTATAATCTACTATTTATTAATAATTATAAATCTGGATTGATATTGTTTCAGTCACTTTAAAATAGCATTCAAAAATTCATTATTTCCTCTTTTGCTTTAACCAAAATTTTTTTCATAAATTAAATTGAGTTTAATCCCTAGCATAAACAGTCTGACATGTGATGCGTAGCAGTCACTTATTATACTGAAAAAGAAGCATGAGAATCTTAGCCATTATATACTAATTGCATTGTCATATTTTATTTTAGTGAGTATCTAGTCATTAGGTTTATTTTAGAGAAATCATTTTCAAACAGATGATCCATTTCCAAAGCAAAGCCATTCATGAGTGATTTCTTAATGCCAGATGCAAGATGCTTCCACACTTAAGATGTTTACTGCAGAGTAACACTTTTAATAATCAAATATATACAGTTTTGCCACAGGAAAAAAATTTTCCTGTCATATGAATAACTATAAAACTATTTGACTAATCATCACTATGATTTTTTATTTTTTGATGGTGATTCTGAAACCAAAATTTCTCTATTTTTTAGTATGTGCTCTTATGCTGGATATATCAGGCAAACTTTGGATATTAACAATATCTAGTTTAAAAGACCTTTTTCTATGATGAAGCAATTCTCAAATGATTGATGTTCTGTATCTTCTTTATTAATAGTATATATAGATGCCTAATGACTCCAAAAAATTTTTTGAGGATCTTATGTTAAAATTATTTCTGTGAGCTAATAAAATTAGTTGGAAATTTAGTGCCTTTTCTTTCAAAAATGGAAACATCTTTCAAGTAACTTGAATAGAAATACCATATTGCATTACTTATTCAGTTTATTACCCAAATGTTTGAAGTATGTTTGAAAAACAATTTTTGTTTCTGCTCAATTAGAGTGCTAGCATGAATAAAACTTGCCCCAGAGTCTGAAAACCCAGTCAATACTGATGAAAAATTAATAATAGAGATAGAAAAAAAAACAACTTTAAGGAGCATAGGTTCACAGAACAAAAAGTTTAAAGAATTCTGACACACTTAATTGTTCACTTCTAACAGATAGAAAAAAATCATGAATCTCTATTATAGCAGTTTAGGAGTTTAAAATACCAGGTTTTGTCTCTTGAAAATTCTACTAAATTATGCCATGGCCAGATAAAAAAACCCTAACAAATAAAAAAACAACCAAACAAAAAAAAAGCTACTCCAAAGTAAAAACATATCTTAAATTTATTCTTACTAATTAGCCAGAGCACTTTGAATTCACAAAATATAATAAAACTAAGAAGTCTTATCACATCACAGGTTCTGGCCCTATACTGTGAAAGGAATAATAAATATATATCTAAAAATAATATTAATATACAGACATTCAGAAAAATAATTTTAAATTGCTAGTTTACAGTAGCAAACTTTCCTACTGTATTACAGAATTCATGCTTTGCTCTTCACAAACGAATTACAGAGAAACATATCTTAGTTCCTAGAAATATAAAAAAGTGTTTACTAACAATGTTGTTAAAGTATATCAAAACCTAAAAAATTAGTGTGGCACTGTTTAAAAATATAAACAGTGTCAATGAGTGTGCCCTTTATTTTGAGCCACAGCTGTTTAGAGACTTTTCCAAAGTGTGATTTCACTACCATCAGAAAAAAATGGCTGCAACAAATCATAATGGTTTTTATTCTGATTCATGTAGCATATTTGCTACAAATACAATTAATATTATCTACAATTGAGTGCTGCATATATAACCAAAACCACTCTGGATATAATCTTAGTGTACTGCAAGCATTAGAACAATAAATAACAGAATTACTGTACTCAGATGTTATTTTCCTCCACCTACAATATTATTTGTTTGGTTCAAGTCTTGCAATCAGATCCCCATAGGTAAAAGCTCCCATCTGTGAGAAGACTTAAAAACATTATGCCTATGCAAATGTTTGGTGCCTTAAGTTGTGAAGAGTGTAAAAAAAGATTTAATCTTCAAGTAAATTGACAAACACTGTTGACAGGAGTTCTGCCACTAACTTCATAGTGCACAAGTCCCTGATAAATAAAAGAAAATGTAGTAGTTGTATCTTGTGCAACCTGCTTTTAGCACCCCTATTTCTACCACAATTGAAGCAGCATAATTTCTTAGATGTCAGCTATGAAATGTTGCAAATAAAAGAATAACTGCTGCAAGAACATTTAGGAAGAGTAACAGTGGCTGATCTTCATCAATGTGCAACAAGCCCAGTAAGGAGACTGAACAAGTAAGAGAGGAAAAATAAGCTTTGCTGTGATTTTGGTACAGATCCACGATAATCTCTTTCCCTGCCTTTCTGTAACTTTCTGAATTATCTCTAACAAACTACCAAAGTAGGAGTCCTCAAAGACATTTAAGTGCCTAATCCCCTTTACCTATGGGAAAAGACAAGTCCATTCATAGTATTGTTGCGGTTTTGTTGTTTTCACTGTTTTCTTTATGTTGTACTTGTTTTTATGTTCTTTGTTAAAATGGTTTTTCCCCTGTTATCCCCCTCGGTTATTCCCCCGGTTGGTTCATTCCAGGTCCCCTTTTTCCCGCCGTTGAACTTGGTTACTCCTTTAAGCCCCTCCCACTGTTCCCGAACCTTCCCTGTCAATCCCCTAAGTCCTATCCCCTCCAAGTTATCAATCACCCGTGGCCACGTCCCCTGTTCTGGAAAGTTCCATGTTTCCCTAGTTCTTATTGGTCGGTTTGAATTGTACCCCTCCCACCTTGTATCCCATTGGATCCTCGTAATATCACCCCACTTTGTGCTCCCCCCTTGAGTTCTCCTAATTGGTTGTTGCTTGTACCCTCCCCTGGGTTCATGTACAACGGTTTCTTTCGCCTTTGGTTGCCTCCTTCCCTCGAGTTACCTTCCCTAGTTGTCATTCCCTTTAATAAACCTTGCCCTTGGATGCAATCAAAGGTCTCTCCAAACCCTCTGTTCTTCGCAGTCGCATCACCCGTCACTAAAGGCAATTTGCCTTACTCGGACTTAGGGACTTTTGAAGTCCCGAAGACGAGCCACACCTGTCACCCAGCCCACCGCGTGGGCTAGCCGGGGGATTTAGGTGTTGGTCAACGGTCGGCAGTGACATAGGATTGTCTTTGCTCAAGGACCACAGTATACCTGGTGGCTAAAGCAGCAGGATAGGGAAACCCAGCGTGTGCCTCAAAGTCATTTAATCTTGGGGAAAAAATAAACTATGCTGCAAGTTTTATGTAGCAGGAAGCAAAAACATTAATCAATGAAGAGTGAATTTTGTGAGGAGCAAGGACAATGTGGCAGTGACCAGGGTCTGGGTGGTGTTGGTTCCCAATCATCAAATGTGCTGCTTCTCCTGCCATAGGCACCCATTCTCATGAATGGATCCCAAGCCATGGCCTATCTTTGAACTTCTGGAGGGGTGGATGAAGTCCATGAAATGGGAAAATATTAGTCTGTGAAAGGATGGAAGATAGTAGTTAATGAGAATGTATTTATCTGTTGGTTGGTTGACAAGAGGGTTTAAGGATGTACTTAAGGTTGTTTGTGTGTGTGCTGCATGTTCCCACACAAAATACATGCTACAGTTACTACAATCAAAATGTAGAAGCTAAACAGTGGTTAAGCACCTAGATGACTTGAAAGAATTGTGTGCATCTCTATTCTTCTAATTTCTAGTTTTCAAATATGAACAAAAACATTCAGAAAAATTGTAAGAAGACGACACTTCAGTTAAGACTTTATAGACTCTGACATTGTTCAATTACAAATACATACTGATATATTTTAAAATCTATTTTTAAAATTCATACTCCATACTTTCAAATTAAACTGATTTTGTCATGGACTGGGAAATTTTATCCAATAACAATTTTGCAGATGTGATATGAAGACATAAATGTAAAAAATACACTTACTGCCAAGATGTCATTTTTCTTAACATATTTCTCTGATCTTAACCATATGCTGAAAGGGGAAGATTTTTCAAAGTGATATGCAAGAGGGGACTTGGCATTAAAAAGCTTTTCAAGGTATTACGAATTCAAATTAAGATCTCTGTTTGAATATGCATAAGGACTCTTGTGCAGAGGGAGTATCATTAATATTATGATGAGTGATGATTATGAAAGTAATGTTTTGGGGGTTTGGTTTTTGTTTTTCTTTTTGTGGCCGTAGATTTTTTCTATTTATGTTCATAGATACCTGCAGTTTTTCTCTCTCTTATGTTTTCCATTTACAATCTTATAAGTAAATGGCCATAAAAAAAAAAGAAAAAAAAAAGTGAAATGTGTACATGTTCAAATAATCTCCAGTGAAATCTGGTTTCATAAAATTTTATCTTTTTTTTGCCTTCCTGGTTTACTGTTCACTGCTCATTTCTCATAATAAATTTTGAAAATATATTTTTCTAGTTGCCTTATTTAATTTTCTGCTTATTCTTGTATCTTTCAGTGATATTCACAATGATGTTACATAAATATTGAACCGTAAATTTCAATAAAATGGGTGATCAAAGATAGGCAATGTCATCAGTGATTTATAGGACATGCAAATTTGTGGATTTCATTGGGAATTCAATGAGATTGCATGGTAGATCAAGCTTTAATCTGGCACACAATGTATCTCATCATCTGATCTATCTAGATATTTATAAAACTAAACAGTTAAATTTTCTGCACATTCTATACTGCCTTCACAAAAAAAAAAAAAAAAAAAAAACAAAAACCCAGCTTCAACTTAGTCTCTTATTCTGTTTATTCATTGGCTGTGCTACAATCAACAGAATAGAAACTATACAGGCTGAAGTGAAAAGCGCCATAAAAAGTTAGACTCAGTTTTAAGTCTGTAGTATTATCGTCTGATTATGAAACTTGCTAATGAGCACGGCAATAGATTACATAGGTACAAAAATATCTTTAGGAAGCTCCGTGGGCAATGCCAGTTGCCTTTACTTCCTCCTTTGCACAAACACTTACTCCTTGTTGGGCATTAGTTTCTTTTCTTTTGTTCCTCCTTACCCATAGAATTTTTCCCATGAGTTGCTGGGATACGCTGACTGCTGGAACTTATGGGTACTAGAGAAAACAAAGGGTTGGATGGGCTCAGGTGGCGTCAAGGAAGGACGCTCAGAACTGCTGCTGTTTGGGAAAAGGAATTCACCATAACCTAGCCCGGATGTTTCTTGTTTTTCTTTTTCTTCTTCCTCTTCTGTGGGGTGAGCCTCTGGTCTTGAGAGCAGCCACTGACCTGGGACCTTATTAACATCTACCTCACTAAAAGAGGGACCGGTCCCCATCTGCTCGTGTTCCCGGTAATCCTGAGCCCGCCTCTCCTGCCCTGCTCGGAGCCGGGTCACCGCTGCCCCATCCCCGCCGCTCCTTCGGCACTGCTCTGGGACGTCCCGCAGGTCCAGCTACTGCCATGGAGTTCTCTGATACATCTCGCCCATAAATCCGGGATCTTTTTCTCATTCCTACCATTCCAGCTCAGTGCTCTTCAGAGTCCTGCAGGTGCACCGGGATCGACTGCCCCAGGGCTTTGTGAAGCAAAGCCTCTCCTCCATTCCTGTCTCGGGTGAGGCGGCTGTCACGGGGTCCCTGGCTCTGTTACTAATTTCATAGTTGTTGTTGTTTTTGTTTGCACTTACATACTAGCAAAGAGCCGTTATTCCTATCCTCATATCTTTGCCTGAGAGCCCTTTAATTTCAATAATATAATAATTAGGAGGGAGGGGAATTACATTCTCCAATCCAAGGGAGGCTCCTGCCTTCCCTAGCAGACACTGGTCTTTAAAACCGAGACACCCCTTTTGTTTCCTGACCACTTTTCTTGGACAGTCTGTGTTATGTCTATCGTGGAACTTGAGCAGGGCCGACTGTTTTGCTATGGCTCTGTGATTTTAATAATGTCATTGATCTTTGATTGCATGTGAAGTTGCAATTCTTGGGCTTCCCATGCCCCATTTGCTTGTGTATTGATGTTTGAGAGCTGTTTCTGGTCACCCAACTTCATCAAAAAGGATGCAAGAAAGTGGATGCAAGAAAGTCCTTTATCAGTCTGTTCTGTGTGCACTCGGCCTGATCCTCTGTTCCTCAATAAACCTTCAAGGTTTGGTAACCAGCCACAAAAATCCAGTGGACCTGGTCAAAGACCTTCTCATTAGGTCAGGAAGACCTTGCTCTGCTAAATAAAAACTAGTTCTTCGAGTTAGTCTCCATAATGTAATGTTTAGAATCAGAGAATAAAAGAATGGGTCTGTACAGTATAGAGAAGAGTGTCTGTAGTGTACTGCACATTATATTTATTTTATATAATATTCTGATACATTCTAAAAACTCTAAATATAACACAAGATAGATATAGAAATATATAATATCTGAGAAACATTCATATGTTGACTTTTTTTACAAATCTATAGCAATGAAAAAAATTTCAGCCTTTCCTCATAATTTATCCATAAGAATAACCTTACAGATTTCAGAAATTGAAATATAAAGATTCCCAAACATCTATCAACTGAAAATCTTTCAGGATAGCTTTACAGAAAATTTTTCATCTTTCACTTACATAAAGTTCATCCAGCTTCTGAGTAGAGGGACATAAAACTGTTCTTGACGACAAATGGAAGTCTTATTTTCTGTTTTGATTTGTAAAACTCATAGATTTTAAATTCCAAATAAATCCAGTGATAACTATAAATTGACATGATTCACATCCTCACTTTTCACTTTTGTGCTGCATATCAGTAAAATTTATACAGATTTGACAGTCAGCAAAAAATTAAAAAATCAAGTAATGCATCTGTGTCTAAAGAGGTGAGGAGATTAAATGGTGCTTGAACATAAGTTAAACGGAATAAATTGCCTTCCCACCCACCACCTTTGAGATAGAACCACAAAAACCACCTATGCCAGGGGGAAATCTACAATACCCAGACAGCCTGTGCATGCCTGGAGGCCTGTTCTGGGCAGCACGGGGTGACCCGTGAGGAAGGTGGCCACACACTGCCTGGGCCTGGCACAGTGCTGCGGGCTGGCTGCGGGGCCAGGCGGGCACCAAGGGCAGTGGGGGAAAGTCCAGTGATATCCTCAGAACTGCCCTTTTTTTCTACAAGGAAACGTCATGTTATGGATGTGATTTAAGAGAATTGGACTGTCCTGTTCCGATAAGAAGAGTAACTGTTTTCTAGTAAATGGTGCACAGAGTTATCATTTATTGGTTTTTTTTTTCTATAAAGAAGGAAGGAAACATTTAAACACAACTAAAATAAAGTTGACACATAAAACCAATACTACTTCTTTTTCACAAAAAAACAAAAAAACCAAACCAAACCAAA
>VXBI01014085.1:276689-366168 GCA_013397375.1 Toxostoma redivivum
CAGTGGGGCTGGACGGGCACCAAGGGCAGTGGGGGAGGCTCAGTGGGGCTGGACGGGCACCAAGGGCAGGAGAGGAGGCTCAGTGGGGCCGGACGGGCACCAAGGACAGCGAGGGAGGACACGAGTAGGCGAGGACACAGCGAAGGATGAGGGACACAGGGCAGCCGTGGGCGAGGTCCCGCTGAAGGTGAGCTACGGCAGGAGCGAGGAGACGGGAGAGATCGAGTCCAGATGAAGGCACGGAAATCTCTGGTCTCTAAGTGTTTTAAGATTTTNGACCAGGACTTGAAATTGATGAGTTAACTTGCAACATTTTTTTTAACAAAAATAACCAGTCTATATATCAGTCAATCATGCCTTTACTGCTGTCTTACAACAAAAACAACAACAAAATAAATAAAAAAGTAAATTACAACTTTTTCTCAGAGAAAAATGAACTTTTGGAAAGGATTAGTGCTTCTATTGCTTAAAAACCAAGGTAATTTAAATTAAAATATGTAAGACAGGCCTTGTATGAATATAGGCACAACAGAAAAATATATGAAGATTTCTTGATGATCAAATTGTTTCCTATTGCTTTGTAAAACAATAAAGATTAGAAGTTCTTCAGTATTAAGACACTTACTTAGATTTCATATTTCTCAATCCTGATATTTATTGTTTGAGTTGCTGAAGGGCAGAAGGCATGAGAAAATTCATTACAAATGGAATTCAGTGCAAAGTAGAAAGTACTTAAATTGATTGCTTCAACAAAGAAAAGGGAAAAAAAAACCCTAGAAGTAAATATGTCAATTAATCAACTTGAAATTCAACTGTTTTTTCTTTCTCATTATTTTTAATACCTACAAGGAAGAATAGTTTTTATTGTGATTTATAAATGTAATTTTGTCTTTAAAATTTGTCTTGTCTTTAAACCAAGCATGGAAAATGTGACAGATGCTAAATAACATAATACTTGAGATTCTAGAAACTACTAGGGATCTCATGGATTTTGTTGAGGTTTTTTTATTTTTCAAGAGAGAAATTACATCAAAGTATGAACTTTGCAGTGGCTGATTTTTACACCTGATTTTGCAGTTTTACCTCTGAACCACAAAGAAATTATAATTAAATTATTGTAACAGAGGCACTGTTCTATTAAGAACAAACATTTAGGGAAATGTATAAAATAATGACAGTGTTGTGTTCTAATCTAGCTGGCAACAAAGCACCACATATCTACTCACTCCAGACAAGTAAGTAAGTAATCAAAGTGGCACTTGCTTTATTTATCTTGTTGTTATTTTACTGTATAAAAGAAGTTTGTTTATGCTCTGTGAAAATCACTTGGTGATAGAGTCAGGAAGAAGGCTGAATCCTAACCAGAGCACCCAGTGTCATCTGACATACACTGCCTGTAGAGAGGAAAGGTTGGCACTTCCTTTGGGATCAGTTTACACCTCTTAGTTTGAAGGACCTTCTCAGGGGAAAAGTGTAGCAGGTAGGATATGAAAGCCACCAAGAAAAAAGCTTGCACAAATGAAGATTGTACTGGATTAGTGTGGCAAGGTTTTAGTATTGGAGGCTGCAGGAGTGGCCTCTGTAGATGTCAGGGGCTGCCCCCATGGAGCCAGTTCCAAGATGCTCCAAGATGGAGCTCCACCAGTGACTAAAGCTGAGGCTTTTAGCAATATTGGTGGTGCCTCTGTGATAACTTATTTAAGAAGAGAGAAAAATGCTCACAGCAGAAGGAGAGGGGCAGAGAGAGACAGGGATGTGTAAGAAAAATGAGAGATGAAAACCTAAAGACACCAAGTCCAGTGAAGAAGAAGAAGGTACTATAGGCTACAGGTGCAGAAGTTCCCCTATAGCTGGTGAAGAAGACCATGGCGATGCAGGTTATGTACTGGGAGCTTATGTTTACCTGGAGAGGCTGTGGAGCTTAAAGCCTTGGAAATTTTCAAAAGTGAGCTGCATAAGAGGCAGAGAAAATATAACTGCCTTTAAAGTCAGACTTGAGAGGTGTGTTGGATTTGATAACCTCTTGTGGTGCCCAAATAAGTTCTCCTATCATTCAATATAATTCTCCTATGATAGCTTAGAGACAGAAAAGAAAAATAACATCCAAGCAAATTGAAAAACAAAAACAGTGAAGAACCTGTATTGTTTGAATTCACTTACTATTTTTTTAAATTTTCCTGCACATAATCGAATAGAACACCTAGAGCAAGATCAGGGGAAAAAGAATACTTCCTTTGTTTTACTCTCAACTCTCTTGACCTGATTAAAAATTGTATTTTTTTTTTTCTTAGAACAGGTGCACTGTTTTAAATTTTGCACCATTCAATGGAGAATGGATTTCATGGTGTACATCCTCAGTTATTTTTATCTTACCTTTAAAACTGTTGGAATGAGACCACTTAAGTGTCTAAACAATCAAGCAAAATCGCGTATTAATTTTTTATATTATATTCAGTATAGGACTTTAGAGGCATAGGAGGCTACCATAACTTTCATTGTCTAGTCCTTTGAATCATCTGGCCTAATGACAACTGGATTTCAAGGAGCATCCAGCTTTTTATGAGCTGAAGAAAAATGCAAATGTTCATCAAAATTTCTTCCTAAATGTGCATTCCACATGATTATTTTTGCAAAGCCTCTAAACAATGGTGTATTCTTACCAAGCACTGTGCAAAACTTAGCACAATTTCTGTGGCATATTTGTGATGTCTTTACTTCTGTAATGTCACATTTCTACAAGAATTTCTGTTTTATTGCATCACAAAATGCCTAAATGATGACAAAATGTTTTCAAGATTTCAGAGTCAAGATTTTTGTAGTTGCTTAATTATGCAGAGACTTAGAATTCAGCACTCCTGAATGTGAAATGCGACTACTACTTCACCAGAGAGAGGAGCAGGACTTAACCTCTTCTGAAGACATTTTCTCAGCCAATTTATTACTGCTTTGGCAGCTCTGTTACCTTATTTGCCAAAATTTATCAAACTTAAATTAAGTCTGCCTGAATTTGAAAAGTTCACAGAGACATTCAAATTTGGAAAACTAAAATAAGAACAAGACGGAAAAGATTTTTACACCACAGAAGCATTTAGAAATAGAGTTTCAGTATTCTGCTTGAGTGATGAACAAAGTTTTTCATGTAGAAGTTGAATATATCTTTTTCACTTTAGCCAGTAACACTTACAGACAAACTGATAAAGTACAAGGTAGATGACGAGTCTGTGATGTGTGTTGAAAAGTGGCTGAAGAGCTGGGAGGTGAAATGCATGAAGGGTGGTTAAATGCAAGAAGCAGCATAAAGTCCAGACAGAGACCAGTTCCCTCACACTTGGAGTACTGTGTCCAGTGATGGCTCCCCAATATAAGAGACAGTCCAACAAAGAGTCACAAATTATTCAGGGGCTGGAGCTGCAGTCATACCAGGGAGTCTGAGAAAGTGCGTGTTCAGCCTGGGGTAGAGAAGGTTCAAGGGGAATCATCAGTGCTTATAAATACTTGAAAGAGAAGTAAAGAAGATGGAGATGGACTCTTCTCAATGGTACCAAGAGCAATAATAAGAGCAAAATTTGACACAAATTGAAATAGAAGTAGTACAATTCAAACATATTTTTTCCCACTGTAAGTTTGATTGAACATTCAAACTGGTCATTCAGGGAGGCTGTGGGATCTCTATCCTGTAGATACTCAAAACTCAACTGGACATGGTTCTGATCACCCCACTCTAGGTGTCCTTGCTCTCAGTGGGGGCACTGGAACTAGATTATATTCAGAGGTGCCTTCCAGACTCAGATACTGCTTTTGGGAATATTGTACCCTCTCCTAGGTCAAGAACTGAGTACAGTGCAGACTGTGGAAAGCCATGGAAACCAGGATACTCTAAACACAAATTGAGTGTCATGAGTCTTGACACTAGCCACAGATCAACCAAACCAGAAAACAGTGGAAAGGTGTGTAACGTGGATCCTTGTGGACTGATCTGATTTCCTACAAAGACCCTTGCTTGTAGAGATCTGCTGGGAATGTTTTAATACAGCCATACAAAATCACATAGAAGCAAAGTGCCCACAGTGGAACTCCTGTGCGTTGAAGTCCAGCCACTGCATGAACACCAGCACTGTGTATATCAGTGTGAGCAAGGTAAAAAATTTACCCTGACACATCTATTTCCTATGATCTACTTAAAAGATTGAATTCTGGCATGCATATTTTTCGGTATTCCTTTCCCCTCATGACAAATTTCAGTGAATACATACACATGCACACACACACATATGCATATACGTACATGTTTTTTGATATCTGTGCTTTTTGTCACTTCAATAATAATCAAAACAGTTTTACAGAACTGATATTTTAAAAAGTCTTTAGAGCCATTGAGGCCTAAAATATACATCCTTCTTGTTTCACACATCATTGAGTCAAAAGGTAGTCATGGCATCTTCAGAACCATTCTGGTTTTTAGATAGAAATCTAAAGCATTAAAGATTTTTTTCCTGGAGAATCACAATGCATGTCTGATAGTCAACTTAAAATCTTAGGTTGGTGTCCATTTTACTTCTTCAGATTTAAAAAGTGATTGGAATCATGGTTCAAATGTTCATATTTTATTTTCATTATCTTGCTCTCAGCTATTGAAAATTTCAAAGATTCAATTGCCACGACTTAAACATATGCCAAAACTTGTAATAATGACCGTATGAAAAAAACAAGGATAGCAGAACTGAGCTAATAATAAATTAATAAACCATACATATTTCTAGTGCTGTTTTCAAAAAAGGATGTTACAATATGGTTGTTGATATTTAGAGTCACAGCACTCTGTATGTCTACAGCTGTTACAGACACTTCCCAAAATGAAACAGAGCCGAGTTGAAGAGCAGGTATTTAGAGAGGCAGCAATCTCGCAATTAAGACTCAGAGGTCCCTGATGGCAGATGTCTTGTCTTGTAGTGTACCACCTTGCTGAAATCAGAATTCTGAGTTCTGAAAAAGGTTCTCTTTATTTCCATATTCATCCTTTGTTCCCCTATTAACCCTCTAGCTGGATATAGAACCAAGTAATTGTTTTGGTTGGAAGGGATCTTAATTATCATCTAGTTGCAACCCCTCTACCACTGGCAGGGACACCTTCGAAATACAAAACATGGAAGTATTTTGTTTTATAAATTCTTGTGAAGTACACTCTATCTTAGTAAGTTTCCAGGGTATTAAAAGAAGCTGAATACATATGGTTGCTGTCAAACTGCTCTCCTGATAAAGGCAATTAAAATCAGTATCCTGATATTATTTGTGATAAATATTAGTGGTAGCATGTTGCAAATGAAATATCATATTACGATGGAGTCATGCAATTAAAGTGCCCAGATGAAATAAATATCAAAAGGGAATCAGTATGAACATCTTATCTCAATATAACCAACCTCATACTCTGACTCCTGTAGATTGAGCTGAGGTCTATTATGTGCATATATTAAAGAGCATTAATCAAGATACAATTAATATTTGCTTACCTTGACTCCCAAAATAAATGCACTGGAATTGTGTAGCCAATGTAACAGCATAACAGTAGTACCTAAGTATTTTTGTGATGTTGTACAGAGACACACAATACAAAAGAGGCTTTGAGAAGTATGTGGACAACTCAACAAAGGGACAAGGATGTTTGTATGTGCTCATGGGAGACATCCATGTAAAAAACTTGCAAGGTAAGATAAGCATCAGTAACTAATAAGTACTGTCCTGCCCATTATATGAGAATGGCTGTTAAGGATATATTTTCAAGACCTAGCACCCTGATAAATGCATGTGGATATATTTATATATATTAGTATACTTCTCATCCAATACTTGGTATACCACATAGTTTTTGAAGATGGTGTGATGGTATGTGTATTGATGTATAGATTTGCAATTCCATCTAGACCAATGGCATTACATAGGATTTACTAAAGCAATATTTTTACCCAGTAAAGGAAGGTATTTAGAGATACATGAGGAAAAAACCTGAGTTCAGCACACTAAATTTCTATAAAAAGAATTTTAAAAGATTAATTCTAAAATGAGTTGGCTTTTAATGTCATGCTGAAACAATGCAAATGCCCTTTATGTGTCTGGGCACCTTCAGTGAAGGAACAGCGTAGCAAATCAACAAGAAACTACAAATTGGCTGAAGAACCTCATACAATTAATTGGCTGCCAAAATATTTGCATCGAGTGACAATTCTCAAAGCACACAATGTAATAATACAGTAATAAAATGCATAATATGCTATTTTCATCATTATGACAGTGTAAGTTAGAATCAAAGAAGAACACATTCCTTACATTATAGCATAGACTACCTGAAAGTTAAATAATTCAACAACAGCATAAATTATTGTTGTATAAATTAAACATTATGCTTAGGAGAACACAGAGCATATGATTACTTGTATAACAGAATGCAAAAGAAACCCTGAACTGCACTGTTGAAACTTGATGCTGAATTGACTATACAATCACTAAGAATTTCAGTTTGTCTTCTTTCTTCAACACCTCTTGAATCTATAGCTCAGCTTTTAGCAAATTCAGCAGTAAATGACACATTCTGAAAAGCCCTGCTAAAATTTTCATGAAAATAGGCAACTAGATAGATGTCAATTACGAATCCCATCACAGAATTCACACACTGGAGAGTAAATACAATCATATTATTAGACAATGAAAATTCACAGAAGGGAAAGCACTAGAAAGCCAATATTTTTGTTGCAGCCGACCACCAGAGAAAATAAGTACTTTGAACTTGGGTTTTTTTTCTTTGCTTGTTTTTGAAGGACCAGATAAGAGTCTGAAGATAGCTAAGTAATTTTCTTACCTTAGATTTCAAATGCTAAAAATAACCTTGATACTTCTGACTCTATTAATTACTTTTTTTCATATATTCTACACTGGAGTGGTTTCTACAAGTGGTTATATTTCTCTGCATCTACAATAGTCTCAGCTAGATGAAGATCAATCATAGAATCATAGAGTGGCTGGGTTTGAAGAGATCTTAAGGATAATCTAGTTCCAACCCTCCTGCCATGAGCAGGGACACCTTCCACTAGACCAGGTTACTCAGGGCCCCATCCAACCTGGGCTTGCACACCTCCAGGGATGGGGCACCCACAGCTTCTCTGGGCAACCGGTGCCAGTGCCTCACCATGCCCACAGTAAAGAATGTCTTCCTAAGAACTCATTTAAGTCTATCCTCCTTCAGCTTAATGCCATCCCCTATTTTCCTACTACTACATTCCCCTGTGGAAAGTCAGGCTCTAGCTTTCTTTTAATCTCCTTCTAGGTACTAAGGGCCTACAAAAATTACTACTATTTTGAAGCCATATTCTATTTACGTCTTACTCTACTCTCTAATGCAGAAATTCACTACACTTTTGCAGAAATTATTAAAAATTAAGATCAGAAAGTTACACTTATTTTAAAATATTAAAACTTGTTGAAAATCAAAAGTACAGTTCTCAGCCTGTGGTATACAATTTCAAAAATATGACTAAATTAAAATATCACAAAAATAATATCACAAGACCATAGATACATACAGCAGGCCATTTCATTATAGTGTTTATATATATACAAAAATACATTTATACACTTTATTAATAAATGTGTTTTTATAATATGTACAAATAGTGTACTCAGTACTAATATCTTTATGAATATTATTTGAAGTACACATGAAAAATGTATAAGACTATTGTTAGATTTTTTAGCAAATATATAATATTCATTAAAAATACAGCAGATTTATGAAGTTTATATTTTTGGATTTTTTTTAGGTTTTTTTGAGAATGAATGAATTAATTTTCCCCTTGCCTCTTTGATGCAATTAGATTACTTGCTATTCAATCTGTTAATTGTGGTCAAGATAATGTTCATGTTTGTCTTCCTGACATATTAAAAATTTTTTTCTCAATTCAGCAAAGGGAAATGTACCATTTTTGGCAGAACACAGTACAGTGGTTACTGATAAATGAAGAGCAGTAGCCTCTAAATATGATCATATGTTGTTTGACAAGGAAAGAAAAAAGAGAAAATAAAATACAGACTAGTAAATATTCCAAAGTTTTTGGGTTTTTTTGGTTTTTTTTTCTCTCAAAACAGATTCATATGCATTCACGCAAACATACAACTTCTTTTTGCCCTGGAAAAATTTGTTTCCAGTTGTATATGTTTCTATCCCTTTGTGCACCCTCTCCATTCGCTCAGCCTTGATTTTTCTCATTTGGTCCTTTAATAATACGCTATAATCACTGTATTTTTCTTACTTATTTTTTAATCTTCTGTCCCATCTTTGAGTTGTGGTGATTTTTTTTCCCATTAACAGCTTTAAAATTGCCTGTTCCATTTCTCAGAATCTTCTTGCCTGCTGTATCTTGTCTTCTCTCATACTTCTTATTCAGAGTCTGGTACTTCAAGATAGGTTTTTCCAGCAATTTCTTTCACTTTGCATTTCCAGGATCCACTTTACATATGAAACTGGAAATCTCACCTAACTTTTCATATACATACACATTAGACTTCTGTATTTGAGCTAGTCACCTTAGACTCTTTCATAATCATTTATGAGAAATAAAAACTTTTACAGTACACCATATTAGAAGTCCATTATGAGTGTAAAGGGTCTGAATGACAAAGTTTCAGAACAACGTGGGCTACAGGGGTGGCTACAGGGGTGAGAAGCTCCTGGAAGCTTTCCCCATATCTGACAGAGCCAATGCCTACTGGCTCCAAGACGGACCCACGTCTGGTCAAGGATGAGCCCATCAGTGACAGTGACAGCACCTTTGGAATAATGTATTCAAGAAAGGAATAAAAACTACAATTTTAGCTGGAGAGAGATATAAGACCATGAGGGAAATGGCCCTGCACACACCAAGGTCAGTGAAAAAGGAGGGGGAGAAAGTGCTTCAGACACCACAGCAGCTCTCCCCTGAAATCTGTGGTGAAGACCATGATCAGGCAGGCTGGACCTCATGGAGGTCCACAATGGAGCAGATATTCACCTGCAGCCTCTGGAGGACCTCACACTGGAGCAGGTGGATGTACCTGAAGGAAACTTGGCCCCATGGGAACCCTGTACTGAAGTAGGCTCCTGGCAGAACCTGTGGCCCCATAGAGAGAGAAGCCCATGCTGGAGCAGATTTGCTGTTAGGACTTGTGACCCCATGGGATATCCCACAGTGGAGCAGTCTGTTCCTGAAGAACTGCACCCATGGAAGAGACCTGTGATGGAGGAGTTCATGAAGAATTTCAGCCTGTGTGAATGATTCAGTCTGGAGAAGTTTTTTGAGGACTCTTTCCCTTAGGAGGGACCTCACCCTGGAGCAGAGGAAGAATCTGAGGAGTCTTGCTCATGAGGAGAAAGGAATGGCAGAGACAATGTGTAATGAACTGGCATTGGCCCCAATTCTGCATCATCCCTGAACTGTTTTGGTGGAGGAGGTAGAGAAAAACATGAGTAAAGTAAGGCCCAGGAAGAAGGGATGGGTTGGGGGAAAGTGTTTTAATTTTTAATTTTATTTCTCATTATCCTACTCAGATTTCATTGATAATAAACTAATTTCCCCAAGCTGAGTCTGTTTTGCCAGTGGCAATAATCCTGAGTGATCTCTCCCTGTTCTTATCAGGATCTATAAGCTTTTTGTTAGATTTCCACTCAGCCCAACAGAGAAGTGAGAGTGATAAAACAGCTTGGTGAGCACCTGGCATCCAGCCAAGGTCAGCCCACCACATCAAAAAAACAAAGGTATACTGGATTCAGTTAAGTTGAAGGTTTCCACAGTGATTTGGGAGCTGGAGCATATGACTAGAGGAGAAACTTAAAAAAATTGATCTGTTCAGGTTCGAAAAAAGAAGATATATGGGGCACCTTACTACTGTCTTCAACTACCTAATGGGAAGGTACTGACAACATGGAGTCAGTTTCTTCTAAAAGGTAAATAGTAAAAGTACAAGAGAGAATGAACATAAACTGAAACATGTGAAATTCTCATTCAATATAAGGAAAAAGAAATTTCCCATGATTGAGGTCAGGCACTGGAACAAGGGCCCATGGACAGTCTCTAGAGACAGTACCTCCATCTTTGAAGACACTGAAAGTAGACATGGGCCCAAGCAAATTACTGTAGTTGACCCTGCTGTGGACAGAAGGCCTCCTGAGGCCCCTTTCAACCTACATGATATCACAAATCTATTATTTCTTTTAGCAGAGAACATAAGATGGACCATAAGTGTTTTATTCTCTGTTGTGGCCTTAAAAATATAGAAATGTAGTGAAAACTTGTAGACTTCTATATTGAAGATGCTTGGAGGAATCCCTCTCATCCTATCTACTCCAAATCCAGCTAAACACCATTCTGCTTGATAACTTAAGTTGATAGTATAGGAGGCTGTTTAACTCTTAATCTAACAATATTCCTAAATACTAAAATTTTTGAGAACTGCAATAGATTGAATTGAAAATGTTATGTAATTTTAATGTGAATTAGTCATATAATATGAAAATGAGTTATCATGAGAAAAAGGACATTTGAGAAATGGAAAAAAACCCAAACCAGTCTTACTTAAGCTCTATTTTACAAATATCCCAGAACAGAACATGATACTTCTATTAGTAAAATAACACAGTTTCATTTCCATTTCAAGACAGATTTAACAACTTATTTACTGCTATCCTGTTGAATTAATCTTTCATTAAAATGTTTTCTCAGCTAAACATTGTATTTTTACAAGTATGATTTCTCTTCAGTTGTCAACAAACATCTCAATTGCATACACAGTTCAGAGCCCAGAGGCAATGTTTAACGGCAAATTTTTCAGTCTAAGAAAGAAACCCCACACTCTAAGTATTGGTATTCTTTAAGAACTATGGAAATTCAGATATGGAGGAAGCAAGTTAGTAGGCTGATGTAAGTCACATGCCCATACCACATTCTTCTTTCTTTTCTTTTTTCTCTTTTCTTAAAGCTACTAGAAAAAATAAGCATGACAGAAAAATAGCAGTCTAGGTCACATTTCTTATTCACTCTCAGTAAATGAATAGTCATATCCTCTTAAAGTAAAACTGCCTAAAATTAGGACAGCAGCTCAAGATCCACAGAATTTCAGAGCTTATTATAGAAAGGCACATATTCCATTTAATGAGGGATTAAATCCGTTCCTTTATTGCATGATTTGAAATGAAATGCTTATGCACAACACAAACTACCTAAAAAAGAGGAAAGGGGACAAACCAGAGAAAGACAGGACTTTTTGGAGTCTTTAATAATGCTCTTGTTTCCATGGAAACCCTGACAGTGTGCTTGATAGAATCCTCTAGGGAACTGGTGATCACATAATGCTTCCTAATTGTTTAGCAGCAACCTGTTTTATTTTTCAAGTATAGATCTTCACCTAATACCACATGTATATTGCCAAAGAAGGACACAGGATAAATTTCATGAAAAAAAGAACAGTACAACATGAAAATACCCTACAGAGAAGGACAAGATAATGTTTGGTTGACTAACATCAACTCTATTGTTTCACATTTTAAATACATAAAAATATATTTAAAAATATTTAAAAATAAGAATTAAGTAATATAGATAGAAAGCAATCTGATTTTTAAGAAGCAATAGAATATAAAATATTCCAAGTGACCCTATAAAAAACCTCCTAAATCTATTCAAGCTGAATTGCACGCAGCCATCTGACACACTTGGTATCAAGACAATCTATGCAAATACTGCATCTTTTTTTTTTTATAGAACCTCAGTGAGAATACTCTCATTCATTGGTCTGAATATTTGGTAGAAGAAATAATCTGCATATACATATATGCATGTACAAAATTTTAGATTTGCTTCCTGTATGAAAAACACTGCATTATACACACTGAACCTAAAATCGCTGTCAGTGAATTTGAGTCTGAAATACAGCCCATATCAGCTCTCCAGATTCTTACAAATAGACATCTGAGGCCTATGCCTTGAGACAGGGCTGACAAGCTCCTTTCTTTCTTTCTTTGGGGTAGCCTGTGCATCAGTCTTATTCTTAGATGAACTTTCATACTTGTCCTCATTAACCAGCTCTGCAAAACAGTCTTCACAGGTTCCTCATTTTCAGATTCTCCATAAGGTTTCAGTTTGCATAGGCCTACTTTGCTTGTCAAACATTTGTTCACATTAAATACTGTCAACTGTTTTCAGAGTTTCTAATCTATAGTTACAAAATAAATTTCACTGAGATTTGCTGCCTCTGGGCAGGGGCTGTTATGAGACCTTTAAATTATGTGTTGACTGTTTACATACCTACTAGAAGTGTCTGTGACTTAATCAGTTAATTTATCTTCATTTGCTATTTGGGTTTGCTTTAGATTTTGATACAAAGATGAAATGGTCGTTTAACAACATGAAATCTTTGGAGGAAGCTATGACAAATGTTGTAATTAGACATTAGCAGTTTATCTTCAGAGCTCCCTAAGTAAATAGATAATGGGGAGAGGAACAAATGCGTTTTTTTGTCCCAGAATTCCATATTCTTTCCTAAATGTGCAAGTTATATGATAGACATCATTAACTTCATGAAGAGTGTTTGTTTGTAAGATCTTAATGCTTATATTTATATCTTCACTTTTTACATATTTTTATATGTATGTAAAATTTATCCACTAACTGAAAACTTTTACCAAAGAGAGATATCTAATCAGTGTCCTGAAATAAATGTGTTCTCTTAGCATGCTTATAAATAGTTGCATGTAAATTTCAAGCTATTCTTTAAGTGTATCTAAATATTGATGGCAAAGCTCTTTGCTTTCCGTTTCTTGATTTGGACCATAGATCTTTCAGACTGTTACACAAATTGATTGTACAAAGATTAAGAAAAAAAGTTGTATCTTTAGAAAGATTGGAAGAGTGAAATACTGTGGATGATGGAAAAGGGAACTGTTAGTGTAATTATTTGTACACATTTAGAAAATCTCTTAATTGGACCTTCAATGTACTACCCTAGCCAGAAAATGGCTGAAATGCAGCAGAATCTACTAAGCCTGCCAACTCCTGTGCTGACATTGTGCAGATTATACATTAATTTATTGTAGGACTAGAGGGCTACAAAATCACTATTGTCTGTAAGCCATTTCCAGAGTGCTGGCAAAAAGCGGATAATATGCAGCATTGGAATTTATGTCTGAGAGGAAATTATTTGGCTAATAGCAAGATCATTATAACATCCTTGTTCAAAATGGAAGGTAGTCTTACAAATAGCAGGGTAGACATGAGACACAAACAAATGTAATCCAAAGATAATTGAAATTAGAATAGTTGTAAGGCTATATGCAATAGCACAAAACAAACAATTAACATACAGTGTCAGACTAAGTAGTTCATGATACATGACACATTTGTCTGGCTCTTTTATGTCCACATGAACCTTTGGTCAAGCAGTTTATCTAATGTTCTAGGTGGTGAGCAGAGGTAGTATTCATAATGGAGAAACAAGGCATGTAAACAACAAGGTGCTATCACAGAACTGAAGAAGAGACTGCAAAACCAGATTACCTTGTAGCTTTTCAAGTAAACAGAGCCAGGAAAAACTGTAACATAATTTCCCTCAATGACCAAACTTAGAAATTATATCTAGAATCTTAAGAATTAGATTACTGCTGTTGAAAAAATATTGTTTGTAAAGCAACATTAGTTTATGATAATTAAAGCAATTTCTTGCATTCCTTGTGGATACCTCCAGAGTCGAGAGGCAGAAATTTGATAGAATGAATGCTTGAAAACTGCACTTGTGAAAGACAGATTTGTGTGCAGATGCACATCATCCTGGATTTACATACACTTTTCCAGAAACATCTTAGGATGGAAAAAGGGATCATGGGTCCAACATATAAAATTAACATAGATTTGTACTAAAAGGAATGGCAGGTAGTGAGCTTCCTAGATAAAGTCTTTATATACCAAAATAGCATATATATCACCCTTCCCAGTAGCACAGTATCTCTGTTGTAGCATAATCCTTTGAATCCCTTCATTTTACCCACTTCCTCTGTTATTTTTTTGCCTCTTACCATGACCATTTAGTTCACCGGAATCTGGGGAAGTGGCTGTAAAGGTTCCTGGTGGTAAAGGACCTGGGGGTGTTGGTTGGACACAATCTAGCAGTGAATCCAGGTGGCCATGAAGGTCAATGACATTCTGGCCTGTGTCAGTGATTGTGTGGTCAGCAGGACCAGGGCAGTGGTTGTGCCTCTGCACTCAGCTCTTGTGAGGCTACACCTTGAATCCTGTGTTAAGTTCTGAGGCTCTTGCTACAATAAAGACATTGAGGGGTTAGAGTGTGTCCAGAGAAGGGTTTTGAAGGGACTAGAGCACAAGTCTGATGAGCAGCTGAGAGAACTGGAAGTGTTTAGCCTGGAGAAAAGGAGGCTCAAGGGAGACATCACTCTCTGCAGTTGCCTGAAAGGAAGTTGTGGAGAGGTGGCTGTTGGTTTCTTCTCCCAGGAAACAAGAGATAGGACAAGAGGAAATTGTGTCAAGCTGCACCAGAAGAGGTTTATATTGGCTATTAAGGAAAATTTCTCCATGTGAGAGGTTGTCAAGCCTTGGAATAAGCTTCCCAGGGAGGTGGTAGGGGGGCACAGACAGCAAAGCTTTACGATGCTTTGGTACTGATAGAAGTTTCTTTCAGGATAGGTCAGAAGGATAAATGTCTGCTCCAAATACTGTGTCAATGCATTGAGGCAAAGAAAATGACATTCTGAATAATCTCTCTTTACCCTCTCAACACATCTACATGACATGGAAATTTCACCTTATGATATTTTTAACTGATATGTACTGCATGTTTTTAATGTCCTGGTAGCTTATGTACTATTTAAAATATGTTTGGTAAATAATTGTGCAGAAAGAATTAACTGTCAAAAGTAAAATCAATCATCAGGAAGCTTGGCATGGCAAGAACATGAATATTCTCTTACATAGCTATATGATTGCTTTAAGGAGAGTCACAATTCAGAGGAAAAGCCAGATATCATGTTTGAAACATGCTAATGCTGTTTCTAGTAGTAACAGAAAGCTGAAAGACCAGCTAAATATAACTTAGTAAGCAGCAAAGTCAGTGGATAGCCTGACTAATATGGAAACCTCCAAACCCCCTGAAAAAATTCATGTGCTTCAGCAAATGCTCCAAAATATGGCAGTTATAATCTAGAAGCCCATTAATATATTTTTACAATGTAAGTTCATTAAACTTATTAAGTTAATTATATTTTTTCTTGTTTTAGAAATGAGAGGAAAAATTTTCATTGAGTGTTCAAGGTTTTTAATATCACCTTCCTAAAAAAAAAAAAATCCAAAAAACCTCATAGAAGTGTAGAAAATGTTTGGTGAAAAAATACATTCTTGCTCTGGTTCTCAGATTCTAAGATATATGAAACCTATTTCCTTAGTTTCTTTTTAACTTTTTAATGTTACTAGAACAGATACTAAATTCAATGTCTGTCCAAGGAAACTACTTTCATAGTTAAAGTTTATGGAAATCTGAATTCCTACACTTACCCACTATGTTGTTTAAATGAAATATGGCAGTTTAATTTCCAAATACAAGTAACTAGGGAAAAATTCTTACTAATGAATACAAATAACTTGTTTTTTAAATGTCTTAAGCACCTATACTTTTAGAAAATTATGAATGGATAGGTTCACAGAAAAGCCATTGAAAACTATAATAGGCTTTTCAAAGTGTAGAAGATCTCAGTCTTAGATGCAGTTTATTTGATGCAGTTTATTTTTTCTTACACAAAATGAATTGTTAAATTGCTTTCCTGAAATGTTTGAAATTCAGTCTAAGAAGCATGGAGTGTACTCTGGTCTCTTTGATAACTGTAGGTCTTAAAATAACAGTGGGAAATTACTACATATGTGAAAAGAAACACCTAGTTCACCAAATGTTTTTGGATAAACAGAAAAATGTGTCAGTATTGGGAATGGAGAAAAAGAATGTAAAAATCATTAAGATGGTTGGTGGTTTTCCTCTATTTTGGCAATGAACTGAATATATGGTGTGCAAACAGCTGCATCAGTAAAGGAATTTGGGAGGGACTTCTTTTTGGTTTAAATTTAAGAGAATTATCCTTAGCTCAAAGAAATGCCTTTTAATTGGTGCCTACAGAAGTAAAATAACTGAATTATAGTAATCAGGTTGTGTCCCACATGTTTAATGAAAATATCTAATTTATTATATCTTTAATCTGATAAGGCTGTTATAAAATGAAATGAAACACGCCTTAGTGTATCAACTATACATGACTGGAATATCCAGCCACTCTTCCACACAGCTCCAGATGAAACAGGATCAAAATGGGAGGACCTTGTTCTGATATAGGATTGTCAGAAGGAAAAATAAGTAAAAGGAACCACAAACATGTTTACCATATGTGGAATCGATATTTTATTTTCTGATTATACTTGAGTACATTTCTATTTAAAAAAAAAAAAAAAAAGACAAAACATCAAAAATCTGCCCAAGACTGTGATCAAATGTTAAACCTGTAATAACATGAAAAATAGTTCCCAAAAGTGCCATTAAACCGTGGCTGACTGTGAGATATATGAGGCTGCCTTTAATTTAAGGCAAGAGTTTACAGACTCAGAAAGCAAGTCATAAATTTGAAAAATGGGAGATCAAAGTCTCCTTTAAGAGGTCTTTTTAAATATTAGGAATTTTTCTACAGACACACATATAGATGCTATATATACTTCTTTTTCTTTCACAATTCAGGCTTACTTGTGCAGCTACAGTTACCTTCAAAGAGGATAACGGAGTCACCATGCACCTAGACACAGAGAATAACTGGACCTACTGTGGCTGCCTGGAACATTAAAAAGAGCAAATGGTTGGCAAGTCACTTTGCTGACTTAGCTGTATTTAAAATGCAGCTTTGCAATTAAACAAGGAAGATGACAGCACCCTGGAGTTATTAATCTTTTACTGTGACTAATGCATAACTGCATGTTATCTGGAAAGAACTGACTTCCCTATCAGGGAATTGGGAAAAACTAATTATTGTACTTGAGAATCCAGAGAGCCAGCTATTGATTATTGTGCTGTCCATTCTTCTGCTTTCTCCCTTTAGGAGTGAAGGAGTCATCTTAATCCATTTGCTGTACCATTTATGGGTGATGAAACCTAGCTCAGCGAATATCAGTCATTTTAATTTCGTTTACTCAGGTGATGGAAGCCTAGTGTTTGTTAATGATTACAAAATTTGACTTCAATCTTTGGTTTTCCTAGTGGAAACTGAACACTTTATAAATCTTTGATGTATGGATTATACCCACATGACTTGGATAAATGACAGAAAGCCTTTAAGCTTTCATCTCTAATTAAAATAAAATTCCCAAATGTTTGCTCATGAAGCTAAAATCATTATTGTTACTAATAAACCTCTGCTTTTAAAGTCATGTTCAGATAAACAAAGGTAGAAAATAATTTTCATAATTCTTTCAGTTTGACATGAAGTAACTACTACTTCAACATTTTCATTTGGTGCTCAAAGATGCAGGAGGACTGAATCGCCAAATACTGCTTTTTCAGTATTTGTATTAAATTAAATAAGAGTAAATAAAGAGTGAAACCACAGTATTTTTCATATAGATGCATGCACTTTGCTTTTTACTTCAGATAGTTAGAAAATTGGAATTTGACACCACATTTTTGGCCAGCCTAGAGATTTATAGTTTGCAGTACATAAACACCATATTATTCTGGGACTTTGGCCAAATTTGTCTACTGAAGCCCTTTAATTTGTGCCAAAAGTGCTTTATTCCATGGACAATACAGAAAGATAAAAGCCTTGCCTATCTACCTGGAATTCAACAATTAATGTTTTAAAAAAACCAAACCAAAACAAAACAAACAAACAAACAAAAAAAAACAAACAACAAAAAAAATCCCCAACCAACCAACCAACCAACCAACCAACCAACTAACCAATCAGTCAACAAGAAAACTAAAACTAAAATATTTTTCATTAAAAATGTTGCTTTAAAACCAGAAAATTATTTAAAAAGTGGGACAAAAATTAAAACAACCTTTGCAGTTTATCTGGGTGAATAACTGGACACATCCAGAGACTAGAAAGAGCATGCTGTAACTATGAGCTGTGATCCATGAAGCACAAAAATTCTTAGCTAGTCTTTGCTAATTGGGCCCAATACTTCAAAAAAAAGCATGGATAAAGTGAAAAAAATCAAGAGGAAATTAGCAAATATTGCTAGTGGTCTCAAGAGTTGTGAAGTAAGATAGCATTAGTATTACAGTAGTTAAAGAAGACCAAAACTAAATATGTAAAATGAAATTGCAAAGAGGAAGAAAATAGTTAATTTCTAATTTGCATAGGTGTAAAAGTATATAACTGTCGGGAGAAGGGAGGTGGAAGATAAATGGATGCTTGAATTTTAGTGGGAAAAATACATGTGGAGTAAATTATAAAAGTTCTTTCTAATAATATTACAAAATATAGAAAACCACTGCCTTTGGAAAATGGGAAGGTTTTTAAAAACCTTCTGGACAATTACCTAGAGAATAAATCTTGCAGTGGAATGCAGGTATGGATTCTTTAAGATCTTCTGAAATCTTTACAGTTTTCATCCTGACTTACTGCCTTTTCAACAAGAAACAGGAAGGTTAAAGTATGAGAACTAAAGCGTGTGAATTAGAGACTTCCTTGAGCTCTTTAAAGAACACTTCAGATCCTTCCTCACCCTTATCCACCAGTGTGTAACAGACTGATAGTATGAGTTCCTCGATCCAGTGTTCTCTGATCCTGATCCACAAACCCTCGACCAGCCCATTCTGCATCTCTGTGTTTGCATGCATCCTTTGTTACACTCCAACCATGTCAGATGTTCTAGTATCTCTGTTTTTCCAACTATGTCTCTCTTCTGTGACTCCTGCTTGTGTCCCAGGCTGACCTGAGGCAGGCATGCTTTCACCTGGCCTATCATTTCTGATGTCACCCATGTGTCACTATTCTGTATCCTTTGTTTATGACCCCTGTCCACTGCTGCCTGACTTAAATGTGGGTCAAAATATTTGTTTCCCATGGATCTTAATTTAAAATTATTTTCTTTTCAACTTGATTGTGTAAGTATTGATACTGAAAAAGATCTGTTTTCCTCATGGCTCTCTAAAGAAGACAAAACTGGGAACTAGCAGGCATCAAAACCACTTTTTTTGCATTTAGTTACACAGTTTTTACAGGTTCTAAGATGTATACAAAAAATTAAATATACATACTTATAATTATATCAGAAATAAGTGTGAAATCTGGGAGTCTGTCTATTCTGTCATGTCTCAAGAGGAAATGGCATCACGTTGGCCCAGAGGAGGCTCAGATTAGATATTATGAAAAAAAAATTGCCAAAAGAATGATTAGGCATTTGAACAAATTTCCCAGGGAGGTGATGGAGTCACCATATCAGGAAGTGTTAAAGAAGCATCTGGATGTCGCACCTGGGGTTATGGTTGAGGAGTAGCTATGGTGGTGCTTGGTTGATGGTTGGACTAGATAATCTTGAAGGTCTCTTCCAACCTTGATGATGCTGTGATTACATGAATTATATAATGTTTGATATGATATAAAATCTCCAAAATGAAAAACAAGAGAGAATTGTGGCATAGAGAGAATTGATGCACACCAGGAAAGTTTCTTTCTCTGAACTGTAAAATACCAGCCAACGTTAAGAGTATTTGGATTAGGAAGGTTAAACTGATTAAGCAGATAGTAATCCTAAACTCTCACAATTAAAGTTTCTGACCTTCCCTCAGCCTCAAAAGAACCCAGAATTAACTTAGTGATGTACTACAAAGAGAACTTTTACCCATGAACTGTTTTGTGCAGCTAAGGTCACCTCCACTGATTGACAGAAATGCAAAAGAAATTTTACATGCTACACTTGTACAAATCAACCATCAAAGGTTTCATGCTGAACAAATCTCAGAAGGCCATCATACAAGATGAATGAATTAATATAACAGACTGGTTACATATATGTTCATTACAGTCAGTTCTGTGAGAAATTAAAACTTTGCTGATGGAATCTTTCATACACATGTAGAAAATCTGCTACAATTTTGTTATTAAAATGCCCTTGCAGAGTCAAGACAATTTAAGGCATATTGGTTTTAGCCTCTGAATTTGCAGATCTGAATAAAAAGATGAATAAGTTTTGTGGAATCCCAAATTTATTTTAGTAACACAACTGCATCATCTTCAGACTCCTTCATAAGGGTACAATAGTAAATATTGGAACTTAAAAACAAGCTACAGTTTTGAAAAACGTCCCACAAGATACCAAAAGTGTTGTCTTAATATTTAAACAAAATAGCATCACTTCCACTAATTATGAGAACAAGAAGATTAATTAATGCATAAGATGAAGATTCATGTTCCATAGGTGAATCAATCTTTAAGCCAATAAAGATGCAGTCTTACACAGATGTAGTCTTGAAGAATGCTAAAATGTCATGCTAGAATTTTAGCAATGAAATCTTTCACCTACAAGAAACACTATTGGCAATCAGTTATTCTCTTGAGGAAATGTTTGAAGGGCTTTCAATAATCCCCACTAAACTAATTTGCTATTACTTTTGCCTTTCAGATGTAATTACAACTGAGTTAAAAATCAGGTATCCAGGTAAATTCTCGTTTTAGGCAGAAACTGAAAGATATTGAAAGGTTTATCAAGCCATAATTTCAATAATTTTAGGAAAATATACTAGTCTGTTTAGAAGCCTATGGCAGCCAAAGGTTTTAGATTAAGCAATTTAGTAAACTGAGTTAATGAACCTGGGATTTACTAGTAATTACTTTCAAAGAATTGTCAATTATTTTACAAATATTTTTTCTGCTAATTGATAACTAGGAAGGATTTATCCAAGAATGCCATATAGAAAATGAACCTTAGAAGAACAGAAGGATGTTAAAGGGAAACAATTACCCTGCAAAAGCAGAATTTACTAGCCCGAATTGGGATTAAGCTAGTTATACATTTAACACCTGTCCTCTTAGAATCATCTTTAGGTGTTTCTAACAAATAAAGAAATTAGTTTTAAATCAGATGTGAAAGACTTAGTCTTTGTTGTAAATTACAATTCTAGTATGGTGTTTTGATGATAAGCATCAGCTAAACCAATATTTTACTTTTCCAGGTTCCTTCTTCCCATTCACTCATCTTGATTGCTCAGAGCAATCTTTACCCCTTTCAGTTTCAGGTATAATTCTCACTGTTATGTTGTCCTCATTATGTCCACTGTTATGTTGGGAAAATTTCACAACGTAATTTCAATAGCATATGTTAATATTAACAACTACTATGTCCTTTGTGCTTTGTTAAGAAAAAAATTAAGAAAACAGGAGGATAAAAGCAGTGTTCCAAGATTTTCATAAACCACGCAACTAACTTCCACCCACTTGTGTAAGTCCTAACTCCCACCTTTAAAATGGTGGGATAGAAGATTTTGGTATTCAAGAAGTTTTATTGTGTTAAGTATTGAGTTAGATTTCTTGAATTTAAAATCTAATCTATCTTTTTTCCTCTTCATGGCCTTTATCAATTGTTACAGCAATCTTTTCTAATTAAATTTGATCTTATTAGTACTTTTTCTGTGAAAAGTAGCAAGATAAGGCATAGCTATGTCTGTCATTTCCTTCCTTTGGTGTGAACTACAACTTTTCCCAAACATTTTCTTCCTGGAATAATTACATATACTTTCTTTCTTCTTTAAGCAGAACTTAATTTATTTAGAAAGAGTTAGTCTCTGTTTCTTTCTCCAGTCCTCTGTATACTGTTTGGAGATGTAGTGTAAGAGGCCTGTTTTCCAAATTAACATGGTTACCACACCAATGAGGTTAAATTACTTTGATGCAATATACTTTTTCATTCTGGACTATATCACACCCCCTGAGTGTAAGACTACTGCTAATATAAGTTTCTAATGGATCTTAGGAGAACTCCCTCCACTACTGATAGGAATTAGCAAAATCACATAAAGATGTGCAAAGCCAAACTATGAAAACCAAATGGAAGTATGACTCTGATATTCTGATTAATATTCTGATGTGGAGATATATATTTTTAAAGAAAGGTCAAGTAAGAACAGCATTTTAAGATTTCAAATATTTGAAAATTTAAATACTGATTAAAAAATGAAGCTAATAAAAATGAATTATTTTCTGTTAGAAAAGTTTCCATAGTTAGATTGTTTTCTAAAAATTTGTAATTTTTTTCAAGTATCATTGCTACTACAGTAGCACATCACTGCATGCCATAAATTTTTACATGGGAACAGCTCTCCATCCATCCTAAAAACTTCGTTATTTGACCACCATTGTCAAATGAAGAAGGCACAGGTTCTAGACATTAATTGATTGTATAAAACCCAATTGGAATTCCCATGAATAGTGGTGCCTGCTTAAGGACCATGTACAGTGTTAGATAATTATTATTGCTGGTTTATTTTCAGTGAGTTAGGAATGCATTTAACAGACACTATATATATCAGTAATTAATATTGTTTTTATTATTAATACAGTAAAACTACTATATTTTAACACTAGTGTTAGGAATATATGGTAATTCTAATATGGTAAACATTTCTATTTCTGCATCAATTTCCTGATTTGTAACACATCAATAATGACTTCAAATAGCTTCACATAATTCAGCAATGTTTTACCACTATTTAGAATGATAAGAAATCCATGGTTTTGGTGACACATTAAAATTCACATGGGGATTGACTATTTTTGAGGCTCAGGTATTTTTTCTCACACAGCAGACTCTGTATCTATGTCCGTGATAGTAAGTATCAGGTACTATCCTGAGAATAACACTAATATAAAAGAAAATACAAATGTGGTGGGGTACAATAGTGAGCGATTTCAATGCTTTTCATAGATAGAAAATTTTGAAAAAATTATAATTATAAAAAATTACACATTTTGAAGATGGCTTAAATAAGGAACTCACAAAGCTCTTTTATTCCAAAAATTCAAAGGAACAAAAAGTATTGTATATTTTGTTCAAAAAGTCACTCTGGGTATTATTTTCCAGATCTTCCTCTGCCCTGCTCAAAAGCACACAGCATGGTACTTGAAAACACCCAACCATTATTCTAATATTTCAACAAAATAGTAGATATTTTTCATCATTTCCACCCCCCAAAGAATCTCAGTTAATGTCTCTAATTCTAGGGAGCAGCACTGGCATTTGTAGACCATTTATATTTTCTTAAATACCAACCATAAGAGTGCTAGCCATTCTAAGCTACTGATTGGTTATGTCCCAAAAAGGATCTGAGGAACAAGCTCTGAAAAACTGCTCATATATAATTTCTTATATATAAATTCATCATTCTAGAAAATATTTTTTTGTTTTCTTTTCAATTTTCTCAAATAATCCAACATGTTTCTTATCCAGACTCACATAGCTCTACTGGGGCTTTTCCCAAAAATAAGCAAGAATAGCTATTTGTATATAAGAGCTAGCTTCAGGCAGAAAACTGCTCATTCCCCAGGAGATGTAATTTATTCCTGCTTTTAAGTTAGTGCACTCTATTTTCTTCTGTGTATATTGTCAGTTCCAGTAGTTAATGCATTACATGGCATCAAGTGAAGTACTTTGACTTTATATCCTTCTTTGTTCTTTCCACAACCTACAAAGATCAACTTATAACAAAGATGCAAAGGCACTCATATTTTTTTACTGCTTATATTACTAGGTTCTATTTGATACGATTTCATAAAATTATAAATCCATCTGCAACCAAATATATCTGTCTATGAAATGCTTACACTGCTATATGATTATTTATTGGTAATTATGTGAAGTTTCATTTTAGTTGTTTTTTTTTTTTTAATTCCATACTATTCTATTCCATATATAAACAAATACAGCCATTAAAGAATAGTTTATTGGAAGGTCCACAAGATACCTTAGTTTAATTTGAAGTTACTCTCTGCTGTATCTGACCTAAAACTTACCTCACGGAGTTGAAATATGTATAGACATATATCTGTGTACTTATACAATTATACTAGTGACTTGCAATTAACAAATTTTTCAGTCCAGTGGATTTTGCATAGAGGAAATGGCAAAATATTTAAATAGTGAGCTGAATATTCTAATTCAATTTGACACCTGTTAGATAATTTTTAAAAATAAGTGATCACAAGTATCTCAATTCAGTTTATTTGGAATAAATCCACTGAAGAAGAAGAAGGAATTAAGTATACATCTATAAAGATAGGTAAAAATAAGTTTATATTTATAAGTACATACACACTTATATATTGCAGGGGAATTACAGAATTCCCGGACTTGGAATTTAGTAAGAACCTCTTCAGTCTTTTACCTGTCAAGAAATAACTCAATGTCTGCCCAGGTAAATAGTAAAAAAAGCAGAAATGCATTTTTTCAATGGAAAAAATGAGGCTAGTCAGTGGGTTGTGCACTTCTCTGATTGAAAGACATGTTCATTTAGACAATTAGAAAAACAAAGTCTCTCGTTGAAAATACAAACATATATTCTGCACTTGAAATTTCTGAATTCTAAAAAAAAAAAGTAAGTATTTTAGAATGGAGATTTTTACAACACCCATTTTAGCATGGAATAAGAAATTTTTAGAAAACATAAAAGTCAGAATTCTTACTTGATTATGAAAGTGTCTAATTCTTATAACCTTTATATAATGAAAATATTATATATAAACGTAGCATTATGTATTACCCTAAGTAAATTGTTTCCAGTTCGCTGCATTATGGAGAAACTGCAAGCTGCAACATTAGCTCAGGCACAGGTGATATAATTAAGCTTCTGTCACATTTCATTATTAAAAACAACATTATCAAAATTAATTTTTCAGGGGAGAAGGCTTTATTTAAAAAACTAGTCATGGATTGTGCACAGTGTAATTCAAAGAATCACAGAACCGGTAAGTTTGGTAGGCAACACAGTGGGTGATCTGGTCCAAACTTGCTGCTCAAGCAGGGTCAGCCTAGAGTACATGGCATCCACCAGGATGCATCCACCAGGACCCCCAGATCTTTCTCCACAGAGCTGCTTTCCAGATCAGTCCCCAGCCTGTACTGGTACATGGGGTTATTCTTCCCCAGGTGCAGGACCCTGCCCCTGCCTTTGTTGAATTTCAGACAATTTTTCCTGGCCCACCTTTCCAGCCTGTCAAGGTCTTTCTCACAGCACTCAAGTATTGGCCACTCCTCCCAACTTTGTGTCACCAGTGAACCTGTTGAGGAGGCATCTGCCCTATCATTCAAGCCATTGATGAATAAGTTAAACAATACTGGGCCTATTATGGAACCTTGGAGGACACCTCTAGTGACCAGCCGCCAACTAGACCCTGTGCCACTGATTACAGGCTCTGCTATTCAACCAGATTTTATTCAACCTCTGTCCACTCATGCAGTCAACAGTTTCTGATTTTGTCTACCAGGATTTTGTGAATTACAGTGTCAAAACCTTGCTGAAGCCAAGGTAAACAATATCTACTGCTCTCACCCCATTGATCCAGGTAGTTGTTTCATTGTAGAAGGCAATGTGTTTGGTCAAGCCCAATCCACCTATAGTGGATCCATGCCTATTATTTCTGGTTGCCTTCTTGTCATCCATATAGATACAGAGGGCCTTCAGAATGAGGTGCTCCATCTCCTTTCCAGGGATTCAAGTGAGGCTGAGTGGCCAATAATTCCCTGTGTCCTTCTTCTTGCCCTTTTTGGAGACCAGGGTGAAATTTGCATTTTTCTAGTCCCCAGGCACCTCTCCTGATCACCATGACCTTGCAAAGATGATTGTGAGTGACCTCACTACAGTGTCCAGAAGCTCTCTCATGTTCACATCCTGCCAGAGCCCATGGATTTATGGATGTCAAGTTTGCTTAGGCGTTATCTAACCCAATCCTCCTTCACCAAAGGAAAGTCTTCTTTCTAAGACTCCTTTACCCTGGTCTATGTCAGAGAGCCCTGAGGGCTGATCATGTCAGTGAAGATTGATGCAAAGAAGGAATTTGATAACTCTGCCTTCTCTGCATCCCCTGTTACCAGGGTCCCCCTCCATTTACTAATGAGCCCAACACTATCCTTTTCTTTTCTTATGTTATTGATGTATTTTAAGAAGCCCTTCTTGTTGTCCTGGACATCCTTGGCCAGATTTAATTGTGGATGGGCTTTGGCCTTCCTGATCTCATTTCTACTTACTCTGACAATCTCTCTACATTCATTCCACATGTCTTGATGCTGCTTCTAACTCCTGGTTATCTCCTGATAATGCTTGAGTAATGACAGGAGTTCTTTCTTCATCCATGCAGGTCTCTCTCCCCCTTTGCCTGATTTCTTGTCTGTTGATATGCATCATTATTAGTTCTGGAAGCAGTCATCTTTGGATATCAACTAGCTCTCTTGGACCCCTCTTCCCTGCGGGGTCTGTTTTAATAGGATTCTTCCAAGAACATCCCTGAAGCAGCTAACATCAGCTCTCCTCAAGGGCATGGTTGTAGTCTTAATTGCTGCCCTGCTTCCTCCTTTCCTGATACGTAGCTCCAAATTTTCATGGTCACTGCAGTCAAGGCTACACCCCAGCCTTCACATTTCTAAAAAGGTGATGCTGGTAATATGAAATTGAGCAGCTCACCATTCCTTGTGGGATCTTGTACTACCTGTGACAGGAACTTGTCATCAGTGTTTTCAAAGGAACCCCGTAGACTGTTTGTGTTTTGCTGTGTTGCTTCTCCAGCAGATGGTAGGGTAGATAAAGTCCCTCACAAGAGCCAGTGCCTGTGACTTTGAGGCTGCTTCAAGCTGCCTGGAGAAAGCCTCATCTTCCTCCTTCACCTGATCAGGCAGCCTGCAGTAAGCACCCACAGCAGCATCACCTTTATTAATCTTCTCTTTCTCTGATCTGAGCCTATAACTCTCAACAGGTTCATCATCCACCCCAAGGCACATATCAGTACATTTCAAGTGTTGTCTCATACAGAGAGCAACTCCACCACAAAAAATAAATACAATTTATCTTTTTACACTTCTAATAAATCTAATAAAGTAACAATATTTTAATGAATACCTAATTATGCAGGCGAAAATCTTTGTGCATTCAAACAATGTTCAGTCAGAAAGAGCATAAGAAATAAAGCAATCATTAAATACATCCTCTGATTTTTCAATAAAAACCTATGGAGAAAAGTAAAGGAAAAAGAACCTATTTGAGGAGTAACTCTTTTCTTCATGAGTAACATCTGGCCCAAAATATATAACTTAAAAAAATATTCAAATATTGGTATAATTTAACAAGTTAAAAATTAAAGCATTTAGTAGAGTGTCCTGTATATATGCTTGAGACATTACAAAACACTGTTGTTTCCAATGAAATTCTGCATTTTGAAACATCAATCCATAATAATCAAATTGCTAAAGCACAAGCATTACTTCTTCCTCTTGTCTTCATTTAAAGTGAAGGCAATGTAAGAGAAATTATCTAAAATAATAAGGGAAAAAAAATTCCTCAATTTGTTCTGAATTACAAGAGGCAGATGAGAATTATATTTACACACAGCTGGTCTACAGATATCTATGATCTCAAGTCTGCTGACTTCTAAGTGTGCCTCAAATTCAATTTTTTTCTGAAATGTAAAAACAAACAAGCAAACAAAAAACCCTCAAATTAATATTGACTATAAAATACTTTTATTCTGTTCTTAGTCGTTTTTGTGCTTGTGTCAGGATCCTCTGTGTTAGATGTAATGACCATTGGTAGGGAATAATAAGACATTTATCACAGGAAATCTTTAAGGATGAGTGTTTAATCAAAGAGTCTCCATGGCAAAGAAAGAGAAAGAGATAAGAAGCTCATTAGTCCATAATCATCTTTAGCAACCTTTTGCAGAATTCTGTGTTGGATAATTGTATTAGGCAAAATTAGGAGAGATTCATTTGAATGGAATCACAAGGGTCCATTTTATATGTAAAGTTAGATGTTTCTGGTATAAAACATTGACTCATAGAAGGAACTCTTGAAAATAATTGGTTATTTTTCTTTTATTCGACATAGGCCAAAAACACCTTAACAGCAATTTGTGCATTAAGGCTTTAAGCCATTATGTTAAGACTTAAATCAAGAATCTGTCATATTCTTAGGTTATGTTTCAGTAATTATTAACCACCCACTATTAAAATATCTACCTTGGATTTGTTTTGGGGGTTTTTCTGGGGGTTTTTTGTTTGTTTGTTTGGTTTGGTTTTTTTTGTTCATCAAACTTTGCCCCTTAAATTCTTCAACGCTATTGATTAAAGAATTGTCTTCTCAAAAAACTGTTTTCCTTCTGCATGAGTTTCTGCAGTAAATCAATCCATTGTCTTAATCCTCTTTCACACACACAGAGAAGTTTGAGTCCTTCAGTCTCTAGACAAAATGACAATTTTGAAACTTATCAGAACTTGTTTCCTATTTTTCTGAATCCTTTCCAAATTGTTAACTTTATTTTGTCTTAAGAAATGGCACTGTGCAGATAAATATCTCTCTAATTATGAGTTTTAAAAAATGGTTCCCATATTCTCATGTAGTAGTCTTTTTACAAACCAATAGTGTCTAACCACAGGGCTACTTCAGGATTTTATCATTCCAGTTCAAATTTACACAGTATATTTTCATCTCTTCTTGGAGCAAAACCAAAAGATATATCCAAAGATCTCCTGAATAATGTGTATCAAAGAGAAGAATGTGTAACTCATTCAAGAATACAATTTTTTTATGCCATTCATTTCAAAATTGACAGAATGAGAATTTGAGCAATGGACCCCATCAGATTTCGATTTTGTTACAAATATAAGTCTTTTGCAAGCTAATATTGTCATCATACCTTATGCATTCTCATCTCCAGAAACAAAATTTTGATATATGCCTTGATTTTCTATCTCCTTCATTATTAGCTAGCATTTTTCTGGGAAGTAGGAGTGGAAGATTCAGAAGTTACAAATATTTTTACTGGAAAATAGTATTATTAAAAATAAGTTTGTAATTTTTTCAAGACTATGGATAAACATATTAAATAGCTCTAAGCCAGGAATAGGAAATGAAAGTACAGTATTTCCAATAGCAGACTTTTCTCATACATAGTTAATTTTTAGCAGTGCTGGTTAACCATGTTTTAACCAATCTGTATTTATTAAAATGGTAATTTCAGCTGAAATATTTTTGTAGGCTCTGCAACACTTCATCAATGTTTTTAGACATATATAAATGTTGCATTTTGTAAAATTAACCTGTGAATCTAGAAACTGATCCCAAGGTTACCTGACATATTGTCTTTGGTTGTGTATAGCAGTGATAATGCCTTCATTTTATCAGCATAACCTCCATTTGCTGCTCTGCAAGCATTATTCATTTTTAACAATATTTCTCTCAGGAAATAAGATTTGCCTGTAATATAGAGTTCCCCACTATGGCTATATTTCTAATATGAGCAAGGGAAAAGGATTTGACCTAAAATATTTGTTAGAATACATGGAATATTCTCTATAGAAATCTTAAGATAATCAAACCTGACTATCAATGAGGTAAGACTTTGTAAGTCAATTGTTTTGGCACTTTCATATTTCTATTTGCTCAACAGCCAAGTCACTACTAGACAAAAAGTCAGTTCTTAGGAAGCATTAACAGATCCCAAATCTACATTCCCAAGTATGTTGTACACAGACATTTATATTACAAGGTTTCTAGTTCTTATTATATAACATATATTTTAAAATAAATGATAACTATAATTTTAGTAGAATATTACCTAAAAATTAGTAGGTATATATGCTGAGATATATCATATATGTGAGCAAGAGATCAAAATATTCAAAAGAGGGGTTCTTTAATCATAGTTTAAAATTTAATTATATATGCAAGAACATTACTGTAGGATTTGTCTTACCTCTACAGATAGGAACAGGGAAGTCCCACGATGCTGTACTGACAGAATTGGCTATGCAAGTAAGCTGTGGGTGTCCATCCAAGATATATCCAGTTACACAGCTGTATCGGATTTTGTCACCAACATCAAATCTTGTACCATACAAAACACCCTTTGGTGGAACTCCTGGATTGCCACAGGAACTACTCTGCAATTCTGGAAAAGATACATATTTATGACTTAAAATGTTTTTATACTTAAAATGTTGTTATAAATGAATGTTTCATTTTGCTTAAGAATATAGAACACAAATTAAGGCAGCTTTGGACAGACAGTGTGTTCTTGTAGATATTATAAAACTCTTAACATTGAAAATCCATTGCTGACTTAGTGTATTTAACATTTGCTTAACTACCCACATATCCAAAGGCAGATGAAAATAAGCATGAGACTCTCCTTAAGTTCCAGCTATCGATATATTAATGTAATTTTTAAATTAAATTGATACAAAAGAAATCATTACATACAAGCAGAAAGTAAAGCAACTTGATATATTTCTGACTTTCAAGTTATACAAATGCAAAATAATAAACAAAATTGTAATAGAAACGTGAAAGAACATCAGATTCAAGTTGAATAAAATTTGGAAGAAAAAATAAAAATTAATCGAGACAAGAGAAAATTTTAACAAGTATAAGCCTTAGCATGGTCAGGAAGCTCTTTAGATAGATTTCAGACAATGAGGAAAATGGATGAGATACTGTGGGTAACTGGTTTCTGAGCAAAGAATTAGTTAATTTAATCATGTGAAATACCACAGGTCTGGTAACGTCTTCTATAATACAGACCTTTAAACCAGTGGGAATCCAAAATGATTCATAGTCACTCTTAGTCTCATCTCTGGGACCATTAGATAGAGTTCAGTTTCTGTAGCTGCTACTCACACTTCAACCGTGTACCCTCCTGACTGGTGTTTCAGCATCATAAATAGCTTGATTGCAACATTTTCAGCCATTTACTACCAAAGTTCTTTAGTTAATGGAGTTTAAAACATAGATTTTCTGCAAGTGTGAACAAAATATGTTTCATAATCTCATCCTGAACTCTTCAAAGCTTGTACCAAGTATACTTATCAGCCCAATGCTAATGGGGAAGAGGCAAATCAGGTAAACCTATATTTGGATTCATTCCAAATCCCCCTAAACTAAAAAGGAAAATCATGGAAGAAGAGAGCGTTATGTATGTATTGGTTTAATTTATTTTCCTGAATTCCATGTGACTAAAACATTCTTCAGTAGCCTTGATTTGCTCATGAGTGCATGCACAACATATTTAAATGTCTAAGTTGTTACAGGTTTCAATTAAAGAAAGAAGATATAAAGGCTTATTAAAACAATCAGTATGTTCTCCCAACATTCATTACTTTCTCAAACTTCAATGTCCAGAACTACCAAGAATCTTTCTAGAATATTACTAGATTTCTGATTCCAGCCATGAAACAAAACTATGTAACAGTTATTAAAAGGTAGAATCCACTATAATCATAAATACATTCCCTACATGTCTATACATATATAAACACTATATAAAAATGTACGCTAACAATGAGTTAACTTGCAAGATCTTATTTACCAATCATTTTTTGATGTGAATATGTTAAATATGCATATTAGTTGCTGATGTCATTGCTGCTATTTCCTTTCTTTCTCTTACATAATAAACTGTGGGTTTGAATTTGACTTTCATTACCTCTTGCCGTATTACAACACAGAAGAAAGTAGCCTATCTCACCTTGGTAACTTCAAAGCTCACCTAAAGAACTGATATTTTTATCAATACCTTATTGTAGTATTCTGTGCTGAAACAACACTTCCCTGCCCTCAAATCTGCTTGCAAGCTCTTTAGAGAAGGCAACGCTACAGTTACTCCTGCATACTTGTGCAAAAGAATTTCTTTTAAATCCTGTAGCAGTTGTCAAGGCTATTCAATTTGTTATTTACCATTACAGCATGTCAAAATGAAGGTAAGAGTATCATCCCGCAGATTTTGGCTATCATATGAATCATATTATATTAACTTGAAAACTCAGCCTTTACACAGCGTTTTCATTTTCAGCTTCTCCCAGAAGATGAAGTCTTTCAGAAGCCTGTATCTCTTAGGGCTTTCTAAAAAGGTCACAGAAAGATTCCCTGTCCTTTGAAATAAAAAATATAAAGATTAGCAATGTCACTACCTAAAATTGCTTCCTTTACTTTTACTGCTGTCTCACCAAGTATTACCCACAGAAGGCAATTTGTTCTTGTGAAATTACATTATATTTTAAAGCACTAATTAAAAATCATCCTCCTTCTAAAATAAAACTAATTTTCCAGTTGCAATACTATATGACTCATCTAAAAGGAATTCTTCGCATTTTTCATTAGCTTTCTAACTTTATGAAAGTGGCCTAGGAGTATGTTACTACTTCTAACCCTTCAAGCCGTTTTGTTCCTGATTCTAGATAAGAAAGGAGGAAAAAATAAATTGTACACTTTTAAGTATATTAATTTATTCTGTGAGTATTTTCATTTTGAGCCTCTACAAATGTCTTATTTGGGGATGAGAGGGAGATAATTTACCAAGTAACTCCATTTGTCTTCTTTGATAGGTAGCATTTTTTTCAAACGGAATGTGACACTGTACTACCAACTCCCTGACATTTAAAGCTATGGATTGTTACCCTAAGATTGTCATCTGTCAGGGAACACAGGAATTGCCAAACTAGATTGTAATTTTTATTCAGCTCTGCATAGATTCTTGACTTCAGTGACAGTTTGATAATCACTAATGATATGAAGGGTGGAAAAGTATTTCCTTTTAAATTTGCCGTCTTGTAGTTTGGTTGAACTTTTCTTTTTCATGAAGTCTGAAAATAAGTATAATTGAGTTTTTACACCTTCCCACTTTTTTCATTTTTCTGTATTATTTCTCATCTCCTTTTCAAAGCAAGCTGCCCCAATTGTTTCAATCTCTCTCCAAGTAGGAACTTTCTTTGTCCTAGATTTAATTTTGTAAACAAGGTATGCATGAACATATTTATCCTCTTTGTTTTTTTACATAAATACATGATGTTAAAACATGAAGCTTAAAATATCCTTCAATGCTGTTCAATAAGTTTCTATTGAATTAATTCTTACTAATGCCAATGTAAATTCTGTTAAAAAGCTGTGGGTAAAATGTACCTGGAAGAGTTCTGCTTAGCAGGAGTGGATCCACTCCTTTAAAGACTTTATTTAGCAGAAATTCAGCTCCTTATACATATCAATTAATAAGATATTAAAATTAAATAACATTAAATATAATTTATTTCTGACAGTTTGTTGTTTTTTTTTTTTCATAAAACAAGGCTAGAAGAAATTTAGACTCTCTTTGTCAGCATTCACTCAGGGGGAAACAAATCAGAACCAGATATGGAAATTTCAAATTTAATTGCTTTTTATTCAGATTTTATGTCAGGAATGTTTGGGGTTTTTTTTCTGTTGTGATATTTATGAAATCAAGAGTAGTGCTATCCTCTCTAAAATGTTTAAACGTGAAATTTATAATTTGATGTCTAAATATACAAAACAATTATTTTCACATATTCCAGTAATAAAAGCATTTGTCATAACGTTGCGTTCCATTAAGCTTAATTATGAATACTAATGTCCTTCACACATTATTATAAAATTTGGAATATAAATAATTTTTCTTTTTTAAAGGGTTGATCCATATATTTTCATAGTTTTTGTTGCAGCTATTGCAAGCCATTATGATCCCATTTTCCCCAAAATAAAGCGAGAAATACTGTCAATACGTAACATCTTCATGAGTACTCACTTATTGAAAGACCTATGTAATACCCCAATATAGGCTAATACTTGTTTCATGTAGTATTTTTGAAATTAAATTCTCCTGGTATCTCTACACTCCCAGTTTGAATATCTCCCCCTATTACTGCGTGGTACCTGTCCTAGACTGTTCACCTGAGTGTACTACTCCAAACTAATTCCTCTGCCATGCAAACATGAACATGAATATGTTATTCCAGGGGCCACTCCAGCTGTCATTTAGGATAGGATGTGGTGTACTGGAAATATTAGAATATGTCTGTACATGGATATCCCTTGGAAAAGCCATGTATGTGCACTCTGACTTACTGCCAAGCAAGAATGCTTTGGTATTGAAGACTCACAGCTGATTTCAGAAGTGCTGCAGGTAGTGTGTGTATGGCTATTGGGAGAGCTGCACATTCTAAAGGTCCCAAATACTAGGACAGGTGATGTCTTTGTAAAAATAAGAAGTAGCCTGAAATTCCTCTGTCCAAAATTCATCTATATTGGATCTTATAAAAGTTTATTTTAGTTGTCCATTGTTTTCCAAAGGTTTTATAAACTAAAAAAGTAACTTAGGTACATAGCCTCTAAATCATAATATTCTGCCTTTTTTCCCCAAAACTTATATTTTGCTTACTTTCTATTCTGTCCTCATTCACATTGCTCTGAATATATGAGTAAGCATGGTCTAGATTCAAATCTAATAAGGACTAGAAGATTTAACTGATGAGTATAGGAATACTGTTATCTTTCTACACACATATTGAAATATACATGTTTCACTTGATATTACAGAGTGAAGGAAACCACTAGAAAAATGTGGATTAAGCAGTTTAAGTGCAGTGAAGGAAAAAAATGAAAAACTTAATATCAAAATGTCAATTTAACTGCATAAAAATGTAAGATTAAGAGAGTAAAGACACATCATAAATGAAAGCTTTGAAAAATCTATCATAAACAGTACAGATATATTAGGACTGTTGTTGAATTTTAAAAATTCCCTCTCCCAAAATCCAGATCTTTCCTTTGTAGAAGTTCAACAATAAAAATGGTTATCCCTTGATTCCAACAAATCTGTCACCTTCAGATGCAAGTGCAGAATGAAGAGTCACTATTCTGAAATTCACTTTTGTTTACAACAGTGACAGAAACTGTTTGTCTAACAATCTAAACTTCTCTGAAGTTTTTCTTTTAATTTCTACATTTTTGTGGATCATTCAAAAGAGACTGTCATATTCTGGTGTCTAACTATAAATAGTCAAGCGAGAGAAAGTGTGAGAAGTTTTGGAGTTTTTTTTCCCCAAAGGAAAAGAATGTTTTTTCTTTTCCTGTTCTAATTGCTTTTTCTTGATTAATATATCTACAATATTAATCTCACTAAGGGTCTCTACTGTTCACTAAAGATAATAGAATTAATTATGTTGTAATTTCCTACCTATTTTTTAATGAATGACATAATTTTGCTTTTTTCTTTCTTTTGAGATCATTTTCACATCGAAAAATGACAGAGGACCCTGTCTTGAGGGAACTTTCAATGTAGATTATTTTTACTGAATTTGATTTTGTTTCTAAGTACATTGAAATAATCACTGGATTTGTCTTCCTTGCCAGTAAGACAAGAATGTTTCTATTTATAGCATAAAGTCATATGCTATTTTAATAGGAACAAACTTGTTTCAGCATTAAGTTAGAACTGCATTAACATAATTTTTATACAAGCAAGGGAAGAGCAAGAAGAAACACAGAAAAAAAAAAACCTCTGGGGTATGTGAGGGAAATGAAGGATAATTACAATACTGTAGTCACATTAATGCAGCGATCATGAAAAATGTCCAGGGTTTGCAATGTATTCCCTTCAAAGGCAATACAGTGTTCAGGATATCTGTTTAAATCAGCTGCAAATGCAGAACAGCACTAGAGCACTAGAGCTGAAGGACCATGCAAAAAGAACTATAATGGCTGTCACTAATTTAACCACAGGGCAGCATAACCTGGAACCAAGTGAAACCAACAGAAGATGACTACATGCTGCAGTAGATATGGTTAAAATGTTAAAATCTGCTATTTCCTCATCAGGCACACGTCTGAAGTGCTACCTGAAGGGAGTGGCAGGCAGGCAAATACCAGACAGTTAGCAAAGCTATGCAGTAAACAGCACCAGGCGCTCTTACCTGCCTTTACCAAATTCCACTTGAGCTGAGTTTTAGCTGCAGTAAATTCCTGCACAGCTGCTGAGAGCACCAATTAAATTCTGAGTATGGATGGAAGGTAGATGCACATAGTGCACAGACTGAGGAAGACCACTGGAAACAACATGAAGTTTTGGCCTGGATGTAGAGTTATAAGTACCACAGATGGCTGTATCCACACTGTTATTCAACTATTCAACCAAATCAGTATGATTTGAAGCCTGAGATACTGTATCTGCCGTATGTGATGGTTGTTCAGCTTCTCATGTGGATGAAGTCCAGACATGCACCCTGCCTGCAATGCCAAGGTTGTGTAGATATGCCTATGTATGTGTCAAAATGGGATTTTTTCTATTTAGACTGCAGTTTTTTCTGAGTACTTTTTAAAATATGGCTGTATTCTGGAGGCAGCTGGGAAGAGGCTGTTGAAATTATCAAGAAAATATTATTTCAGAGTCCAGGAGAATCTAAAGTAAAAAATAATCCTAGAATTTATACTTTATTGATAATCCTTTTGCAATATATATTTGTTACTAGGTCCTTTAGAGTTATATAAAATAATTTAGTTTTCAATTTCTGAAATATTATGGCAACAACTATCTCAATGTTTTACTCTTTTCATTCCACCTTAGCCTCAATGCCTCATTGATTTTACTATATTCTAGGTAATATAAATATTGCATTGTTACTCACTGGCTGTTCTTACCTGGAGAATTTACAGTAACCAGTAACCAAATATGTAAAAAGCTAACAAATTTAGAAAAAAATGAGTTTAGTCACTGAAGGAGGATGTCATAGCACAAAAAAATGGTGTGGTATTATACAGAATATCTCCACACAAATTTTATAAACAATAATAGATACATACATCAAATAAATTTCATTTATTTTATATATTGGATGTACTGGCATATCTAGTTTCCTACTGAAATTAGGGTTCTATTTTTTGTTCCAAAGTGTAACAAAAATACTACAATATTCGAGATGATAAAATTTCTGAAATTATTAAAATAGCACATTTAATGTAAAAGTACTAGGACTTCCAAAGGAAAAAAAATATAGGAAAAGTTTCAATGAGCACTAATAGGCATTTCTATTTAATGCATTGACTCTTCAGTTGTTACAAAGGATAATTTGAAAGATTTATATTTTACATTATTATAAATTATAGAGACTGGCTAGCCTTAAAAATAATGTAATTTCTCTTCAACCTTCCTGTTGGCCAAGGTGATCTGAACTGACCTGTGTGTAGTCTGAGGATACAACCACATGGCTAATCAATCATGCTTTGTGTCTGACTTATTAGCCAAGGTTTCCCTTCTTCACAAACTGTGTGAATTGTATGTCACGAAGGCAGAACTTATAATATGTTGAACTTTTCAACTTGTTTTAAAAAAGAAAGGAAAAAAAAAAGAGAGAGAGAAAGTTATTTCTACTACTGTGAATCACTCATAGTTTAAAAGTTAATTTAAAGCATAAGATGTGGATATGGGGTGTCATAGACATATTGTTGGACAGTGGCATAAAAGGGCACAAAGAAAACCAGTTTTCTCCTGAAGAGAACTTTGACACATGAGAACTGGGCACTAGGTGGCATCTGAAACATTCAGAGCTATTGTATGGCCTGGCAGAGTAACAAACGTTTCCTTCTGTACATATCTCAGAGGTAAGAATATTTCAATTTTTCATATCTATTTCATATACTTTGTATATATGGATTGTTGTTTATATGCTTATGTGTAGAATTTCTATCAGGAGACACTGTAGTGCCCTATTAGAAGTCCAAACATTTGGGGAAATTGGATCACATCATTGACTACCTTTTCTTTGTTACTCAAAGGCCATTTTATCTCTTACAGTGAAATTTCAGTCTGGCTTCCACCATTACTGCTGGTATGAAAAACATGTAAAAACATTGCTTACAGGAAACATGTTAACAAATTTAGACCAATATTCCTGTGCTTATGTTGTAAATACTTCTGGTTTAGGAGAAGAAGAAAAAGAAAAAATTTTGAGAAAAGAAAGATGGCCTTTCCGTAATTTAGTTTTCACTTAGAAAGTCTTATAGCTTAGAGTTTTCCTTTAGAAGATTAAATCATTGTTCTCTCCAAAATCTGTATCAGAGTTGGTTTTGCAGTACACCATTTCTTTATAGAATGAATACCCTTATTGTATTTCATGTAAAAGGGTCATAATCAGCTTTCTGGGATGCCATAAAGACATTACCCAACTGTTCAGAAGTCTTTTTTATATTCCATAGTGCATCTCAGCTGGTAGGTTGGGAATATTGCTCAGTAGGTAGGATACATGGTGGTTGGGCAGTGCCTTTGTTGAGCCAATACTAGATAAATTTTCTGAATTTTCTTATTTTCATAACAAATCATCTTTTTAGAAGACACCAACTTTTTTATCCTTTTAAGTGTTAAGGTCTCAGAACATCAAGTGAAATTTAAAACCCTTACACCAAGTTTCTATTTAAAGTGTTTTTGTGAATGCTTCATGCACTAGCATATCTTTCAAGCTATCTATGGCTGTCATAGAGTTTATTCAGTTAGACACGTTTTATTATATTGTATATCTGTCATTAATATTTATTCATCCTCCGAAGAATGCAAATTTGTGGTAATGTAGAAAAAATGTGAGCTAATTTTTTTTTCATTCTAAAATACATTGTTTTACTGTTTATCAAAATATTTTTATCAAAATACTGAAATAAAATTTCCACTCTAGATTAGGATGGAAGTGTAATCTCTTTTGCTTACATCAGACTGTATCAAAGATTGTGCATTCAGAATATAGCTGAAAACAGTGTTGGTGCATTACACAAGAGAAAAATTATGGCTAAAAGGGTACAACTAGTAGAAGTAAAGCACTTTTATTTTGATAACTTTTAAAAATGTTTATGCTACAACTCATAAATAAATCCAAAACCTTGCATAATAAAGTGCTAATCTCTGAGTCGTTTTTCTAAACACAATCATACATTCAAGGTTGTGGGAATTAGAAAAGGTACAAGACTCTCAGAAAGTTGTGGGAAAGCAAATCTCAGGGTGAAGAAGTGCAAGAAGGTTGGAGATGCAAGGTCAGGAAATAGAGTTATGTGCTGTGTAGAGATAGGCCTTAGAAAATATGTTAAGCAAGACAGTAGAATTATGTAAGCCTAATAATGAAGCTTTATCCATTGTTTTAAACCATTATAAGTAAGTATTGTTGGAAGCAAGAGGTACATGCAAGTATACTAATTGGCTAGAGAAAACTCTTGTCAACTTTTAATGTTATTGGCTAAAAAACTTTTAAAAGACCATGTAACTAAGAACAACTTGTCTGCTGTTGTAAGCTGCTGAAGCTGTTTCTATCTCCCTTGCTTGGTTCTGTAAAATGAGGCTGATGACTGTGATGGAATACAGGCTTCGAGACTGCTGCTCCAGCAGACCCATCCTGTTGTTTGTGTGTATATATGTAAATATCAGATAAGAGAAAAAATATCCCAGAACCAACACAAGGTCTGAAGCAGATGGCCACTCAATGAAGTCCTATTTATGAGAAAAGGTCTTTCTGGTTAATGCTCATCTCAGGTATTATATGAATTTTTCATTACAAGTGTCCAGATGAGAGAACATTTAAAAATACTAGATCATGGATATTTGCATTATTCTGCCTGGTAATTACCCTGATAATTTCATAGGGCTAAAATGCATTATGGCTTATTGACTCCATTTCATAAGGTGAAATAATAGAACATTACTGATCTTGTCTAAATTACTTACATGATGATTCATTAACCAAGGAAGACGGTGTGATCAAATTAATGGATAGCAATATGAATAAACATCTGCCACAGGCCACTCACCAAGACGAAGCACAAAACCTTTGAATAACTTATATTCCATAAAAATGTTGTTTTATGAATCAGTGCCGAGATGTGCACCCACAATATTGTACCTACCAAAAGTCATCTTTCCCCATGGGAAAAAAGGTACTTTATTGTGCAAACATGAAAAATTTAAATCTGCTTTTCCTACCTATTCCAAATTTCCTTTTCACTTTTAGTAAGAATATCCAGATGTCCTTCACTTGAGAAGCAATCAACTGTAATTGTTATTTTATTTCAGCATTCTGCTATCATTTTCCTATTGTAACAAATAGCATTAGAATCACAGAATCAGAGACTGATTTGGCTGGACCTTAAGACCGTCAAGTTTCAACACCCTTAACATGGGGAGGGACATCTTCCAGCAGACAAGGTTGCTCAAAACCTCATTCAATATTAGCCCTGAGCTCTGCCAAGATTGGGTCATCCATAACTTCTCTGAGTAACCTGTTTCAGTGTCTCACCACCCTCACAGTAAAGAATTTATTCCTTGTCTTGGTGTTGAGCATTATATTATCACCTTCATTGCATGGGCTTGTGCAGTTCTTTGAGAACATCTCTCGAGTCTCAAAATTTGTGCGCTTTGCCTTATGCTGGAGGCAAGTTCCCAAGTTCCCTAGCACATTTGGAAAAACATTTTCAGAATTCTGAAGCATGGGAGACTGAAAGTAGTGTATTGTTTGATGAAACATGATTTTGTTATGCAGAAACGATTTTTAATGTCTGAAGAGTGAACTTGCAAGGTGATTGATGTCCCAACATTCTTCCATAAGCAAGTACTGCTTGGCATAGTAGGCACTGATTTGTATAAGCTATCCTTTGTGGCTCTTGAGGAAAAATGGTTAACCAACACTTTTTTCTCTTTTTAATAGAGAAAAAATAAATAACATATCAATGTGAATGATCAGGTACACTACTGATTCTGGCTTAGGTACTATTATGGGTATAATTTCCTTTTTCCCCAGACATTTTAATATCAAAAAGTGCTATTTGCAGTTTCGAGTCTTAGTCTTGTAGGATCAGAGATCAAACAACTTGCTTTGCTTTTCCTGCTTTAAAATAACTGGTTTGAGACATAAGTAGTAAAAGGCATTTAATCTTATTTTATAGATGTAATGATGGAGAGCAACTGCCGAGTAATTCATGTGACATAAACATATAAACATTCTTTCTTCAAAGTCTCCTTTTGTAACTAATATAAGGTAGAATTAACATAGACAGCCTTCATATTGGCAGCCAGGATAAGAACTGCTTTTATTTCTATCCCTTCATGTTAACTTCTGTGGGTCGTTCCTCTGTTGACTAATTTGTTATTGGATTGAATAGAAGTGGTCATAATTTGAGAGGAGAGGAAGGATTATCATTAAAATAACTCAAGATTTGCATTAACTTCACGTTAAACATCTGTGTAGGCCACCATTTCTCTGGCTATCTCTACATGACAGGTTAACACTGAAACAGCTGTGACAGTCATGTCTCTGAACTTACTGGTATTTCTGTATTGAAAAATGGCTTGAACAACGCCCTGTCAGCTTCTACTTTTAAATACTTTCAATACTCTCTGCTTTTATTGAGAAAAAGAAAAATGTTCTAGGAAAAGCCTGCTGCAGTACTGCACAAATCACTGTTTGACAGAGCTTATGAAGTGTTCACTGTGTGCTAACACACTGAAAGATCATATATCTTATAGAGATCTTTGCAAAACTTCTTTAAAGAGTGACAGATTGGTGCGTTAGAAGAGCTAAACAGCGTCAAAGAAATATATGTTATACAAGTAGGCTGTTAACACGGTGTGAAATGGTAGGGAATATGCAGAAATCTATCCTCTGGTCTACATCTGACATGCTCAATCATGTGATATAGGGTTCTATATTAAAGTATAAGGAGGGAAAAGGTTGCCAATGTTAATTGATAGACAAGTACACCCTATTTTCAGGTTAATTGTCCATTTTTGTTGGACAGACACTACCAAACTGATGAACATTTCAGGTTTTTCCTCCTTTTCCCCCTGCAAAATAAGGTGAACTAGAAAAATGAGGAGAAAAATCTGTTTTTCAGTTTTTTCTCAACAAGTTTAGAAAGATGTTTTTTCATCCAGGGAATAAAAATCTATTTTCATCAGACACATTTGTAACAATTGAAGCACTTTTGTAACTAATATTGACTTGGTTATCAGATGTTATCTGAATTAATGTATTGGCCAAACGTAGACAGAAGGCTATAAAGAAAAAAAAATATTGAGGAGCAAGGAAGTCTACAGATGTCCAGACTTCTTATTTGTGTCTTAACACCCTGAATGCTCAGTCCAACATCCTGCTGTAATAAGTTTGCTATCTGGGGATAGCATCTGGAAATCCTGAAAAACATTTATTCTTTATCAGTTAATCAAATATTTGCTAAAAGACATATGACACTACATAGACAGGAATACAGTGTTGATGTGATTTCTGGGGTATCTACTTTATTTCAAGGAAAAGCAAACAAGGCTTCATTATAACATACTTTCTTCCCTCTACATATAATTTATATTAAGAAAATTGAGTTATTAATTTATTATGAGACCTATATGTATATATAAGCTGAAACTTTTGATTATACTTTTGTGTCTCTCTTTATTTTTTCCCAGTAGTTTATTCCATTTTAAATCTCTCACTTATTTAATGTAATGCTTTCCCTTCTCTTACATTATCAACTTTTGCAAAAAGATATGGGAATATGCTGAGACATAAACAAAAATGTATAATCTCAACTGCAATGAGTTGCATATTTCTGCTTTCCTATGTCATATTTACAAGGGGATTTAAGTATAATGTCTACAGTTGTGGTAGAGTTGATTACTGCTGTAGTCAACAGTCCTGTTTTAAAAAAGGTAATACCTAAATTAATCAGGTCTACAAACTGGAGATAAATTGTAGATTAGCATGTCAAATTTATACTGTGATTCTCCCTCATTCACAGTTTTAAGGAGCATTTTTTTAATAAAGTTGAGAAAGCTTCACTGGTAACTCTGGTACATTAGTTCTGTAACAGCAAAAATTAGATTGAGAGTAAAGAATAAAAATACCTATTTGTTTAAATTTTTCATTTGCTTTTGTGAAATAAAAAGTATTTGGAAACAAAGTGATTTAATAAAATCAGGTATTACAAATTTTCCTTAACAGCTGTTTCATTGCATTGCAACATTGCTGATATAAGTATTTTTTTTAACAAAGTTACAATTTCGGTGACTATTTAGCTATTAAAACTGTTTTGAACAAAAGCTTAAATATGTGATTAGATGTCAAGCTCCAGATGAACAATGATTTACTCTACTTGGTGATGAAAGAAAACCTTGTATTATTTTCTATATTTCTATGTGTATGTTTACAGGGATTATATTTAGAAACTTATTTAAATTTTAAAGATAAGAGAAAATGTCTCAGACATAATTTGTTCCTGAAAATAGATGGCTCAAGTGTACTTTTGGTTATGCAAATCCAAACTAGTACAATATCTTTCCTTGGAAAAAGTACATTCATCTCTCTGCACTGCTTTCTACTTCAGTCTTTACTGAGATCAGTCTGGTCATGGTGGTATAAAAGGAAAACAATCCCCAAAACACCTCGAGAGTTTGATTGCAACATCAAATATTCTTGCTTGCTCTTCAAAGATCAGTGCTGTTTTCAGCATTGCAGTCCTTTGGCTCAAAACTCAAATTCCAAGTATCAGGAGTGTCCAGAAATATCAGTTTTTGTTTATAACTACAACTATTTTCAATTTGTACGTGTCAGAGTATCACACAACACTGAAGTGGCCTTTTTTACCACAGCATTGGAATAAAGGGTAATTTTTTACAATGGTTTAGAAACAGGTATCAAGGCAACCTCAAATACATATCAATCCACATATTGGATTCAGGAAATCAAAATATATCACCTGAGTTCCTGGTGAAATCTTTTCCTAAGTGCCATTCATTTCTGATTAATTAGGATCCATTCTATACATTTTAGTCCTAACTAATCCTGGATCCATTTGAACGGCCTATGATAATTACATAATCTTCACTTGACAGTGCGATTGATACATTTTTCAAATTTCTGCACATTAAAATTCTTTAATTCAGGGGATCCTGATTGCTTCCAGTTTAAGAAATAGTGTTTTCATTTAAATTTCTCCTTACCCTTAACAAATATGTACCTAGTATGTGGAATATATAAGACATGCTTCACAACACAAGTTTCCCTTTGAATATGAACTATCTAGAATTTTTTTCTGAAAAGATAACCTCTGTAAGAAGAACAATAAAAAAATCCCCTAATTTATGAACTAAATCCATATATCTATATGTTCATATCAGCTCTTTCTGATATTATTCTTTTTGGTTATCTGTTTTCTGTGTCAAAAATATCATTGGCCTCAAGTCATTTTAGAAGATTTTAAATCATCTGAGTCAACAATTTCCAAGATAAATATTAGAAGATGGTGGCACAATTACCAAAATGTCTAGAGGGTTCACATAGTGGATTTTTTTCCTAAAAGACTGTTCATATTTTAGTTGCTCAAGAATGATGCTGCTTACTTAACGACTAGTTAAGGTCTGTCTGTAGTGCTAACTGTACTATAAGTAGATAACAGACCCATGTGCTTTTGAAACTCTGCTGTAAAATGTAATGATTTTATAGCTGAAAATCAAAATTACTGGAAGAAAAGTGAAATTTGTATTCAGTTATAAATGTTAGACATTAGACTTGAATTTCATCATTTTCTTCACAGAAAAAAAATATGAAAGGAGAAATTTTTAAGATATGTGAATCACAAAGAGGTTGTGATTGCCTAGAAAAAATTTACTTTAAAGAAATCTTGTTTCATTCCTTCTCACTATACTGATCATCTTCCAGTTTTTGTAAGAGAGAGCAAGGAGTCTCTTCAATTGGATCTTCCTTGAATCCAGAAGTACCTCCTAACATTTAGAACAGTCATTGACCTTGCAGTGTCTCACATGTCCTTGGCGTTAGCAGCAGTATTCGTGGGACCAGAGAAGAAGCCCCCTCATCTCACTCTCAGTGTTTGGTCTAACTGAGCTCGAGGAAGCAGAGAGAAGCCTTTATCATTAAAATACAGAATTTTCATTCCAAAGGCTTGAAAAGACATAGTCCTTTCTGGTAACTGGCTTTTTCAGAATCACAGTCTCTGAGAGGTTGCCCAGACATTCCCACTGAACTTGGCCTCTACAGTTTTTCTGTGTGATAGCCATAATTAGACAAGGTGATAAAAGACACCAAGTTTACCTGGTTAAAGTTTCAAGATCCTCTTGAATGTAGAAGACTTATAAAACATTTCAAGGTTTTCAGACAGGAAGAAAAAACTTCCTCCCAGAAATTAAAATTTGGAAAATTACAAAAATTCACTTTAAACATAAAGTTTAACATTATAAACAACAGAAAATACGACACCCCTTTATTAAATAAATCTATACAATGATAAGTAATCAACTCTCCAATATTTCAAAGGAAAGCTATTTCTTAAGCTAAATGTTGCATATAGATACTAAAAATAACCTGGACACAATTTTTAAAACTCACTTTAAAAGTCAGTTCTGAAGAAGCATTCCATGAAGTTGTGTTGCAAACATGGCACACTATGGCAAGTAGATTCACTTAATCATTTGAATCTATCATAAACATAAAACAGATTTAGATAAGAGTTGTATTGTTAAATAATATCATCATTACCTCAAACGTTTTCATTGCTTCTTATCTGTCCTTGACCATTTCTTAAAGAGATTACTATTTTGATTGAAGTCACACTATTTTGAGATGGTTTTAATTTGAATAATGTTTATCTGGTGAAATTAATTAGCTTTTAGTTTGCTGAAGGTGCTTTGGTATTTGTATTAATATTACGTCTTCCTAGAATTCAGTTACTTTTTACTCAATTCAGAGTTTACTTGGCATTTAGTCTATTTGCATTTTGGCTTTCAACAGTCTTGCTTTCAGCAACATTTCCTGGTCAAAACCTACTGCCTTGTCATTCCGGAACTATAATTTATTTTCTCTTTTGAAAATAGATTATAGCATATGGTACACTACCTATACACTATTTTGGATTAAGTAATTACCTAAATGATTTTATATGAGGCTGATAAATCCCATTTTTTCCTCACCTGTCTGTTTCTAAAATGTCTTTACTAAGGGTAATATCTTGAAATCATAGCTAAAACATAGTATTTAGAATGAAGAACATTACCAGGGCATTGTGTCTTTGGTTTGAAAATATCTTTAATTTTAAAACAGTTTGGCAGAATGAATTACTCATACTGTAATTGGCTGGGATAAAGGATGTAATATTGGTATTGGCATGAAGGTATCGTGACATTTTTAAAGGTTTCCTTGGAATCTGTATTCTTCTATTTTTCTCATTATAACACTAATTTAGCAATCCCATAATTTAGCACTATCTCTAAGGAAAAATTACAGCTGAGGAGAACTATTGCAAATGGGTTTTTGAGCGGCAATCTAGAGAATATAGAGATTTTGCATATAAATTGAGACATACAAAGGCTTGCTGTAACTCTCTCATTATCATCAGGCCAGGCTATTCATTGCAACTTGCTACCCATCCTGCTGCGACAGACATGAAGCTTCTACAAGCGACAGCAAGAGATTTTGAGGGCACAAAATGTTTGGGTTTTTTAATGTAGGGACTATTTAAATTACAAAATGTACATACTTCCATGTTCCAAGCACGGTAAATTAGACATAAAATACAATCAAAACAGAAGAGTGTCTGTTACAGAAGCAGCAGAACTGAAAATTTATTTATCACTATAACCTGTATGTCTGTCTTCCTGTATATTTTTTCTTTATGTTAATTAGCATTATTCTTTTTTTTTTTAACTAACAGTTAGTTCTACTACATAGAAAGTTGGTAAAGTACTGTCATGGGCAGGAAAGTGGTAGTCAGGGTCTAGTTTCTCTAAATATAGGCATGAAATGAGTGACAATGTCCTCTTTACCACAAGAAGCAGAGGAAAGATAATAAATTGCTTATATTTGTTGGTATTTTGTGATGTTTTCATGATGAAATATAACTTTGGTAATGGAGCCATGTTGTCCTAATGTGAAAACTTCCTTTTTCTTCTTTTTTTCTCTTTTATTTTCTGCAATGCCAGAGATTTGCTATAATAGTGGATCACGCAGATCATGATGTATTTCAGGATATTGATTGCTATATGCTTCATAATATTCATATTATTCATAATGTTGAACAGCAAAGCAAAGATCTCATCAATGCTGCCATAAATTTGAAATTATGCAAATGTATTGATTTCAAACTGGGGCAATTGCCCCAAGGCATAAGTTAAATTAGTATCAACAGCATCACCAACTTGTAAAGTATTTTGCATTTATATCAATTTCAAATTCAACCAGATTTAGCCTGATATATTTTATAGACTAAAATAAGCAAGTAGTTTAATACAATATTGAGTTATCTCTCTGCAGTTAGCATATAATTTGCCTTCATCCCACTCATTTACCTCTTTATGTTTTTTAGTTTGTTTCTTTTTATATGTCTGCCAGAACAGTCATCTCTTGAATGACTTGAGAAATCAGAGTCTAAGGTTAGAAGTGACATGTCACGAACACCCTAAAACTTGGGGTTTTTAAACCTCAGATCAACAGAGTTAGATATATTTTAAGATGCCATCTGGCAGCATTATACATAACAACACAAATTTTTAAATGAAAGCATTTATTTATTAAACAATGATGGTTATCTTAACACAATTAATTTACTAGTAGTGGTGATTTGCATGAAATGGAAATTGTTAAGCAGCATTCAATTGATTTGTGATCCTATACCAGCAACTGTTTGTTCTCTCATGTTTGATGTACAGCATATGAAACTTTACAGACAAAGCAAAGTTTTCTAATGACCTAGAAGCATATTAATTAATTTAAACTGTCAGTCAGGAAGCCAGACTACCATACACCTAAAAATTATTATTTTTTGTTTTAAATTACTCTGTTTCTCAGTTGGAGAGATGTACATGCTCTCTTTCTCCAGTATAAAGATGCACCTTTCCTAGCTGCTTAAGGACTGTTCCTAAATCAGAAAAATAATTCATAAAAATCCTTCATCTTAAGATATTTATTTCATCTCCAAGAATATGTGCCTTGGACTGATTGTTTATTTCAATGCAACCAAACCATGATAAAAGTGACTATCCCTTTTTCTTGCCATAAGTTTGAAATCGTTAATCAATTATTTTTTATTTGGTTTTGAGAATAAGTACAAAAAAAAGTTGCCAAATCCTCTGTTGCTTTATGTAGATTTTAAATACCCATCTTCCAGGGTAAAAATCTAAAAAGATGTGTTCCATGTATTAGTTTCATATCTTACACAATGAAAGATAGTTCCTAGATACGGGTGTTGACCATGGGAATATACAGAATTTGGTAGCCAGTAAAATTATGCAAAACAAGTGCTTTTTATACATTTGTCAAGTGGGAGGTTGAGGTTACATATATGCTACAAAAGAAATAGGTCAGCAACCGTTCTCTACCCCTGAGAGTCAGTGTAAAGCCATGGTGAAAATCCTTATGTTCTCATATTTTCCCAAATCATGACAGCCTCATCCACATATGCAATCTCCTGAATCGTGGCTGGGAATTGTATCATGGCTTTAAATTATAGAAATGAAAAAAATGTAGAGAATAAATGTTTTTAAAATTTAATAGAAGAGATGATCACCTACTAGGGTTGGTCTAGACTGATCCTATAGACACTTGGTTTACTAGCTTATATACAATTGCAGTGATTCAGTCAGTGCTGCATAAATGTCTTTCCATCTGCTCTAATCAGGTTCCTTGTTAATTAAAACCTTGGAACTATTCTTACAAAGCTCAAGCTGGGATCATTGTTTTATCTTTAATGCAGTTGCAAGTGGCAGATGTGATGTGGATGAAGGAAATGCATTCCCTGAGCAAGAACTCTATGCAGAAGGCTCTGGGAATCACTGTTAATAGCAGTATTAAGAAGAAGGAAGGCCCCCATAGCAAAGATTTGAAATTAAATTTGCAGAATAATGGAAATTTTGGGGGGCAAGCACTCCATATGGAGGGAAGACAAACTAATATTTATTTGTGTTGACACCATTTGGATGGGAAATAAAATCTGTGTGGCAGCAAGACTGCTGCTAGGGCTGATGAAAGATGCTGGGGAGAACTTTGCCTTCCTAATGTAGATGATTATAGAGACCAGATAAATTGCATTCTTGAAGAACACCTCTTTTTCTTCCAACACAAAAAGAAGCACATGGTGTCTAGGTCATGTGTACACCATAGATACCTTAAGTTAGGTGACATGATATTTATCTGTTTCATTAGAATCTAATCAGACCATTTAAGATTCTACACAATTTTACAGACAGCTGAAATAGAAAAAAAAGTATGGAATTGGGAATTTTCTTCCTCAGGTTAAGTAACATAACATTTTCTGACTTGGTACTTGTTTTGGGATTTTTAGAATTTTAATTGAAACACTGTTCTTTACAATTATTTATTCAACATACAAATTCCAGATGCTTTGCTGAATTTTAATTTTCTAAATTACATCAACATTTATATCCAGATCCTCTATTTAATAAAAAATTACAAAAAAAACATTACCAAAAAAAGAGTTGTACTAATCAAAACAGTAAAACTAAAATTTCTTTTAATCTTATGCCCCCTGACATAGAAATTCAGAACTTTAAAAGCCTAAGACTATCCAGAATGCTTCCAGAAACAGTTTTATTGGACCAAGAAATAAAAATAACATGGCTGTTAAACAGTAAGATTTCCCAAGACCAAAACCCAACTTGTTTAAAATAAAAAAATTGTTATTTTTTTTTCCTCCAAGTACCAAACTACACATCCTTTCAAGTATCACAAAGTATCAGAGAGGAGAAACACGAAGGAATGCATCAGTTTTGGAAAAAACCCACAGTGCAGTGAACATTACCACATGCATATTATTTGCAGAAGAAGCTTAAACCATTTATAATTATTACCTATGGTTATGATAACCCAAATAGATCTTCCCTACTTTAAATGTTAAAGAAATTTTAGGTGAAATCCCTGCTCAGAATTTTTATTTCTTTCACTGTGAACGTTTTTACACTTCTAGACCTTGACTGTGAATGACCTGAATTACAGAGAAGACAAACAAGCCACTTGAAGAACATGGCTAGCTCTGAAGAACCCTTTAGAAAGATTGGGAAATACAATTCTTTTAGCATAGTCAAAGGTGACCATGGAACAATAGCTCTCTTTAATTCAAGTTTGTTTCCAAGTCATGATTGATAAAGCTGGTAGCAGTCCTGCTCAATAGACAGACACAGCACAACAGATGAAAAAGCTTCTACTCTGTAGTCCCATGCATCAGTCAGCATTGTTTTGTGACAGGAAGTGCTAAATGTTGCTTTTGTGTGAAAGCAAAATAAAGCTAACAAAATATAGGAACAGGATGCAAAAAGCAGACTTTCCACGACAACAGATGATTATAATAAATGCAGATATATATAGTGTAGTTACTTATGAACTGTTCATCTGCATTCCATTTATAATTAGTTGTAAGCAGCATCTTTAAAGAATAGTTAATCAGCTTAATGAATGGCATTAGTGTTATACCAAGTTGGGTGGCTCATGCTTTACTTCCTGTCACTTACAGAAAAAGAACAGTAATTAGCTCACCTCCAGACATCAATATTTTTAACGACTGCAAATAAATAAGATTAACTCAACCAGTAAGCAATTTTGTAATAACACTCCTTAACATCATTTACCTAAACTAGAATAGAAAATCTTGTCCATGTTATTTTGTCCGTCACTCCCACATGTAAAACTTTTAGTTGCACATTAAATTTTTCTGCATATACTGCAGGTTTTAAATTGCTTACAGGTGAAGTAAAAAAAACTGCTCTAGCTACACACACAGTAGAATAGATTAGATATCCTCCACTCCAAATTATTCCATCCGAGAGAATAACTAGTACAGATATAATGTAACTACTACTAACTACCACAGATAGTGCAGATAGGAATTTCTGTTGAGTCTACAATAAATTAAAAGCAGCTGTACTGTGGCCTGAAGAAATATATACATAATCTCCATCTTCACCAGATACACCTGTTGGAAGCTGATTTTATTTGCCACGTATAAAAATTCATTTTGAACTTTATAATTTTTGACAGAGATGTCAAAGCTGGATGTCTAGAAAGAAGAATATATTTAATGGATTTTATATAAACACCACAAGACACTTGAAGAATCATGACATGAAGAGAGACTTCAGAGGCCAAAATAAATACAGGTCTTTGACATAACTGCTTCTTAATGAAGCTGGGAAAAACCTTTTGAATTCAGTGCACAAGCAATGAATTTTTAACATATACAAAAAAAAAGAAATTATTGATTCACTATGAGAAAAAAAATAAAACTAATAATGACAACTTCTGTGGAAACATACAAAATGCAATATTTTCTTTGCAGTATTCTCCATTCCTGTTATATTTAAAGAACAAAAAATTGAAGCTGAATTCAGGAATAAAAAATAAATGTGATTTAGCTTTTTTTTCATCCCCCTTCTTGTAAAAAGCTGAATTACATGCAAAATACCTCTTTCTACTTTATGTATACATTTATTATTTTTAACACACATTTAACTAACTCTATTGGTGTGGTTTCTGTGCAGCAGAAGTTATACACAGGGCAAACATCAGGATAATTAGGTTATAACCATGCCTTTAATTCACCTATACAATTCACAGTCATGTAATAGGGAGCTGTACAAATAAACCAAGGGCAAGAAGTCCTATGGCCCTTTGGAGCACTATGAAACTGCAAGTTTTTATTAGGGGATATTTTTTTTGCTTTTGGTATTGCGTGAAAGCACTGAAATATTGAATTATAGAGGCAAAGGGTTTTTTTCCATGATACTGAATGCTGAATATTCTGACATAATTTTCTGTCAAAAAAAAAATTGGTAATCTTAACTTGCAGTCATTTATTCCAAACTAAATGCTAGATTTTATCTTTGCCTTCAGGTAGACTTTGTGGGAAACCATGCTGGAACCCACAGTCCGAATTTTAATGGTATCCAGACATAACAAAAAAATCCTTCAATCCAGCAGCAGGGCAAACAGAACATAAACAGCATGACAGTTTATTTACTCTTCATTTTGTCTACTTTTGTTTCAGCTTTATCTGACATATTTTTCTACTGAAATATGAAATACCACTTCATCTTGCCTAAGGTACACTGTACTAATGCTGTCCTATCAAAGTGTCCATCTTTGTCACCGACTATTATAAGCAGAATTCCTTCCTAGTCACTTCAAAAAGAAACTATCCCAATTATGCATATCCAAAATAAACCACTTATCTGAAAAAGGAGTTTGCTTTGTACTCAGACTATATTTACATTTCTACCTTGCTACAGTATTAGAAAGCTTTAGGTTGATGCATTTAATTTACTGCTTCAAGTCCTTCATGTGATATACAGCAGACTCTGCCAGTGTTAATGATAGGAAGGGCAGACATAGCACAAAGCCAGCTTTTCACAGAAATAGTTGAGCAAGAACAAACTGATAAGAGGTGTGAGTGCTGTCATTAACTTTACATGTTAGTATTTGCTTTTTCATTTTTGTACATCTGTCACATACAAACTAGAGAAAAAAAATGGTAATTAAAAAGGAAGTTGGTAAAATTAAGATTTCAAAGACTACTCCTAGCTCACTCTCCTGTCTCTTTTACAAGGCCATTTCTTTTGGTGTTTGTAATCTTGAGCAAATGCTCCCAAGTATCACAGATCATGTGCCATCCACACCAGCAGATTATAGAATTAAAAATACAAGGCTCTGCTCTGGAGCTAAAAGCCTGGGAATCTTGGCACTTGAAACTTGAAAGGGCCTGAATGGTTTCTCCTTCACAATTTAAAAAGTATTTTATACATTTTATTGCCCTTATTATGTTGCAGGCAGTAGAAATGCTGACGGAAAGCATTTTTAATTCAAAGCTTTTGTTCAACAGTTCACAGCAGAAAAGTGACCTAGAATCCTCTGGATTTTCTATGACAGATATGCTGCAGTTATGGACCCTGTAGAGATTATTTTTTAAAGATCGCTGTTTCTAAAATGAAATCCTATGGTGTCCTCGATCCCTCCTGATCTTTTACAGACTTGGGATAGGTGTGAGGGTGACTGTATAGATATTGAGTCCTTTTTCTTTCCTAATCATACCAATTTTTTAGCCTCAATAGTGAACTTTTCACCCAGGCTTTAGCGATTATTTAATTTTCTCATTTTTAACATTTAATTTGCCAGTACAGCCAAATGTTATTTGTTCACTCTTTCATTTTCTATTTATTCACTAAATTCCAGGAGAGGAAAATTCAATTAAAATAGATAAATACATTAAAGAGAACATACAAAGGGTTAATTGAATTTTGCAATAATTGAATATAGTAAACATAGAATCTAATAAGCATTTCATTTGAAAAAAGGTGCTTTAATAAAGTTTATTTTCATTAGCTGATAAAAAACTGCTTCAACATTGAAAGCTTAATTAAATACTTACAAAGACAATGAAAGAGCAATTTCTATTACCACAGTGAAATTCTCTGAAAAAACTGATTATTTTATTTAAACTAAAACATACAAAAATATGGGTATATTAATTACTTGAATATAATAATTTCGATTACAAATATTTAAATACTGCATTTATAGCAGAATTAAAATGCAATATTGCTTATGTTCTTGAAATAACTTACTATGATATAGTAGCGTTTGGGTGTTTTTCCCCAGTTTGCTAAAGATATATCACACCAATGTTATGTTGATAACAAAAGTAGGAAGTTATGGTGCACTGGGTAGAAGTGCTGGCAGTTGTTACCTTGCCTGTAGAAGTTTACAGTTAGGATAAAGTTAAATCCTGAGCAGTGGTGAGCACTGATCCAATCTATGTGACGCTGCTATTGAATCACAGTCTCCACTAACATTCTATGAGCCCCTGGACTGGTCAGACACTAAGGTTGGTTTAGTTTAATGTTACTTCCAAATTGTAAATAAATACCCTGTGTTGGGTAATTAGACTGTGACTTTGCTTTTTTTCTTTCACTTTTCAATAAAATTATATAGAGCTCCTTTGTGGAAAGAATAAAAAACCATCAGGAGCCATTTGTATTGATGAAGAGATCTTCAGGAAGATATTGACAGAGTTCTGGGGATGAGAAAAGCCTTCAAGTTCATTACTGTTTTGCTGCTCCTTAATAGGCCAGTAACTTTACTGGAAATCACCACCAGGCCTCCCCCTACTCAAAAATCATACCAATAAAGCTGTATGGGAAATGAGAACAAGTCTACTAACCCAGATTTTTTTTTCCTTATAAAGCCTGTGACTCCACACAAACTCTGAATCTTGCCTTGCCCATGCTAAGAGAAAACTAAGTATTTAAAGTGGTACTTGGCTTCTTTGAATGAAGGAAAAATACATTAATATAAATATATAATAATATAAAACTTGTATTGCAGCAATGTGACGCATACAAGAAAGAACCACAATCAATAGATAATCAAGAGAATTAAGTTATAAATGCAAATATTTAATTTTATAATTTTATCTTCATCCCTCTCTTACTATGATTTATCATGCTGTACATAATCTGTCATTTTCCTTTGCTAATATAATCCCCAATAGGACTACATTTTTAAATGTTTCTGTTTTAAGGAATTATATTTAAGTTGGGCAAGAAGATTTTTTTAAATTGTAATTGTGTTTTTACACTAAAAAAAAGGTTTTCATGTAACAAAGAATATTTCCTTACTAAGATTATCAAAATGTTTGAAATATATGAGGTATTGAATTCTTCTGTTTTAATACTATTCAGATATGAATTAATGCTGTTCTGTCTACATATTTTTTAAATTATTAGAGTGCTTCACAACAAACTCAGAAGAACAGGTTCAAAAAATTGTCCAAAAAAATAATATTATTAATACTAAATTTCTGAATGAGAAAAAGCTTTCCTCATTTTAAATAAAGCTGATAAGGAAGATATGAAAACTGGTATCTAACTGGGTTATACAAGTTTGCTGAGAAAGAAAGTCAGCTTCTTTGAATTATCACCTGGAATAAAAGAGATTGAAATCCCTGATGAAATAAATACCTAATTGTCCATATAAGTGGAACAGCTGCAACATCTAGACTGAGAGACAACCAGTACAGATTATCTGTTAATTAACAGGTTCACAGAGTCTAGACCTTGAATGAGTGCCCGTTTCAAGTTTAGCTAAATTTGCAAACAGGGTGGCAATTTAAATTTAGATCTTTTCTTTAAGAAGAGGTTTTATAATCCATACAAGGAATTCCCAACCTGCTGACAGGTATCTTTTTCAGATTGCAAAGCTATTCATTACTGCATCTGCTTCTCTGTATGAGAAATTAGTTTGACTTTTACATATGTTACTGTAAGATTGAGCCTTATTATTAAGATGAGTTACTCATTTAAGATTTAAATTCCTCTTTTCTGTTTTAAAATTTCAACAAATCAACTGAAGGGTTTTTTTTTTCCTGCAATCTGTAGACTTCTTCCTTTCCAATTGTCTTTTCAACACACTACCAGGTTCATGATAATCCAATTATCTTTCTCGAACTGCTCAGTTTTTTCCATGAGTCTCAGTTCAATGACAATTCATTGTCTCCCTAGCTAAGGCTCTTTGATAAGGCCAGATAGTGATTGTTTCCTTTTGTCATATTTCACTCTTTCTGACAACCTCTTTAATTTTCTTGTTCAGGCTGTGAAGCCATGCTCTTGCAAATTAGGTCTGTCTAATATTACAGTGGAATTTCTAATGATAGTACTGTGAGTTATAGAGATTTTTTCACTTGAAATGAGTAAATGACAACATAATTCCAAGTACGTGACAGTGCTTGACCATTACTAAAGGAAACAAACAAACAAGAAAGAAAAGAAAATAAAAATGTTAATATAAAAAATCCTTAATTTTAGGACTATTTCATAATATATGCTTCTATTGCTTTTTCTTCTCTTTTACTTTTTAAATCATTTCAGTTTACAAAACAAGTCACAGACAAACAAGTTCTGCTAATAAGCTCTCAATGGTTTGTTGAAGTAGATGAACACTCCCAGAAAAGTAAAAAGAATGAGCTGTCTATTTAAAGAGCTAATGTGCCACAGGGTAGAGATAATAGTGCTTAAATAGGAAAAGGCACAATTCCTTATTGAGAGTGATAACCACTTAACCACGCCTAATTTTTTTCAGAGCTAGTAGTTGGCCAGAAAAATTAACCAAAAAGTATGCAAATAATTAGTTTATGCAGCTTTAATTAATGGAATTTAATTAATTTACTTTCTAATGATGGTCCAGAGGACTGAACATTCAAAAGGTATTCTGTATTGGCAATGTAATTTAGACATTTAATCTAAGTTTAAAAACTTATAGTAGAAATATACTCTCTCAGCCCTTTGTCTTGTGTATGGTCTGTCACACATTCAACTTGCAAACCTTTCACGGATAGGAAATGTGTTTTACATAACTTTCAAATATAACATGTAAATTGATGACACTTTTAAAATATCCAAAATATAATTCACTTACGTTCATTTCACCAGATAACAGAGTGGTACATTTTGAAAAGAAAGTCACTATCTATATCAGTGATTAGTTTTGTTTGTGCTCAGTATCAGACATTCACTGCCCTGGTCCTGCTGTCTACACTACTCCTGACACAAGCCAGGATTTCACTGGAGTTTTGGGCCACCTGGGCACATGCTGGCTCATGTTCAGCTGGCTGTTGACCGACACCCCCAAGTCCTTTTCCACCCAGTAGCTTTCTGGGTATTTTGCCCCAAACCTGTTGTGATGCAGCAGGTTGTTGTGAGGCAAAGGCAGGACCACAGCATGGAGCCTCATATAACTGGTGTCAGCCCATCAATCCAGCATGCCCAGATCCCTCTGTGGAGCCTTCTTACTACCAAGATCTTCATAGGTTCCTGTTTTGCTTCTCCAAATTGAGACACAATGCTTTCCAGAAAATCAATGGACCCTCCTTTTCAGAGGATGATTTTAAAGTCCAAAAAAATTCTCTGAGAAACTAAATTTAGTGTTGTGAACACTTTCATCATGCCTTATGAGCTATTTTGAAGGTAGAAGTCACCTGGTTACAAATGTTAAAATTATTGTCCTGTGGAATTTAACATGATGGTATTTCTGACTTGTCAATTCAAAAATATAACGAATTAATAATGTAGTAAAGATTAACAGAACATATCTGCTTATTTACAGATTTCAAGATACGTAGTAAAACAGCAGAACCTGCACACTTCCAGCTATCAAAGTTCAAACAAAAAGGACAACATATGTACTCAAAGTAATAATATCTTCAATAACCTGAGACAGACTAAATGTCAAAGCATTGAAGGCAGCCATAGAACTTGATCAGCATCAACTGGGATACACATTTCTACCCATGGACATGGGAGTCCCACTTCATCCCAGTCTGGATCCATCAGTGTCCTCCAGCCAGCCTTCAGATGTCTCCTGCACAGATGCTTTGGCCCTGTGATGTAGTGGACTTAGCTTTCTAAGGACTTTCAGCACTATGTTGGTACTTTATCTCCAGCCCAGCCCTCATCCTGTTACCAGCCCCTGGCTCTGCTACCCATGTTGAGCCCCGGTGGGACTGTGTCCCACTGAAGAGAGCATAGCCTGTGTGAAATTGACCCAGTGACCCTCAGTTTCAGGTTCTTTGTCCAGCCTTTGCTTTTCTCTGACAATAAAATTACATTTAATTGGATCTACATCAAGCCAACTTTAAAATCTGTCTGTTCTTGCAGGGAAATAATCCCTTCAGGAATGAACATTCTACTTTCATATTAAACTAGGAAGTTAAAATTATTGATCTTGATTACTTTCTATGGGTTACTTAGGATAGGGTAATAAAATAATTCAGGTTGGAGAAACTTCAGGAGAGCTCTAGTCCAACCTCCTGCTCAAAGCAGGGTCAACTAGAAGAACAGATCTCAAAAGGGAGATTCCACAATCACTCTAGAACCTTTTGGTAAGTATGTCTGTCTTTCCATCCGCTTCAATGAAAACCCTTCTCTCTAAGCTCCATGCAAGTATTTGAAGGATGCTGTGACACCTCACTGTCTCCAGAAACTCTTCTGCAGGCTGAGGAAGCACATTTCCCTTCACGTCTCCTTGGAGGGTGAGTGCTCCATGGTGACCCTTCCCTGAACTTGCTGCATTGTATCAGCATCTTTCTTGCACTGAGGATCCAACAATGAATGTCATATTCCAGATTTAAAAGCTGTGGAAAAATTTGCTTTCCCTGGTTTACTGACTACACTTGCATTGATGCAGCCCAGTGTGCTATTAACTTCCATTGCTTCCTGGGTGTACTGTTGAATCATGTAACAAGTAGTTGAAGCTTAGGTTTATTGTTACAAGAAAAGAATATTCTATTAGTGTTTCCTCTAAACAACCCAGTAACAGACAAGATGATTTTAGGCCCAAACGAATTACGTGAAGAGGAGTTCCTGATATACTAATTTTCTTCTAAAAAAGAGTATAGCATATCTATGAGGTCTAAAGAAAGAAAAATATTCAAAGGAGTCTGACTGGAATCACAGAAAGGCTATTGGTTTATTTTTTCCCTGAAGGCGACCTTCTCTGTAATGTGAAATCAACACTAGATGTATCTCATAGTATTTGCTGAAAAGAGAAGGATCTGTAGCTCAAGCCTTGAAATAAAGATTTTTGTTTGTTTCAAAACCATAATGGTATTGTCCTTTAACAAATCTACAGCTTTAACATTGAGATACTTAGGGATATTTAAGTTTGTTTTTTATATCGAGCAAACAGACTGAATTATTGCTGCAGAATAAAAAACAGGTGACTTTCAATTGATGCCTTGTGTGTTACAACCAATTAATTCCTTTATTTTGTTCCTAAAGTAAAATCAATTGATAACCACCCTTAGAATTCTGTGCAGGTTCTGTGGTAAATGAAATGTTTATGTTTTCCTATGCTAAACTTACACAGATTAAAACTAGAAGATGATGTACATGTAAATCTTAAATTTTTATTCTTCAAATAAAGTGAGCAGTATTAGCAATACCCATTACTTCTCAAAAAAGATAAGTAAACTGGAAATTCAATTTGGCTTTGCACTAATGTATTGAATTTTTCACTTCTGCTCATAGAAGATCTATGAAAAAAATTAATTTTTATAATTATTAATTTAGTTATTCTCAAAGACAAAAAAGAGTCAACAGATCAGATGAACTTTAATGAAGTTCTAATTTTGATCAGGAATGGAAACACGCCTATTTAGGCCAGATCTGCAGACCATATAATTAAAGAAAATCCAAGTAAATTCTGTGAATAAGTTTCCTAGCTTCAGACTGTCAAAGAAGCAGACAAATTCAAAAAGAGAATGAAAGCTACTCTTGCCTTTGTTGCATACAGGCAAAAATTGCAAGAAAAATCTACCAGCAAATAATACGTGAAATGATCAGACTAGCTGGTTGAGGGTAGCACTATGGAAGAGTTTTTGACTCTTTAGTGCTCTGATGAGAGGATGAGTTTAATTAAATACTGCTGTGGCCTTTTAGCATTCCCATGGGTTGAAAGTCCCAGCTGCCCTAACAGTCAATGCAATGCTCATCTGTGCCCCAAAGGCAGGAACAGCAAAAATGCCACAAGTACTTATGTTTTTCACCATACGTGTCACATACACTTATGTGAAAACAGTGTAAAACTGATTCAGATTTCTGGGGAATGGGTGAAAAACATTAATACTCAAATATGTATGATCATGGCAATGAAGAGAAAAAACTGTGTGCTGCAGTGTGGCCAGGTATGATTTACCTATGCACCTACAAGTCCTAGTATTACTTTATACAAGTACTATGCTTACTTTATAGCCAGTAGTAAGGACAAAAAATGGCATAGTACTCTGGAATTGTTTACCTCTACCCTCTACTGTACAGGACGTCTGGAATGACAATGCAGGATATTGACATCAGCACTGTAATGTGTATTGGAAGTTTCTCTTCTGTAACTATTTTCAATCTGTAATAAAAATTTAACTGTTAGGACTTTATTTTTTCATTTTTAATCTATCATTGCAAGTTTATATAGTGATTAAACTGGATTCAAGTGAACATAACAGACACACTATGTAATCCTGTCATGAAAGACCCAAAACCAAACATGACAAACTTGCTTCTTTGAGCCTTTGCAACTCAAAACAATCTTGGGAATCCAAAATACTGTGATGCATTTTCTTCTAAGCTCCAAGCATCAGTTTTGTGTGAGTAAATCTGTCAGCAGGTTTTAAGCATTGAAATGCAGATAATTAGTGAGTCGATTTACAACTCTATGACTGTTATAACCTCTTATTGTCACTCTGCATTACACACGGTGCATCAAGATGTAGTTTGACAAATGTTTAAATTAAAATAAATGTGCTGTTGTCAATGGAGCTATGTTTTCTCACACCATCAGTAGTGTGTATCTCATTTATGACTTTGATTGCTTGGGTTCCTATTGTTTTTTTTGAGCCATACAGCAGGCTGGACCAGAGAAAAGGATGAGGGAAAAATACAGATACAACAAAATTTGTTTTCATCTGTATTATTTCCCTGATATGGCTCCCTACATAGCCTAGTGAGTGCTGAACAGAGAGGAAGAAAGGAACATGACAATAGGAATCAGATGTAAGACTTCAAAAGTAATTATTACTCAAAAGTAATAATTTAACTTAAATAATAAATTAAAATAATTTTCTCTTTACTGCTTTTTCAATTCCTTTTCCTGCTCTCTTTCTGACTTAATCTCACCAAGATGATGGTAACCCCCCTGAAAACTTCTCTAGTACTGTGCTTACTTGTCTTGGTCCACTGGTCAAAATTGAAACGTGTCACACACCAACACTAATGTGACGAACTCATAAGAGTCTTCCTCTCACTTTGCAATTATAACTGTTTCATCAAATTCTTAGGCTGTGTCTCCTTTTGCATTTTAATTTCAAGAATTTATTATTTTGATTTGTTTTCCAATTAACTCCTTGGTTTCGAGCAATTTTTCCTGGTTTTATTAAATGTTATTTTATGCTGCACTTAGGAGATGTCCTATCAATAGTAAATAAATAAATGTATTTAAATGATAAACAAAAACTGACTCAAATGATGGGTTTAGATTAGATTTTATGAAAAAGAACATGGTGCTAATAATGCCAAGGTGCTAGGCTTGATCTTGGTATGGGGTCATTCACTTACCAGTTGGACTCAATAGTCCTTTTGGGTCCTTTCCAACCCAGAGCAGTCTGTGATTCTGTGAAAAATTCTTTGCTGTGAGGCTGGTGAGGCACTGGAACAGGCTGACCAAAGAAGTGAATACCACATCCCTGGAAGTGTTCAAGGTCAGGTTGGATGGAGCTCTGAAAAGCCTAGTCTAGTGGAAGGTGCCCCTGCCCATGGCTGGGGATTGGAACCACATGAAGAATCTATATTTCATTGCCACTCAAGAATATGTGAAGCTGGAATATATTTTAGCTGTGACAGTAGCAGAATTGTGGGTGGAAGAAGAAAGTTTTTCCAAATGAAGATGCTTCATGCCCAGAATAACACATTCTTATTGCTTGCAGTATGAGCTCTTGTGACAAGTACAGAACTGAGCAATGCTACACTGTAATTAAAGATGACACAGCACATTGTTATTTAACAACAATATTTGCCTATAAACATCTTATTCTTGTCATTTGTCTGCTTACTATTAACTAGTAATCTGGAGTGACAGGGTGCTGAGAGGAATAAGCATTTAGCACCGTCTTTTATATCTACATCATCACTTCAGACCTGGACTTCACGTTGAGAAGCCATCATTTAGGAGCATTTTCTTACTCTGTGATTTCAAATCATTTCCCATAGGATGCATATTTCAGCACAAAATCAGCCCTACAACTGGCACGAAGTGCATCAGTGTTGATTATACCTTGAGAGAGACTGGGAATTGAATGCTGCAAGTGGCAATGGTATCTGGTCCTAAAAGAACAAAGAACATATTGCTTAGAAGCACACTGATAGATGGGTAAGGGTAGAACAAAATTTTGCTAAATTCAATTTTAAAAAAATATTTTGTAATCCTAGTATTTTTATTTCTTGTTTAATCATGCAATAAATATATAAGGATGTCTCCTAGTCTTCTAATTTTTTTATATGAAAGCAATAGGATTGTTTTCTGATGTCAGGTGTCTTCATTTTCTCAATACACACTTCAGATGCCATTTTATAGCAGAGAAACTTCAGGATGTGAAATTAAAAACAAAAGAAGAGAAGGTATAATAATTCTGTACCAAAACTTTAGCAGACATTTTAATGCATTTTATTTTAATTACTTCATTGGTATTATTTTCAGAAAATTATTTTTAAATGTTACATTCTACGTGTAATGGAACTGATGGTTTTTTAGTATGTAATCTTCTAGGATTTTAAATTAAAAAATCTATCAAGAATTAATCAAGAATTCATAAATTTATCAAAAATCAAGAATTCATTATGATTTTTCTTAGAATAATTATCTATTTAAAAAATAGGTTAATTTTGAAATTTGAAAAATAAGTTTTAAAATTTGTCAATGTTTTATGATCTTTCCAAATGCATCTATAGTATTCATCATAGATAAGCAGCTTAGCTAAATAATTTTTAGCTCTAACATGCCACTGGTGGTCCATGAAGTGTTAGTGGCCTATTGTCACCTGGCAAAGGAATTAATTTTTCTTTATGATGTTCAGGGATTCAAAGGAGAATGGCTATTCCAGAGAGAAAATTATATTTACTTTTATTTAATTATTTCATATATGTATAAATATAATTTAATTATAAATTACTTTCAATTGTTTAAACTATTTTTTTTTCAAATTGTGACACATTTGACTGACCATCTAGTTCCACAGTATTATTATCCATCCTTGCCAAAGCTCTCTACATTTGCACTGAGTTTTGCTTGTATGGCTTCATAGGCTATTGAGAAATTCTCTTCTAAGAGCTGATCAAAAAAGTAAATATCTTTCAAAATACACTTCTGATAAATTTCATTTTATTTTAATAGGCAGAGACTTCCAGTCCAGAGTAAGCAACTGATTTTCTCTTCATGTTAAAATAAAACTATTGTCATAATCACCACTAAATGATTATACTAGTACTGCTCAGGATGATGTTAGTGACTGACATAACTGGATGCTTAAAGTTCACCTATTTCCAAGCATTTTACATGTCACATAATTTTTGCTCAACAGTATGTCTACCTTTTATAGATCTAAGTGTCCAAATATGAACTATAAATTTAACTAATGTGAAAAACTTGCAAATTTTGAAAATCTGTTAAGATGACAAAATGAGTCTTTTAGGTTACAGTTCTGTATTTTTCTGTATTGTGTTCTCTTCTTAAATAAATTTCTCCATCTGCAGAGTTTCTGTCTTTTGAAGAGTTTTTAAGATTACATGCTGGCATACTGAACCTCTTCTTGCAGATCTCTATATTTTGATATTATTGCTACAGAAGTTCTGTCAAAACTATCACAAATCAAAGCCAAAATGCTATCAAAAACCCAAATGTAGATTGAAAGATTAAGGCATGTAGTTCTAGATGTGTAAGTGTTACTTATCAGCAGTTTCATTTTTATGAATCGTATGAATATTACAAAGTCTGCTATTGTGAATTACTATTTCAAAATTTCATTGAGCCGTACCTTTAAACTGCAAGAAAGCACCTGCTTATAAACATGGAGCTGCATTTAATTAGGTATTATAATGAGCAGTATATACTAGTTCCTGCAGAATACTGTTTCAGCTATATTGGATTACAGTTATCACTGCTTGTCCAGACATAGGATCAAAATGTGACTCTTAAATTAGATTTTTTTAAGATTTTTTTTTTAATTAAGATACTGTACTTAACAATATGACAGTCCAGTAGCTGAAGAATGTAGGTTCACCAAGAAAACCTTAAAATCTCTTGGGAAATTTCTTTCAAGACTTGCAGTATATATTCAATTATTCTTTAAATGAAAAATGACATTGAAAATATAAGGAAAAAAAATCTAAAGTAAGGCTGACATCTAATTAAGATTTCAAATTAATCACTGTCTTAGTTAAGCTTCAATATGAGGCATGTATCAAAATGATAAATTGCAGTACCATAAGTTGACAAATATGGCTTATTTAACAACATTATTCTGAAAGAAATAAATTAAACAGAACATTGAGATAGTAAGTGGATTTTTACCAGAGTAAGGGAGAGACATTTTTTCCCAATAATTAAGTTTTTCTCAAGGCAGAAGAAATGATAGGCTATTCATTGTTTTTTAACTTTCAAAAAATGACTTTTTTTTTTTTTTTTTAAATTTAAAAAAATTATTTTTTTTTTTTTTTTTTTTTTTTAATGTTAAAGCAAATTAATATATTTCAATTCATTTTGTCTGGAAAAAAATTATGCATGTTCTGTGGCTCTCTAATCAATCAACTTATTTATTTTTTAAAAAGATTTATCAAAGAAAATTTACCACTTAAAAACCATTAAAGTCTAACTGCTAATTATGGCAGAATAAAACACTAGATCTATAATCAAGCACATGTGCTTTTTTCCTAAAAATTACATGTTATTTTTCAAATGAAAGAACAGGGAAGAGAATGACAAGTCTATTTAGATGAATTTATCACATATTCTCCTAAAAATAGGATGACAAATATTTGGCAGCAGAAACAATCTTTATTCTCAGTATGCGAAAGTACAGTTAAAGTGACACAGCCATCCATAATGAGCTTTTGAGACATTCTAGTGTTCAGATACTCCCTCCTGCATGGCACAGTCCCCTGCCTGCAAGACAGACCTCTAGTCTTAGACTATGTACTTATTGCCTGGAGCTCAGGCACATAATTTTACAGAACAATTGTTCTTTTTTCAGCATCACAACTGCTACTTCATGCTATTCACTCATCTGAGTGGTACTAACACAGCCAAGGGAAACCCTGAGCCAATCTAAGGTTGATATGGGATTCTGAGGGAAAGAATGAGGAGCACGTGATCCCTTGAGGCGTTGGCATCCCTTTCAATCCTTCTGACTAGCATAAAAGCTCCGGCTGCACATGCATCCAGCAGACCAATGCCTGGTTGCAGGGCTATCTCCAAGGGTTTGGGCTTTATAATCATAGTATCCCATCAGAAGACGAAGTTGGACTGCTGGGAAGAAATGAAACTACCTGATCAATGCAAATAAGAACATAATCATATGCAGACATTTTAAACTCAGAAGGAGGGCCTTTAAAAATACTCATTTCAGGGAACAGGGACCTACAGAGTAAGAAAATTGAGCCCAGATTTAGAAAGAAGGATGAGAAGTAAGTACTAAAATCAGGACACTAGACTTTAAGACATCATATTTGGATTTATTTGGGGAATTGTTAGGCAGAATCTCCTGGGAAGCAATTATGGAAAGGAAGTGCAGTCAGAGATATGGCTGATTTTTTTAAATGACATCCCAACTATTTTAAAGGGAAGTGAACTCATGGCAAATGAGTCATGAGGCTAACAAGGGAGCTTCTTAATGAACTAAAATGCAAAGAAGTATAGACAAAAAAAAAGGGGAAAAAAGAACAGCAAGAAAGGTGTGTAGAAATGGTGCTTAAGAACAAAATCAAGAAGGTCAAAGGCCAAGGGGGCACTAACACTTAGGAACAAAATCAAGAAAGTCAAAGGCCAAGGAGGTGTTTGATGGATTATACAAAGTGATTCTAAATGTGTGCTAGGGGCAAAAAAAGGATGGGGAAGATTGCACATTCACCAGGTGAAAAAGACAATAATATTCAATATGGAAAAGACCAAAGAACTCCGTGCATTGTATGCAACATCCTTCTTAAGGAGCAACCTGTTCATGTATCAGTCCAGACGGGAAGGAGAGAGTAATTGGTTATGGATTTACATCGAAAAGGTGGATATATTCAATTCACAGATTCACCCTAGGGTACCAGAAGAGCTGTCCCACCCTGACTGAAAAGTTACTGTCCATAATCCATGGAAAATTATAAAAATCAGCAGTAGTCCTTCATGATTAGAAAAATTAGTGATACACTTGTCCTAATGAAAGCAAGAGAGATCACTACAGGCACTACAAACTAATAATCCTTCCCTCAGTTCCTGAAAGTAGCCTAAAGAGCACATTTTTGTAATACATTTTCCATGTCCTGAAGGATGACGTTAATTGAGAGTAGTTAGCACAGACTTACTAAGGGTAAACCTAAATTACATTTAAGCATCTGAAGGGATGTAAAAAGTGGCCACAGCTTTCAGCAGCAACTGGCCACTGCTTCCAGCAGCTCTGAAACCTGGACATTTCCTTGCCTAGCCACAGGACCCCAGACTTGGGGCAGCTTGCAGCTTGGGGATGTGACTCAAGCCAATGGACTTTGTTGCTGCTTTCCCATTTGTAGATTTTACCAGTGTCACAGCTGAGCAAGTATCCAAGAGAAACACACAGACACACAAGACATTGACAGGATGGGCTACAGAGTGCCACAGGAAGGACAGTGCTTTGATAGCACTCCCTGAACATGAGCACCAGTGGCCAAACCTGGCAGACACAGGAGGTCATTCACGCAGGGGCACACACAGAATTACCTGGCTTCATGAGCACATGTACATTCACAGGTCCCACAAGCACCAGCATGATCCCTGTGCCTGACTGGTAATCCCACCCAGATTCCAGGCCCACTTACTGGCCCCAGGGGTCCCCTCATCACCAGCTGGTCCAGCTTGATGCTTACTAGCAAACATGCAGTACTGGCCTACTTGTCCAGCATGGACTCCCCATCCTCCTGATACCTCACCCTAGATCCAGAGCCTCCTTCCTGCTGGTTAGCCCAGATGGAAGCGTGCAGGTGAGCGACCCAAGCACACCCAGTATGGAGAAGCTGAAGACAGTTGTCATCACACTGCCTCAGCACCTGCCACACGGCTTCCTCCAAGACTGGCACTGAGCCCTTCACTTTGCCCATGCTGAGAGCTGTTTTCTGGGACACACATGTTTTTGGGACACACAACGCCCATCCCAGTGAGAAGCAGCTGAGACCCCCACCCACTCCAGTAGCTGGCACAGAGACCTCAATGTCTCCAGCAGCTGAACCAGGGTTACCAACACCCCCAGCCTGGCTCCAGCTGCTGGCACTCAGCCCTTTAAATCCTCTCACAGGCAGGACAGGGAGACATTGCTCTGAAAGTTAAAAAGAGATTTAATAAGATAGGACAGGTTATGGTGATCAGGTGCAGTCCTCAGCCAGACAAGTGTACCGATTGGAGCCCTTTTTTACACAGCTGTCACAGAATGATGAAAATGCAAAAGAATGACAGAAAATAATTCATTATTTGGAAAATTAGTTTATGTTAATGCTTCAAAAGCTCATATTAAAGAGTACTCTGAAGCCTGTGATTTTATTGCAGTACTTAAGAACCTCTGTAAGAATTCACAGATGCTAATAATAAGGGCTCTATAATTTAGCAGATAAAAGCAGAACAAAAGCCAGTGGCTGGAAGTTCAAAAATCAAAATTAAAAAGTCTTACTTCTAAGTGAGGCAGGGTGATCAATGAGATCAAAGAAAGTTTCTTAAAGCTTCATGTCTTCGAGAGCTAACTTTATTTCCAGAAGTTATTCTTTAGCCAAAGCAGTGGTTGTGGTATTACAAAAATAGTGTGAAATGCTATAAAAATTAACCACATTAAGTCCACAGAGCTATTTTTCTCTACTTCCTCTGGGCTTATACAGGAATAGTGCAACCAGTACAGCATATAGATAAAATATGTAGAAGCACCATGTAACCTGGTATTGATTTCATAAGGAATTGATTGTCTTCTGTGCTACAGCTTTACTATGCATCTGACATTAGGAATGGCATAAAAGTCTGTAGTAGATACATGTCTATAAAGAGACATTAGTGGGATGTTTTCCATCCAAGCTAGTATTCCAAGACAAAAAATGATTTGTTAGATAATTTTCCAGAAATTCCTAGACAATTTGGAGGATATTCATACATTCAGACAAAATACAGAATACCAGCACATTTTTTTTCTTCTTGTTATCCAACATATCAAAGAGAAGTAAAAATAGAAATATATATTGACTTATGTCTAGCATGTTAGATTTGTTAGATTTAGTATGTTTCTTCTAAATGTTTCTTCTAAATCTATTTATGCCATTTAATAATTTCCCTTCCCTTCCCTTCCCTTCCCTTCCCTTCCCGGAACTTCCCTTCCCGGAACTTCCCTTCCCTTCCTGGAACTTCCCGGAACTTCCCTTCCCTTCCCATTAAAGGGTTGTTGAAGCAATGTAATGACTGACACCAGCCAGACCCACAGCAGTTATGGCAAAATGTGAACAGCAACCACAAAGAGCCTATAGTATCCATCAGGTAGTAAGCTGGGTGACAAATTTACAGCTTAGATTCTGTGGCTTTTACAACTCCAACCTGGCAAACAATTTTTCAGTGGATTTCTTGTAGAGAGCACTCCAATATTAAACAATAATTCACTAGTACTCCTTTAAATTTTATAGTAAGCTAGCAGTGATATTATTAGCTTTATACAGCTAGGACTTCATGAACCTTACCTGAATCCAAGATTTAGAATATTTGTAGCCTCATTTCTGAAATCTGATATGCACAGAGCTAAAAATAGTTTATCCTATTTGTTCACATTCTCAACTTTAAACTAACTGCCAAAATTATTTTTAGCACCCACATCCTGGCATATTTAAGTCCAACTGGTATTTCTTGTCTACATGCTTCAATAATGCTATACATCAGCTACCAGTTTTTCTTAATATTGCTGAAAGAAATTCATGATGAGTCCACAGAAGTCAGTAGATGGAAATCCTATTCTGTTAATAAAGATCATCTGCTCCCTTCTTTGTATCCCCACCTCCCATTATTCATAAAGCTAGGATCATTCTTGAAATTTTTAACATTGCTCTCAAATCCCTCTCAAAAACATTTCAGCAGAATTGCTGAACTCCAGAACAGTACTCCAGTACAAACATTAAGACCATTTCATTGCTTATTCAGTGTCTAATAATTCAGTTTTATAACTCATCTTTAAAATTATGTGCAGCCGTACAAACCAGATAAAGTTATATTTTATACCACTATTATAAATATTTACAATTCACCTCCTGGGCATTCAGAGTTTTCACTATAAGGGTAATCTACATATTAAATTTTTCTATTCTTTGCCATGCCCAATAGATAACACAAAAATGTCTCTCATATTTAACTTGAATAAAGATTGCCATAAATTCCAGCAGTGTGTTTCTTAATGAAGTCAATGATTTTAGCAATGTCAGCTACCTGTTTAACAGCTGTAAAATAACACTGTGAGAACAGAAGGAAGCACTATTCAAAGCAGGACTATATCCACTGAATCCCCTTTGCTGTGTAGCCAAGCTGCTACGTTTCTTTCTTTCTCAGCAGCTGTATTTCCCCCCTGTATTCTCAATGAATAAAGCTCCTTATGTATCTTAGGACGACAGGAAATGGAAAAGTGCATCAAACTCTTCTATTCCAAAACTAAATTATTCCACCAGAAATAAAATAAAAGGGCACAGCTACACTGTACTTAGCCTAAATTATCAAACAGGAGATTAAGTATAGCATTCCTTCTCCAGATATTAATACCTATACATGTTGTAGAGAGCCTGAAAGCTACTAAAAATCCTTCCCAGAAAACTCTCAAGAAAATAAAAAACAAAATAGGCACAGAATCAGCAGATTTAGAACTTCCCCATTTCTCACTCCAACCAGCAATGCTGTGTCACTAGACAGTGATAAAATTAGCTCCAGGGGTTTTTTTTTAAATCCCTCCTTAATTTTTAGTGCACCTCACAATTTTTTGTTGTCACTGTAAGTGATGTCTATTACTTTTGAGTAATCTGTTCCAGTTTTCTCTCATGAAATAATTTTTCTTCAGGGATGTTGTGCTATATAGAGAGGTATGTTTATTAGATGTGTTCTTTTCTGAATAATAAAGAAGCTGAACATGAAAAAGTTTGTGTATAATGATACCAAAGGTAACTCAAATATGCCACTTGATATAGAAGAAAGAAAGAGAGGGTGAGAAGAGAAGAGAAGAGAAGAGAAGAGAAGAGAAGAGAAGAGAAGAGAAGAGAAGAGAAGAGAAGAGAAGAGAAGAGAAGAGAAGAGAAGAGAAGAGAAGAGAAGAGAAGAGAAGAGAAGAGAAGAGATGTAGGGACACAGACTGCAGACTGAGGCTTATGATATTGATGTTTAGCAGGCCAGAGTGGGTATTTTGTGGTCTATGGTGCACTTGGTTTGACTGAATGCAATTGCAATGGCTTACATATGGTGGCTCAGCTCAATAGTCTTTCTATTGATAATATCATTTTATATCTTTTCATAAACAATTTTATTCTTAGGTGATCAGAAAATGAGTTTGTTCCTGGATGTTGTGATCAAGAAATTCCACCATAGATTCATATCTCCCATAGATTCTGTCAGGTAGTCTGGAGTTTCTTGTCAGCTTTCAGCTCAACTTCAAATTTGTCAAGAGGATGAGAAGTCAGAAAAAGAGATGGAGGCTTTGGATGTTTTTGTTGTTTGCTGTTGGGTGTTTTTGGTGGGTTTTTTGTTTTGTTTTGGGTTTTTTTTTTTTTGTTTGTTTGGTTGGTTTTTCTTGTTTTTTGTTTTAAATAGTGAACAGTAATGGATTCCATGTAAGCATCTACCTATATAATCTATTTCAAAGCATTGCAGAAGAAAGTGTTTTAAATTATCTCTGATTATGAAAGGTATGTTCCTTCTTTTTCAAAATTACAACTGGATCTAATCCCTGCAGATATATGTCACTTCTTCTCACTCTATCCTCTCATGCCACCTCTATAATTTTACTTTATTTCAGGTTGCTAATAATTTCTATCTTAAATTTCAAATTACATATCCATAATGAAGCTTTAAATTATGAGACCTGATATTTAAGAGTACTAAATATGCAGATATTTCATCAAGAAGCTAAGAAGGAGCTACTGGGCAATCAAAATTTTTGAAAACTGGCAGAACCAGATCTTAAAATGTTGATTGCAGGGTTATACATGTTCACAGAGTAGAAAAAGAACAGAAATTGAAATTGCTCTGATGTGATTATCATTTAAATACATCTTTTCTCTCCCATCAAGGAAAGAGGCATTAAATGAATATAAGGTAATGCAATGAGTTTTCATTTCTTTGCTATCTGGGTATAAAGAGCATAGCTTCACATGAAGTCAGAAAAAACAGGTATTGAAAGAAAAATTCTCTAAAGAAATGAAGTTACCTTGATTCAGGTCTTAAAACAGATCTGGCTGTGGTAAGGGAGACTCCATTAAACTAAAACTCTGGTATCCAGCCTAACTTTTTGAAAATTCCTAATTTCACAAAATAAAACATCAGTTTCAAAAAAGATTACTATCAAGTTCAAGGTAAAAATTTTATATTTTGTTCTAAATGCTGATTTCTGTGGTGGAAGGTAAAATTTCCCCAGACTTTGTACTGAGCTAGGAGCTTGAGTTCTATTAATTAGCATGTTATTTTCACCTAGAAAGGCACTATGTGACGAGTCAGTCATACGTGCAAGCTGAAGTCTATAGCTGATCTTTCATTTTAGTTTAGTAATCATTTAGTAACCATTCTCTGTCATAACTGAGATGCATAGTATGCTGTCTGTTAGCATTAGCAGTGCAAAATCTTTCAGTAAACTCTTTATAAGGACAGACGATACCATATGAAATAAATTAATTCAATTAATGCATGAGAAGCATATATTATATTTTGCACAGTTAAAAAGCCATAGAAATGGCATAGTGCATTTTACTATAACATTTTTAATAATGCTGCTGCTGAACAGTTACCAAATGCTTGAAAAATTAACAGACTGCAGAGTAGCTACAATCTAGACAAAATCAGTTGCATGTAACCTGAATTTCTCTTTTCTGAATTACTTCTTTTTATATACAAACCTCCCTCCCCGCCCAAAAAAAAAAAGATATGTAATAATTTCAGCTGTTTTCTGTATAACTCAAGGTACAAGAAGGGCCTAAAGATTGTTTTATGTTTTTCATTTCATGTTTATATATATAGGAGGGAATTTCTATATGAAGTAGAATTCTAACGCATCATACCTGAAGGTAAAACTATATCAGTGGCTGAAGACATTTTACTACAGAGTGATTCTGGACTGTATTTCTACAGCAGTCCTTCATTGCAGTAACCGTTTTTGGATAGTTTCCTAGCTATCCAAGTGTTACTCAGCTAGTTACTTTCTCAGAGATTAGTTTCTATTGCAGATGGGACCAAGTAGGGTACAACAATGGCCTCAGAACTTCTCCAGGCAGTTTACAATAGCTCTGGTTTTGTTGACAGAGACACTTAATGGAAACAGAAAAATCAAGTGTCTTAACACCAAGCGTTTTTTAAAAAGAGGGAGGAAAAATACAAAAAAAGAAAAAAGCAAACCACAGAACACTATAGCAAAGAAAATGAGAAAAACATTTTCTGTTTATGTCCTATAAAAACCTGTTAGAGTTCATAGTCCCTGGTACCATGTAATGGGTTTAAAACATGAATGTATGATATAAACCAACTCTTGAAACACTGCTATATTGAACTTGATCATGAGCAAGATCCTTCCCGGAACATACATACACAATACTATGAAATTCTGGACTTCAGGAATACATGTTCCAGCTCATTAGCTTCAGTGTCTGTGTGAAAACTATAGACAATTATGCAGATTGCAATAGAGAAATAGCTTTATGTCAATTCAGAGAACTGAGTCAGCATTTCTCGTATGCAAACATATAAGAAGGAATCCACCCGTAAAACTTGCAGATGCCACTATCCAGCGAAATTCAAGACTAACTAGTAATGTCTTGACATTAATTTGAATAAGCATGTGTCAGAAGGACCAGAACAATAGCAATTAAGTTTTTCAGAATTAAAAGAACTTGCCATTATTACAGATCATAAAATATTTTTGTCAGGATGGGACTATAGACGGGAGAGATTTAAATATTTTGGTTTGAGATATGACTCTTATGCATCTGTGAGTAATTACATGAAAAGCAAATATTGTAATTTAGATAAGGTTATTGTCTTGGTTTAAGAGACAGGTATTTGCCAAGGAGAGGGATGAACCCCTTTTCCTGTAACCCACTCCTTTTCAATGACAACAAAACAGAACAGTACAGTTCACTTATAGTCCCCTTTGGCCACAGGCTCCTTTTCCCCGAGCTCAGTTACCGGTGCTGTGGGCAGAGCCGGTCCCGCGCAGCTGCAGAGTCCGGGCTGATGGCGGCAGCTCAGGGGTGAGCGGGAGGCGGGGGGGCCACTCCTGTTCACGGCGCCGGCCGTGCTGCTGCTGCTCAGCAGTGAACAGTAGGACAGGATGGGAAGGCGGCGGGGTGAGGTCCAAACAGCAGGGAAGTGTGGTCTTCAGCGTTGAAAAACTCGCAGGGACAGAAAAGGGTCCAAGACCGGATCCCCCACTGTCTCCAACTCCACATGCCAGCCCCGAGAGCCCTCCCCCCTGCTCCCTTCCTTTTTCCAGCTCCCTTTGTCCTCCCCTCCTCCCCTCACCTTCTGGTGAGAGGCAACTAACTTGTAGCCACAAGTACTTAGCATAACAATGGGGGAAAATTCCACTGAAAAGAAATTATTCAACCCCCAACAGTTATATATGTGTATTTGTGCATATTTCTGTGGGATGTTTAAGGGGGTTTTTTTATGTATAGAGATCAAAGGAAAAATGTCTTACCTTCATAGTAAACTTTAAACCCATGAGCACTCACTGCAAAGTCACTCGTCAAGCGCAGTGAAAATACAGATTTTGTACTTGTCACAGGTGGAGGAAGATGAAATCCTGTTAACCTAAGAAACAAAAAAGCACAATTCATGTTTAATTGTTTGTTAAATAAAACTGTGTGTGACAGATGGCTGTTCCAAATAATATTTAATCATGGAAAGGATAACTGTCTTAAAAGTATGTAGCTTGCATTACTAGAAAAAATAATTTTATATAGTAAATGAGGAATTAATAGGAAATTTGACTGTCTTTGATGGACACTATAATTAGTATTGATGATAGTAAGACATAGAAACTGGTCTTAAAAACAGTTCAGATCATCAGTAGCTGAAAATATAAAACAACTAAAGAAATCACAGTACACCAGACAATTTAGACTCTTTAGAGTTATGTTCAAAAATGTATTGCACTATATATCTATTTTACACAGGCTTCTGCTAAAATTTGTAGTAGCTGAATTTTTCCATAGTAATATAATGAAAGAAAAGGACCGTGATTGACTTTAATGAGGGGATTTAGTGTTATTTAAACTATGCACTTTAGCCTCAAAGAAGTTGTTTCTGATTTCAACTCAAAGAGCAGCATCATTGTGAAATAATAAATCCATAAAAAAGCTCTCTTGAAAGGAATTACAGGGTCATTAAGGTTTGTGTTTTTGCTGTTTGTATGCTTGGTTTTGTTTTGTTTTATTAAAACCATTGTGCTTGAGGTACAAATGAAAGAAAAATTTTTGTGTACTCAGCACTGCTAATAAGTTCTGCTGATACCCACTTCTACATATTCATTTGATGTACCTATGACGAAACTTATCTTCCTCAGTTTCAGGAGAAAAACCTCATCAGTGCTCATATCAGACCAACAAAGCCCATTATATTTATCTGTCAAAAATGTGTAAAAAACCAGTTGAACAATTTAGCTGTGTACATATACCAGTGAAGTCTAGACATACCTTTGGACCCAGTTAGACATGTGTGGTGAATTGTGTAGATGATAGGATATTTCATTAATGATTGAGATTGAAATTATTTTCATGTGTTTGTAGATAAGCCCTTATTTTACATTTTACTTTGAATCTAGAATGACAGAAACATTTAGGTCAAAAGGAACCTGCAGAGGCCACATAGTCCAACATATTGTTCAAAGTGGGCTAAAAGTCAGAGTAAGTCTGGGTTGCTCAAGATTTAAATTTTCCCTTTTCATTGTTAGAACAAATTTATTGTGATTTTTTTGTGTTTGGTTTAGTTTTTTGTTTGGGTTTTTTTTAATGCAGATATATATACAGCTACATAGGCTGATCTTTAGCACACTTCAAGAAACATGTAAGCTCTGAAAATTTTACTGGAAGAGATGATATATATTTTTAATTTTTCTTGATGTAGGAAAAAACACCTATGATGTTTACTTATGTTTTAATATATTTACTGCTGCTTATTCTGAAATTCAGTCTCAAGTCTTCTTTTGAAAACAAAAATTAACTGATAAGTTATGACCTGCCATTATCAGCATTTCTAGTCTCATCAGAGAGAAGGATATAGAGTGATGAGAAGCCCAGAATTCAAAAGGTCAGGAAATTATTTGCTAAAAATTACTTTAATTACAATATTAACATTTATTTAATGTTTTACTTATTTTTAGCTTTAAGATACCTTTAGATGCATTCTATATCAGTAATTTGCCATAAAGCTTATTTGCTTCATGGGAATCATAAAAAGTTTTATATTTTTCTTTGATCTCTACGTACTTCATGTCCTTAACAGATACTGTAAATTAACAGGTATTATAGAGATGTTTTTTCTTAAGCAATCTTTGGAAAACAAAACAAAATTAAAAAATAAAAAAAGAAAAACCTTCTCAATACAGTAGCCAATTTATGCCATTACAGTCATGACAGATATGAAAGCCAAATGATAATAATACTTACATCACATAACCAGAAAAATGAAAAACATGAACAAAACAAGCAAAAGCCCCTAAAGAGGTATATAGTCATATATTTTTATGTAGCAAATCCTCAGAAGGTGTAGTTACAAAGCTGTTCTTTGTTTTGTCATTGGTATGTTAAAACAAGACTAAAGAACTTATGTTAATATGAAAAGATGGAGAATTATTTATAGAATATTTATGATTTAGGACATGCATTTTTTATTTGATTAGGCGGGTATATTTTTGTTATATTAACAAAATAAGGCAATAAAATATTTGTATCTCCCAAACAGACATATGAATAATTTTTTAATAAGTCAATATCAGTGCATTTTTTCTAATAGCTTGGTCATCAACCAATAAATAAATTATTTAATTTGTAAGTACAAACACTTTAAAATAAACTGGCCTAATGTTAAACCAAACCAATAATTTGAATAAATTTTAACTTGCGTCTCACAGTAGTAGGTTTAGCCTGTATCTATTTATGTACTCAGTGATTTAAAAGAATTCTGGGTATAAACATATGCCCAGCAGAAAAGAAGTACACAGTCATCCCAAAATATTTAATTTTATGAGTGGTGCATAGACACAGGTTTGATGGGTAGTGGATTTTTTAAATGAACACATATGTTACTAGCATAGTAAACATTACAGCTCCTGATGCAAAACAGATCGTTATAAGAGCCGTTGGATACCATTTAGCTTTCAGCAGTGGGCCTTTTATAACCATCATTATGTTGCATTTAGTAAAAAAGGATAAGCTTATTTTCTCTAATTTGGTTGGTACACTTCAATTTATGTGAAGAAATTCAGAGGTAATATTTTTGATTTAGTGGATACAAAATTAATCAAAAATTTTAATAAGTAAAAATTTAACATGCAAATATCACTCAGTAAAATACTACAGATTTTTAGAAAGAACTGTAATGTAATTCATTCTGACTATTGAAATAACCTAATACTTGAGTATTATTAGTGTTAGGTACAAAAGGATATTGACCTCAGAACTTAAACTCTACAAACATATAAGTGTTAGCTAGAATAGTTTTCATTGCCATTTAAAATGAAACATAGCAAGCACATCATAACTGCAGAAGAGAGATGGCAGGTAAGCAGCAAAATACCTGTAAGATAATGTGTGTGCATAGATCTGACTGTCACTTATTCAGATCAGTCTAAATGTCCAACTAAATGTTAGACAACTAAATGTCTAACTGAGTACTCTGATAAAAGTGAAACTTAAGGTGGAAAAATTATGCAAAATAAGCAGTCATCTCATTAAGTAGATATCATATGCATATTAAACACATTTAAAATTTAAATTTCCTGTAGAAGATGAGATTTTTTTATCTGCAGCAATTTTCCAACTTACATTCCATTTGCATATTTCATTCCATTTGTATCAACTTTTTTCAAATTTAAAATATCTAATGGAGTTATTCAGGTGACTCTCCATTGCTGTTTTAGATACTGTGAGACATTCGAAACATCAGCACAGAATTGGTAGGTATGACATTGTACCACTGTGAGATCCATGTGCTTCTGGAGAGATGGAGACCAGGCAGGATGTGCCTACATCTTTTGCTAGGCTCTTCAATCATTCCTTTATAGTCTACCACTTTGTCAGAAAAAAAAATTACATTACAAATGTGAGGGTTTTGTTTTGCTTTGGTTTGTTTTTTTGGAAGTGCTCTCTGATCTCATAAAGAGATCCTATAAGTACCTGACACTGGTTTGGGTAGCCATGGGAAACTATGGGAACTAAAAGACAGTGTCTACAGAGGTTTTCTGTTTCAACTCTTAAAAACCCAAATTTTAAATTGTGGCATTCTACTTGAGTATTTGATTTTCATGATGCAGTTTAGCTACAGAGTGTTATCAAACACCGAACAGTGATACAAATTTGTAAATGAATACACTGCATATGAATGAATATATTTGCTTTTTTCTACCTGGTGTGTCTAACAAGCTTGCCAGCACCTAACACCCACAGGGAATGGACACATTATGTATGCAGTGCAAGACTCCAGATGTTTCTGGGAGTGTAGGAAAAGGCTAAGAGGTATTTTTATTTATTCAACTTTTCTATGTCAGAAAGACCAGATGCTCATCCTGAAAATTTATCGTATATAGAAGTTCTAAAACACCACTAGTAAATATGGTGAAATTAAAGATATCAATTGGAGACACAATATGTATTCAGTATCTATATATTACTTGCATGCAAAAATTCAATGCTACATAGTTTCAGTAATGTGAATCTGGCAATGTTTTTACAATCATCTCAGAGTGTAACAATGGAAAACAGAAATTCCCATTGCCTTGGAACCAGAGAAAAGGACATATGAGAGATATGTGTTTAAATTACTCCATGTAGACCCACGACTGAGGAGAAGAAAATCATCACCATCATAATCTTTGACAAATAATTAATCTTGCTGATTGTTTGCCATAACTATCCCATGGTGCCATCTTTATCCTCCTAAGGAAAACCAAAATGGCTAAGGATCCAAATCAGAAGCACCACAGAACACCACCAGAGAAAAGAGGTAGATTCTAGGAGGATTCTGTACAACTTTAACTGCATATTTTTCAGTAAGTAATTGCTTTAAGTATAGTAATTGCTTTAAGTGTTAGTAATATTGTAGGCAAACTAGTAACAATAGCTGTTATATTCACTGCTATTTTTTTATTTGTTAGACTTCTTGCTGAAATAAGACAGATTTTGAGTCCTCAGATGTCTCTAAGTACTCAGGGTGGAAGTGCATAAAGTTTCTTGATGCAAAATTAAAGCGACTAAAGGATGTCTTTTTCCAGGTGAGAGACTAATTTTGAAGGAATTTGTGTCTTATGTGCCTTCTGACTCCATCCTTATTTATTTTTTTAGTAATGGAAAAAGTCAAATGGAGTCTGAAACAAAACATTGTCTTATGTACACAGGAATTTCTAAATATTCTGTCACCATTAATTAAAATATAATAAATAAATTCTAAGTAGTAGTGATAACATTTGAATCTATATGAAAATTTGCAGTAACATTTTTTGGCATTGTAAATGATTGAATATGACATAATTATTTTCTTTCAAACATGTCATTTACAGAGTGTGTCCCCGTTTCTCTTCCTCCTGGAGGTTACTATATTCTGTCACGTGCTATAGATTCAAAAAGAGAAGGCACTTATAATTAAACAGTTGAATGTCTGTTTTAATTTTCTAAGTATATTTTAAAAGACTACTACTCCAAGAGTAATTATAATCTATTTCAAGCTTTCCCACAATCTTTTTTCAATCACATGTGACAATTTTAAAATGACAAATCATCTCAGATTTGTGGTTTCCAAGACTTTAGAGTTCTGATGGAAATTTTTGCAGTTTGATCAATCATTTGTTTTCTGCTTTTACTGTGGTCCTTGTGATAAAACTTAAATTATACATCACTTTAAGCTGCATGCTGAACTTTAAACTCATCAGCCCTCAAGGAAGACCGGCTCCCAGCTTCAGGATCTAGATAGAGCAATCATTTCATAATTGCAAAGTTTAAATTTTGGAAAGAAATCTTGATTAGTCATGCAAAAAAGTGCTCCTAGATAAACTGTTTACTTGAGACTGCGATGTGATGTGATAAATGAATCCATTTCCTCTTTGCTTGTGTGCCTTAGATATTTGCTGTTTGACATTGATTAGGCTTTTAAATAGGTAATTTGTCAAAACATATTTTAACAGCTCTTTGTATTGTTTTGTTTTCTTTTCAGGTTCACAAGATTCTAGCTTTTCTACTGTATGTTAATTGTCTCCAAAGAAAATACAGTTCCTCAAGAATATTTCAGCTTAGATTGGATAATATCTGAAGAAATTCACCAAAAAAGTTTAAGTGAATAGCAGTCTCATTTAATCTCAACAGTTTTTTTATTAGGTCACAGAAATTTTACAGCGGGAAGAGTTTCAGTCTAACCTGAAAGATGCAAGAAATATTTGTCCCTAATTTGTGTAAAATGATGCAGAAACATAAAGCATGTTAACATGTGAAGTTATTGTAACTTTGTAAAATTAAAAAGAGTGTCAAAGCCTATACATTCTCATTTTTAGTTTGATCTCCAAATAACTTTTTATTCTAAAAAGGAGAAGATAGATTCTGAAAAAGAACATGCATAATAAGCAAAATGTCAAGTATAAAAGAAAAATAGGTAAAACAAACTTTTGTATAACTTCATTGAGAATCTTCCCCACAAGTAAAGGCAAACTTTCTGAAGACAACAGAAATTTTATACCATACTTATCAGTTTGCAAGAGAAACATCTGATATTTTCAAATAGGAGATAAAATATTCTAATGGAGCTTTTTTTGTTTTACATGAATGTAACTTTTCTTTTCCTTCCACTATGAAATTTTTGTCTTAATGATATATATTTAAGCTGATAATCTTCAGATAATATTATTCTTAAAATCCATAGCACATATACAAATGAAGCTTCTTCATCAGTGGATTTTTCTCATTAAGCTAGCTATAATCCTTCTACCAGTCATTTTATTTGCTGTTTTGTCCAATAACTTGCTATCTGTTATTTCTGCAGACAATACCAGTCAATACTTAGCAAATAAATATGTCTTGAATTTAATATGGTACTGTTTGGGCTTGGTTTTGTTGGACCACATGCTGATGAATCCATTATTAGCTGTTGGAGTCCTGTCTGTGTGGTTTTGTATTCATATACACTTCTATTAATTTTCTAAGTAGCAGATGATTAGATTTAACATCTGACTAGCGCGATGCTACACTGATTCAATTTCAAATTTAGTGAGATCTTCTGCCTGCCAGATACTTGTTTAACATTTTCCCACTAGCTCTAATTATTATTAAAAAAAAAAAAAAAGCCTTCAGCAGAAGGGTTTGATTATTTGCATTTTCTAAGATAAAAGCACGATCTTCTCACCCAATTTGCTGTTGCATTTTCTGTGGTCAGCATTTACTCAACTAAAATAACAATATTCTTCCATATTTTTTTCTAGGCACAATATTGTTTTTGTCTAATACTAATCAAATATTTGGTTCTGATGATCATATCCCCTTATTTCTACATGTCATGGCATTTCCTTATTTTGAATACCAAGATATTAAAGAAAAGATATGATTACTTAATAAAGTATGTATTTTAAATGTTGAGTGTATCCAATTTGACATCCCATATTTTGGTTTTTAATTTTTTTGGTTGTCCTCTTTCATGGGAATGCAAAATCTAGCATCTGTTTCTCTTTCAGTCTGTACTGTGATCTTTTTTTTTTCTGTGTCACTTCCATAATAATTCATCAGACATGTAAGCATCTGTGCTGATTTTGATAGGGGAAGAGTTAATTCTCTACACACTGATTAATATGGGATATGCTTTGTATTTGTGCTGCAAACAGTGTGGTGATACACTGGGGCTGGGGGTGAATGGGAAGCTGGGAGAAAACAGAGCCAGGATAGCTGACTCCAAACGACCCAAGGGACATCCCATACCACACGGCGTCTTGCTCATCATGTGAAGCTGGGGAAGAAGAAGGAAGGAGAGATGTTTGGAATGACGGCGTTTGTCTTTCCAAGTCACCATTACTCCTTATGGGATCCTGCTCTCCTGGAGGTGGCTGAATCCCTGCCTGTGGAAAGTGGTGAATTAATTTCTTGTTTTGCTTTGTTTGTGTGTGGGGCTTTAGCTTTGCCTATTAAGCTGTCTTTGTTTCAATCTACGAGTTTTATCACTTTTACTCTTCCATTCCTCTTCCTTTTCCCACTGGTGAGGGAGTGAGAGTGGCTATGTGGTGATTAGTTGCCAGCTGGGGCTAAACCACATCAGCCTCTCTGCTCTCTAAACCACAAAATGAGCATCTACCAGTAGAAAGTTTCAATAGCTCTGAAAACTATTTAAGGAGAAATAGCAGTCAGCCATAAATGGTAGTCAGCAGAAAAGCTAGGAAAAGCAAGGTAATATGCTTTTAAAAATTAAGTTATGCATTTCACTAGCAAAAAATGATGAAACAAAATACCTTCTATGTCATTAAATATGTTATTGAAATATCAACAATGTTTTAAAGTATATGAAAGAGTAACCAAATAAATTACTTTTAAAAGTAAAGTCACCTACAACTGTTGACTGCAAATATCTTTGCTTTTGAATAAAATCTTTAAAGTGGTCCAGAACATATTTACCTATGCTTCTCCTCCTTCTCAGAAACTGAATCCACATTCCATACTCTAAGTTATACAAATCATTCCGTTTGAATTAAATCTCATGCTACTGGATTTCTATATCAAATTCCACAGCGTGGTGTGCATGAGACACAACTCTAATGATTTTACCTTTTTTCTATTACTGTCTCCATATCCACTGTAAAGTAACACGAATGCACAAAAGAGATTTTTTTCACTCCTGTTATGGTTTTCCCTTGCAGGTTACCAAAATTACATCAATCATTCAAAAAAATAAATAGAAAAGTTTTCATATTGAAAATATGAAAAATACATATGAAACTTACTGTAAAAAGTTTGCTTGGATACAAAAAAACCATTCATTTCAGAACACTAGATATCAAACAAAGTAGGGCAGGTCTGAGGTCAAAACAGGTTGTTCAGGGCTTTATATAATTAAGTCCTGAAAATCTGCAAGGAAGGCGGTGTCTCAGCCTTCTGGGCAGTCAGATCCAGTCCTTAACTCTTCAAGAGACACCCTATATCAAATTCAAATTATTCTGTGTGATAATAGCCTCTGTCACCTGATCTGAGTAACAGGCTTAAGTGATCACAAATACCACAGGAGAGAGACCCTTGCAATTCTAACATGTTTAGTTTGATAACACATATCAAAGTCAAAAAGTGCTGTTCTTCCAGTGATTGAACAGGTACAAAGAATTGGATACCAGGATTCAGGCTTGTTTTAAAAGCTGTAATCTCTGTATCACAACCCTTGTGATAAATTAAGTCATAAAAGCATAGAAATCTCTGGGTTGTAAGGCACCTTCAAAGGTCATCTAGTCCAAGTCCTTTGTGATAAGTAGGAGCATATTCAACTAGATGATGCTGCTCAGAGCTCCATCCAACCTTACCTTGAATATTTCCAGGGATGCAACATCTATCACTTCTATGGAAAATCTGGCCCACCGTTTCACTACCCTCACTGTAAAAAATTTCTTCATTATATCTAGTCTGAATCTAACTTCTTTTAGTTTAAAACCATTAAACCACTTTGTCCTATCACTACAAGTCCTATTGAGAGCCTGTTCCAGTCTTTCTTAAAAGCCCCGCTTAAATACTGAAATAAGACACCATTAGGTGTCCCTGGAACCTCTAACTGAGGGGAGGGGAAAAAACCCCAAATCTTTGTTAGTACTACCGCTGTTTATTTATTATATAAATTTTACAAGAGTATTTCTACACCAAGTAGATGTACAAAGTGCATCAAGTACTTCACTAAATGCCAGTTGAGGGAGTAGATTTTCCCACATTATTCTGCACTGGTGTGGCCTCAACTTGAGTACCATGTGCAGTTTTGGGGACCACAATATAAGAAGGATATAAAACTATTAGAGAGAGCATCTAAAGGAGAAAAGCAAAGATTTTGAAGGATCTTGGGGGAAGCCATATGGGGAGAGGCTGAGGTCACTTGGTTGGTTCAGGCCAGAGAAGAGACTGAGGGGAGACCTCACTTCAGTTACAACTTCCTCAGGAGGGGAAGAGGAGGGGCAGGCACTGATCCCTGCTCTACAGTGACCAGTGACAGGACTCAAGGGAACACAATGATTCTATGATTCTACTTGCACACAAAAGCATCCTGCTTTCCTTAATTTATAGTATATTTTTTGGGGTGGGTTTTCTAAGTTACTTTTTTTTTCCTTGTCTAGATAGAATGAAAAGAAGTTTTGCATTTTTTTAAAAAAATACAATATTTTAATATTAGTACACCACAAAATTTCTTAGAGCAAAATAACACTGTTTACATCTTACATATGAATTTAAGTTTCTGAAGATTTGAGAATTCTATATCTAATCTAATGGATAACATCAAAAGTATTTCCATGATTATATCTCTCTGATGACTCTTCTAACTGCCAGAGTAAAATTAATAATCTCCCATTTACTCTTCCATGCCTTGGGCTTTTCTCACATCCATGTTTTATGCATCCACCTACACAACCATGCCTTCTTGAGCTTTGAGCAGAAAAGACCATATCCTAACAGCAAGTTCAAAGAATCACAAGGGTTAAAAATTCTGCAAACATTAGTAGCTAATCCAAGTGAGGATCAAATAAACTCCAAAAGAATTGTGATCATTTGGATCTCACAATCACTCATGATGGTGATAAATCTTTCACTTGTTATATACTCACACTTATTAATTAAACTGAAAAGTGTCAAACTAAATGGGTAAGATGAAGTTCAATTACTTTGTTGAACTAGTTGTTTAATTAACCCAAAGGTTTAAAAGTATTTGGAAATGTATTGGACATGTAATTAATAAGTAAATTCAGAGTTCAGCAATATATCACTGATAGAATTGCTAAAGCAATTCATGGGATATGAAAATCCCATGACTCAGGAAATCAATCAATTTTTAGGCAGTGAATTAAACTGAGGCTCCGTAATGTGTAAATTGCATGGATACATTGGATTCTGGCATAAAGGTAAGATCTCCTCATCTTTGTCTTGATCCAGGAGTTTTTCCATCTTATTTTCTCTTGCTGTCCTGCTGTTGAGGGAGAGTGATGGAATGGCTGACAGGCATCTGGCAGCCAGCCAAAGTCAACCCCGCACAACCTCTAATGTTCTTTCTTACACACCAATTCAAAACAAACACCTTTTAAATCTCAGTAGTGTGTTAGAAAATTACAACAATTATCTACTGAGTAATAGACAATTAAGTTCAATTCTCTTTAGGGTTTATGTTTTTGAATGTGCTTGTATGCATTCATTTGTACATGTTGAGAAGTAAATAAAGGTGTTGAATTGCAGTTGAGAGTACCGGAATATTGAACTTCAACATCCTGGTAAAATTCAGCTTATCTTTGGATATTCAAATTTCTTTCTAAAGAAATAGTTACTTACCCATTGAATCAGGAAGAAAGTAAGAAATGTAAAGGCTTCCTTAAGAGTATTCCAATTAAAATATGAATAGGAGTAACTCCTAGAATTTGTATGTCTATCCAATTGATTTAAAATAAATAAACAGAATTTAATAATCTATAAAACAGCAAACTCGAGCAGAAGTGGTCAACTAGATTCAAGTTTTACTCTTGCTGAAAATAGTAATAAAAATATACTTTGTTCAACAAGTCATTAACAAATTGACATATGATTTATGAACTAATTTATTTTTTGTCAATTGATAATTTTTCCCTGTCAAAATGCAAAACTGCTTATGCAATCTATTATTTTAAAATAATGGTCATAGGTCATGCACATTGTTAATTCAACAGCTCTTTTGAACTAAACAATAAAGTACTCATCAGGTTCTGGTATGATCATTATATTCTGTACAAAACATATTTCTAAAAACTGCCATCATCTATTATCAGTGTAAAGCTTTTATTATACAACTCTCCACTTTTTTCTATCATCAGAAATGAAACAGATTTTATAAATAATTATCTTTTCTAAAGCAGCCAATTTGTTTTAAGACATAAACTACCAAGAAGAACTTCAAATAAGTCAGAAGAACCAGATATTGCACTACCGTACAAATAGTTTTTAAAAATATATAGGATATGTATTTGCCTTCTTGTTGGAGAGAAAGACTCTCTTGATAAGAACAAAACATATTAAAACAATAACCTTTAGAGAATTTGAAAGTATTCTAGGTCCTTAAAGTATCTAGACTTAAAAAAAAAAGAATTTAGTAGTAAAGCAGTGCATATTTTTAATCTTGAGCAGCTGGAATGTGACAATATAGTTTATTATCTTCATCTTAAAGCTGGATAAAGATCTATAGTTCATTTTAGCAGATCTTGGAGCTTTCAAAGCACTAAAGGAGAGGAACCTGCTCCTTCCAATTTTCCCAGAGTTCTAACACTGACTTCACACTGGTTCTAGTCATTTGCACCCTTCTCTTTGAATTTATTTAACCAACCTGATGAAGAATTATTGCTTTAAAAATAAACCTGAGTCAATTCAGTTAGCAAAGGGAAGCATATCCTCAAAGTGGTATGCTTGGTAAGTGCCAGAGCCAATGGAAAAAAGAGAAGGCTCACACAGCCAAAGTCAGAGGAACACAGGAGACGAGTTTGCTTCAGTGAGTGACAACAAGCTTTTAGATGAGTTGGACTATCTTTTGTAACTTTGCCTTAATGTATGAAAATAGCACAATATGGAAAGGAGAGATGCCATATTTTGCTTCTCACCATTGTAGGTGCCAGGAACTTCCAGAACAGCTTCAACTTATACTAAATATTCTGTATCATTTTGGAATTCATCCATGAGCAAAAGGCTTGTGACATTATCACCACACTCTTTATTCCTGTTCTAGTATAGAGATAAATATGTAGTGGCAGGCCATGTAAAAGAAGACAAACTTTATGCATATATTTCAGAATCTATGCTTTTAATATGAAAAATTCAGTCTTTCAAAACCGAGTAAGGACAACAAATAGAATAAAACCAACCGATTCATCAGCTAAATTAGCTGCAATATCTAAAAAAATACAAGCAAACAAAGAAGTCAATGGATTTTATTTCATTCATTTTCTTCCAGAAAACTTTCACTGAGTCAGAAACAACTTAATTTTCTCACAGGTCCCTGTTCACTTTAAAGGAGAACATTTAAACAGAGTATGCCAGAAAGAGCAAGAGAGGGAAGAGAGGATGCTAGAGTAAAGGTGCCTCTCCTCGAACACTGAGTATGTCTATCTTTATATTTAGAGGTCTGGAGCATATGGTGTTTCAAGGCAGAGCTTGAATCCACTGCAGTGAAGAAATAAGTATGAATAAAGTCTTTTTGACCACTGTGGGGAGAAATTAAACTCTGGATTTCACTGAAATGCCCTTGGAGCTGGGGTAGATAAAAAAGCAACAAAACAGACAATCAAATTAAACACAAAGTGGAAGATAGGAAAATCAGGTTGTAATGAAAAATATTTTACATTTATACGTCTAAAATTCTGGAAAAGACAGATCTAGGAAAAATGGTTGTGGCACTTGTGGTGTTTTTTATCTCACCAAACCAGAAATGTGATGATCTTTACAAGTGCAGTGAAATAAAGGATTCTAAATTAATGTATATAGAATATTAATTGTACTTATGCAATAGATAAACATAAATAATAATGTAATTTTCAGTCTCATAGAAGGTAAATTATAAATTCTATGTTAATTGCTGCATGTGAAATACTGTAGAAAAACTTCTAGCAGGAAAATGAAAGCATTTTTTAAGAAAAGAATACCTAAGTTTAAAATAGAAGATAAGGTTGCAATTCCAAGGGAGAAAAGTCTAAACTAAAAAGTAGGACTTGGAAAACATAGATAATATAACAGAAGTGTGTCAAGTACCTTATTCTAACCAACTTTTTCATAATCTTCTGATAACTGATTGAACGAAGACAAAATACTTCCAAAATGAATAAAGAAATACCACGATTAGTTCAGAAAAGAGATTTTAAGACATTCTGTTACTTTTGCTGAGATCAGGTAAGAAAATGCAACTAGTGTTTGTATTTAGGATTGGATTATAGCTATGGGCACATAAAATTCACATCTGCAAATAGTTAAGGGACTGACAGGACTGCAACTAGCATTTGTCTTTTAATAAATGTGTTTAAATAAAAATAAAGTTATGACAGAAATATGAGTGCATTTAGCTGATTTATTTTGCAACCATCAAAGGATAGGTTATCTATGTTATCTTGATTCCTTGTCAGAGCCATGTTGACTGACATTAACAGAATCAGATAGTGGAGTAAACAAAACTATTAAAAGGAAACAACTGTTACTGCAAATAGGATATCTCACAAAGAAGATGAGTTGGCTACCCACATTTCATACCAAAATTAAGAGTTACAGTTGTTACTTTTTAGTACTGTAACTGACAAAGACAATGAAAAGCCTAACTAAAGAGTTTAAAACTTTTCCATTTTCCTTGTATTTTATGGATATAGGATTTATAAAAATGTTAAATATTAAGTTCTTCAAGCCATTGCATCACATAATACAAAGTGAGATATCAGTTCAAAATTATTCTTCAAACACAAGCCATTTTAACAAGACATAAAGTGAACGGGGTTTTTTAGGACATCCAAAGCTGGTCTTGCTTTGAACGTTTCTTGAAATTTTACCTTTTAATTAAATATCAAGAATAACTGGCCACTACTCTAAATACCAATGTGAAAAAAACACTTTGTTTTAAAAACCCACATTTTTACTAAAAAAAACCCCAACCAAACACAAAGCAAGTAAATAAATTTGTGCGCTGAAGGTTATAATTATTTTTTTTAAAAATGTAGCTCATGTTTTTGATTTGACTTCTTCATAGCTTACAATCAGTTATTTTTTTTTTTACAGCTGCACCTCATAAAAAAATGTTAAGAGCTACTTCCATATATAAGGGAATACATTAGCATAATAATGAAACCTGGTGTTGCAGTATATTGATCAATAACTTAGTGCAGTTCTATATAACAGAATGTTTAGACAAAAAACCTATGTCAAATAATAGACTGGGAAAAAATCCAAACAAACAAGACTTAATTTTCCTAGGCAACCATCAAGAAAACCTTAGATACAGAAAGATTAAATCTGCTTCATCCAAAACATAGGGCAAGAGAAAAGGCTTAAAACCTCCCTCTACATAAAATTGTCAAATCATATCAAATTCAATTCCAACTTTCAATATACCCAAAGCTGAAAGCCTACCAGCATATTGCTAATTATAGATGCAAATACTATGAAAGAAAGAAAAACTGGTCTAGATTTTTCATAGTTGAGGGATTTTTGTAATTTTAGTAGTTTAGTTGAAATCCTAAAAGTGAAAAAAAGTGATAGAAAAAAAAAATATTCCAGATAAAACTACAAATGGGAAATGGTTGTCAAACAAGAAAATTATGTGGCAATGATTAATTAGGGTGGTCTTAGAAAAGTAGGCTAGAAATGAAAAAAAATCAATTTAACAGAGAAGTGTGCAATGGAATGAAATAAGAGAGAAATTGTAGAAAATAGTTTGATAGTGAAAGTAATATTATTAAAAGATGAAGTTAGAAAAATAATCAGTCCTTATTTTTCATGCAAAATCATAGTCAAATCCATAATTTTTCATTTTAACCTTAGAAAAGTAAGATATCTCAATTTAATTTTCCTTTTCTTCCCTACAACAATTGTAGAATTTTTAACACACGTCCTGATAATGAGACTTGTCCATACTATTTATATGTGGAAACATAGTACTTTTTTGCAATAGTTATTATAGCCTTTCATTTGGGGAAAAAACTTTAACTAATTTACACAGTGGATAATATTTTTCATATTTCTTTCTATTTTGGATAGTCAAGATACTCAATTGGTTTTTGTGTGTGTGTGTGTGTTTGTAGGCATGGAGGACCTTTTAAGTATTCTTTCAATTCTGTATTTAAATATAATATATGCAAATATTTAATGTATTATTTAATACATTATAACATTATTAATTATTTAATATTTAATATATATTTCAACTCTATATTTAACTATAATACATTTAAATATTTAAAT